>CAJNDT010001890.1:1378601-1764872 GCA_905221615.1 Symbiodinium sp. CCMP2592 | reverse complement strand
ATTTTGAGCCATGGGACTGGTATCAGTATTTGGCGAATTGTGGACCGTTTGGCACTGCACATCTTCGGTATGGTGGCTGGGATCAAACACATGCCAATGACTTTGATGCTGAACAAAGAAGTCATGAGTTCAAGACCATTTGGCGCCGCCTCATTTCAGATTCCAGAAAGATTATGATGTGCTGGCAGCGCTCAGCAGAGGAGTTCAGCCAGAGTCAAAGGCAGAGTGCCATCAAGGGCAAAATGATGGGCAAGGCCAATGGCGGCAGGGGCAAGGGCAAGACAATCAGCAAGGGCTACAGCGGCCCCTGTCGGGTTTCCAATCACATGCAAAGCCAGAAGGCATCGACGAAGGGCTCATTTGGCTATGGCTGCTCCTATGACAAGGGCTTCAGCAAGGGAAGTGACATGGGAAGCCTGTTCGGAAGAGCCGCTGATGGAAGGCAGAGTGCCGATGGAAGGCAGAGTGCCTTGAAGGTGGCCGATGAGACATTCCCTGGTGAGCTCGGTAATGCTCTTGCTTTGTTGGAGGCGATTAAGCTTCAGGGAGGTGGTCGGAAGCGTGGAGGCAAGAAGAGGCCAATTCGTGTGCTTGTCCATTGCTACGGTGGCATTAACAGGACCTGTGCTGCTTATTGTGTCCTAGTCATGGCCTTTGCCTCGATGACCCTGGAACAAGCCATTGTCAGGTGGATCAACCACCGAGCCTACTATGCTCCATTCCGGGATCGTGAGTACATGATTGAAGCACTGCTGGAAATGCAGGATGAGCTGCACACGTACAGTTGATCATCGACACTGAACCCGAAGTCCATGGTCAAACAGTTCTGCTCCAATGAATGATTCTGAGCCGTCGAAATTTGTGTCACGACACTGGCCCAGCCAGAGAGTCCTGGACCCGACACTGGACTGCTGGCTGGAAGTGAAACACAGTCCTTACCTTGAAAAGGCTAATAGTTACATTCCCACTTTCAGCTGGCAGTCACAGCTTAATTCGGGCGTTTAAACCTGGCTGCCGGTGTTACTGACTGAGCTTAAAAAGAAAGTGAGATCATGCCCGTCTCGGTTGTGGAAACTGTCAGTTCCTTTGTCGGTTGTGCCGACATGGTGATCAGGGCCGCTGGGGCGATTGGATGAGTGAATCCAGCAGGCGACTCAGTGGGTGCAAATGTGACTTTAACAGTCAGTCTCCGGTGATTGTAATGAGTGCTCATTTTTGCCTACTTGTGCTGTTGCAGCAGTCTGGTTCAGGTAAGGCAGAGTGACCTTGTCCCAATTGTGCAGTGGGCAAGTCATTATCCGCCATGGAAAACACAGGGGCAGGCCGCCACCGCACTCAGCTGCAAGAGTTTTCAAATTGGCAGCTGACCAACTCATTGCACAACGCTCAAGCCCAAAGAACAAGTCAGGTCGGGAAGGGAGCAGGAAAGCCAGGGCAGACTGCCACAGGGCAGAGTGCCACAGGGCAGAGTGCCAGCGCGAGCAAGGGCGATCTTGGCAAGGGCAAGGGAAAGAAGGGCAAGACCCCGATGCAAGACCCCAACCAGACCCTTCACACATACTTCATGTGCGTGGAGGGCGTTTGGCAGGCAGTGGGCAGTGTGTTTGATGATAATCATAGCATGTGTTGATTGTGACTGTTTCTTACTGCTTGACTGGATGTCTCCCTGCAGATTCGCTGGGACTTCTTTAAAGGGAACGGCATCAGCGCTTGGGCGCAACCCGGTTCCTCGGAGACCAAAAACCATCCGCACTGGTCCTTGCGCCCCACGGCCCAGTTGGCCCTTGAACGCTACCAATGGTGGCCAGACAGCATTAGATGGCCACTCAGATGCAAGCCATGCTTCGACGCTACATTTATTTATTATCTTATATCTACGGATCTTAATAATTAAAACTGACTAGAATCAAGTAGCAACTTCAACATGATCTCAGTTCAGGATCGATAAACATGCACCGCCAGCTTACCTGAAGCTGGAGCTCACCGGTGCAGGCATGCAAGTGATGACGGAGAGAAGATGGCTCTATGCCTGTCATCAGGGCTGGGCGCGGGGGGCTGAGAATTTGACGCTGTGGGAAGGGGAAGTCCGCGAAGGTGAGCAACTATTGTGGACCACGACCATGGTGAGATTCGGTTACGACGAAGATGATCCGGAGGCCTGGAATGAAGAGCGTGTGGACGATGAGGAGGATTACAACGAGTTCGAGCCTGCTATTGTGCAAGAAAACATCCTGATGATCGACGGCGAATCGTGAGAAAAAAGAAGGGCAGAGTGCCTTAAAAGGCAGAGTGCCAAAGGCAGAGTGCCCAGAATTGGACCATTCAGTGAGTGGCAAATTCAAACATCAATTTAATTTACAGGCCAGGACAGTGACGAAGGCAGAGTGCCAGGTGGGTCAGGCTTCGTCGACTGACTCTTCTCAAGTTTTTCAGTGCCGATGTCTGCTCATGTGGACTTCTGCCTGCCTTTCGCACAGCAACAGGTTATTTGTTTGTAGTGCAGGCAAACCAACAAGTCATGATCAAAGTTGTGAGTGTTTTGGAGAAGGCCTCGTCGCTGTCAGAGTAGTGCCTCCAGAAGAGCATTGCTTGCTGCAGAAGCAAAACTGTGAGTGCTGAGACTTCTGAAGACCGAGCACTTCTGAGGTCTGTTGGATGTGTTGGGTTTGCGACTGTGCTGAGAGAGTCTGAGTATGAATGAAAGTGACCATGCAAGGTTTGGCCGTCAGCTGGCGTCTCCAGACCCCAGGATTGCTGGTCATCGGTGCTGTTCTTAGCTTCCGATCATGCTGCTTCTGCGTTGCCAAATTCAACTTAGCATTCTCGGGCTTCTGAAGTGTCATGTCATGATTGTTTTGCCTATGGCTTATGATGGTTGCTCAGTTTTCAAATGTTGCTGCAGTGGTCCTTGAATCATGGCATATGGCAGATTTGAATATCAACACAGCCCTTGAATTAGGTTTCATTCGTGTGCTAAGCTCCCGATCATGCTGAGTCTGTCTGGCCCCTCAATTAAGTTAAACTCCGTGTAGCTGCTGCTTCAATAAAAGTGTCATGTCATGATTATTCTGTCGATGGAGTTGCTCAACGTGAAGTGAGTCGTGGTCCTTGAATGATGGCATATGCATGATATTTAATGTCAATGTGAGCATAATATCAAAATATAGTTGATATAATTTAAATTGTGTCAAATACTAGTATAATCTAACAACACATTGACGTCAGAGGTAGTATATCATTTCGACATTATAAGGCAGAGTGCCGCCTCGCCATTCTTTGCAGAGTGCCTTGAGCTGGACTGAGAAGGCTGAGTGCCTGCATCTGGCTGGACAAGGCCGAGTGCCGCAATCTGGCTGGACAAGGCAGAGTGCCGCAGGATGACAGCGCCTGTGCATACGAGTCCGCTTGGTCAGACGTTTTGGGCCAATGTGCGAGCCGGCAACATCACCTGTGAGTTTTACGAACAACAGCTGGATGGATCCTTGCAGATGGGTCCGAATTATCCCTGGCCAATCAAAAAACCTCTAGACTACTATGTCACAGCCTTCGGTGAGGTCCGCCTGCAATTCCGCGTGAGAGGCGGGAAAGGATTCAAACAGTGCAAGTGTGAATGGAAATACGTCGGTCATGGAATGAATCGGGACTCAATGATTGCGAGGATCCCACCGCCGTGGGTCATCGACATTCTGAAGCTTCTGCGCGAGCTCAGGATTCCTCGGTCTGAAAGGCAGAGTGCCGAAGTCCTCAAAGCCCCGGAAGTCGCAGCAGAGGCCCTGAGACTGGTGGATTCTATTCCTGAAGATGCTCTGGACTTCAATAATCGGACAGATCAGGTGCACCTCTGTGTCAAGCTGCACAGGCCACTCGCAAAGGATGAAAAAGAGTGTGGAAACCAATTTGACTGGCGTTTTCTGCAATCTCGAATGTTCACAACCCACTGGCACTCGTTTCCTGTCCCGCTCGCTTTCGACTTGAAAACCTTGGTCACCCATGCCTCGGGCGTAGTGGCACCGCGGATGAGAAAATCGGTGATCGTCACAGAAGCCAAAGGCAACGGGACGACTGTGGGCGCCTTCCTCAACCAGAGGTTTTCCGACCCAAGCAAGTTCCCAGAGAAAGAGACCATGCTGATCCTCTTCAAGCTGTTCAAGTTTGTCTTGAAGCTACAAATGCATACCCTTAGGCAGGAAGGGAGTCTTCTGGGGGACCTCCATGAGAATAACAGTACTGTCATGGGAGGCAGAGTGCCGGACCACAAAGGCAGAGTGCCAGTGGGGGCGGAGAATTTGACGTTTGCCTTGGTGGACTGCTCCGGTTGCCTACCAATTAATGATGTTCCCGCAAAAAAGATGAAGGGTCACCTCAACTGCTTTCTGAGCTTGTGGCAAATTCCCTCAAACCACAGCGCCACCGTCTCCGAGTACGCGTCACAGGTCTGGAAGAAGATGCTTGCTGCTGGCGAAAAATTCAAAACGGACTATGGACCGACTAAGTGGAGAGTTGGTGAAATGGTGTCCGATCTGTACAAGTTGTGCAAGAATCTGGAAGCAAAGTTCCAGCAGGGTCTGGACTTGATGCAACAATGCCAGCAAATGAGGGTCGAGGCAACAAGGGCAGTAATGAGCAGAATGCAGCCGCAGGCACTTGCGCCGCCGAATCCTCCGCCAACAACTCAGTGTTGGGATTCGACACCTCCCTGGGATCCCCCTGGATCTGCGACTGCAAAAGCCAAAGGGATGAAAGGAGGAGTGCCAGTAGAAGGCAGAGTGCCAGGCAAAGGCAAAGCAATACATCATCCTGATGGGACTCCTCCCAGGGGGGCCCGCCCGCCTTTGCATAAACCGCCTCAGCAAAAGGCGAGGCCTCCTGCTCCGTGGCAGGTGTCAGTAAGACCGCTGCGAAATGCTGGGCCTCTGCCTGATCACCCTTGGCAGCAGGAGTGGGAACCACTTCCTCCTGGCAGGGTGCAACCAGATCATCCTCCTCCTGGCAGGGGGCCGGTGCAACCAGATCATCCTCCTCCTGGCAGGGGCCTGGTGCAACCAGCTCATCCTCCTCCTGGCCACCAGCAGCAGCAACATCGCTGGGGCAGAACGGCCAGAATGCCCGTCATCCAGGACGAATACGATGCCTGGCATGACGATGAGCCGAATCCCGAGCCGAATTCCCGGCCAAGAGTGCCAGAGCCGATGGGTCCCGCCGGCAAAGCAAGGCAGAGTGCCAGAGCCGATGGGCCCCCCGCCGGCAAAGCAAGGCAGAGTGCCAGATCCCGAGCCGAATCCCCCGCCAAGAGTGCCAGAGCCGATGGGTCCCCCGCCGGCAAAGCAAGGCAGAGTGCCAGCGCCGATGGGTCCCCCGCCGGCAAAGCAGCCTCCTGCCAAAAGGAAATTCGGCGACGGACAGCCTGTGCCTGTTGGTTCCAAGCCACAGTTTATGTCGGCAAGTGCTCCTGCTGAAATGACGAAAAAGCAAAGGATGGACGAGCAGGATTTCGCCAAGGAACTTGCCGAGTATGCTGACGATACGGCAAGAGGCTCCAATTTCGTTCCGCAGGGCCGACGCGCTGAGCCGGCCTGGGTGGCAAAGGCCCAGGGCTTGAAAAGCAGGGGCGACGCCGTCCCGATCGGGAAAGCAGCTTACTTCGCCCAAAAGGGCAAGCCTGCCGGAAAGGGCCACAAAGGCAGAGTGCCAGTGGAGGACAATATCCCTACTGACCTTGTTGGAAAGGGCCGTCCAGCCCTAGTGCCACTTGTTGGAAAGGGCCGTCCCAATATCCCTACTCACCTTGTTGGAAAGGGCCGTCCAGGCGAAGATCATCCTGCTTTTTTGCGGCATATGAAGACGGAGAAGGGAGGAATATGGTTGGACCCCAAGGAGGAGGTGGAAGCCGAGGAGGAGGACACTTTGGTTGCTGTTGTGGTGGAAGAGGAGGAGCCTGTGCAAGATCCGTCGGACGATGAAATGGAATTTGTCGAGGTTATGGTGCAGGATGAGCAACCGCCGCTTGAGATGGAGGCGGAGCCCGACCCGGATCGCTTGGACGAGGATGAGGGTGACAGCCAAGCAACAATGGTACTAGGGGACCATCTCCGAGAGGAGCAAGATGAGCCGATGCCTTCTGTACCGGAGACCCGGGTGACTGAGAGCGAGCACGCTGCCGTCGTCGCCAAGGTCATGAACGAGCTGGAGGCTATGAATGTGGACCCGAGCCCGAAGGCTGCCGCAAACCCCAAGAGTGCGACTGCGCCAGTGCCTGGAGAGGTGAAGCCTTTCTTGGAAGCGGAGGATGACCTCGGAATTACGGACCCCCAAGGCAGAGTGCCAAGGGGTCAAAACAAGATCAAGGTTCCAGCCGAGCTTTTGCAGCCAGAGACTGAGGAGGAGAAAACTCTCAGAGCGTTGCGGGGAATGCTGCCATGCAGTCACAGGGCGGTGACGACTTCGAAGGTGGGCCGCCTCGCCACTCGGGCACGTATGGCGAGACCGGTGCCACAAGATCAGCCGTTCAACCCCCAGCACAACGATCGGAAGTTCAACAGCAAGACTACGACTGTCATGACCCCGCTGCTCATGGCTGTCCATGAGATCACAGTCCGAGAATGCGAGAAGAATAACGTGCCAGTGGATAGAAAGGACATGGCGTGGAATGACTTTCGGTCGAAGGGCTCGAAAACTGCGGTTGTCTGGGAGTTTTTGTGTGACCAGAACGTGAAGGAGATTCCAAACAATTCTGAGCCTGGGGACTGGCACCTGTGGCTTCAGAGGGAAACTGGGGTGGCGGTCATTGAGCAGATTCTCCAGTGCATGTTCAATGTCACTCCGCCAAAACATGGCCGTGATAAAGTCAAGGGAAAAAATCTGACATACTGGCACTGGTTTGAGGCATCCAGGACACTCGTTGAGGTTTATACGACGGAAGATGTCATCTCAAAGGAAAAATTCAAGCCCAAAGACCTGCAGAGCTGGATTGTGCCTTTGTCCTGCAAGATTTGGGATGCTTACAATTACACTAATTACACCATGCTTGTGTATTGTCAGAAGAAGCTGGAACAGAAGGCAAGGGGGGAAGACCTAGACGCGGTGAGCCAGATGGGTGATGATGTCCCGCCATCGGAAGATGAAGAGTATGTGGATGTTTACCAGACCACTGCGAACTTCGTTCCTGATTGGGGAGTAAATGCAGATGGCTTTCAGGATTGATCAGTGTCAATGATTGAGCTGAACGAGTAGGTTTATTAATTGTGTTGCCAAAACAAAGCCATCTAGTGGACCTCCTCTTCTTCATCCCATTCGTCCGTGGGCACTGGGGACTTTCACAAGGCAGAGTGCCAGAGAGTTCTCGGTGTGACTAAGGCAGAGTGCCACCAAACAGTGTGGCCTGTTCAGATTCATTTTTGTGTCGCTGTCACTAGGCAGAGTGCCGGAAAGGCAGAGTGCCAATGTGAAATCGCATTTCTTGGGGCGTTTGAATGTTGTCACTTTTGCGGTCCGTATGATCTGGCACATTTCAGCTTGCCGTTTTGGAAAACAAAGACGATGCCTATGCATACAGTCATGTCGGCAGTAACTCGATGGATTAATTACTGTGCCTGTGAATTGATTGGTTCAACCTTGGTTTCCTGTGACAGCCCCATAAAACTTTTCAGGTGCTGGCGTCCAAGGTGGTTGGCTACTATGGCAAGGCTGGAATGCATGATGCAAGTGATTGTGAGTTGTGGAAGCTGAAACGCTTGCTATCTGGCCGTTGATGGGACCATGCCACGTAGTGTGTACGGACTCTAGTGACTAGTGAGTGGATGCGCAAGAATTTCTTGACCTGGCCGCAATCAACATATGTGTGTTCAAGATCGAGTCCCTTAGTGCTGCAGTGGTGCTTCCAGGCAGAGTGCCAGAGACAGTCGCCGAGAGCAATGGGAAAGTCGAGGAAGAGCGCTCGTGTGAGTGATCAGATGATGTTCCCAATGCCGGGGGCAATGAACCCAGCAATGGGAATGAACAACCCACTGGCCATGATGAACCCTTTCATGTTGCAACAGCAGCAACAGATGCAGCAGCAGCAACAGATGCAGCAAATGCAGCAGATGCAGCAAATGCAGCAACAGCAGCAGATGGCTGCTGTGGGTGAATCAAGGCAGAGTGCCAACGACTCCTCCTCGTCGGAATCAGAAGACCAAGAAGTGAGGAGGATTCGTAAGGAAACCAAGAAGAACAGAGCAAGGCAAGCAGCAACGATCGGGATTGATCGGCTGGCAACGTCCACTACCGATGCAGATGCAATCCCGAGAAGCGCCACGACATTGCGTTCGATCCCTCTGGCTGCTTGTCAATCAACAGAGTATCCCTAAGGTCAGCAATGATCCCTGAACCCTCCCCCCACAAAGCCTAGATAAGCCTTACTGACTGAGGTGAAGGTGAAAGCTCTGCTCGAGCGAGTTCATAGTGCATGGGATGCTGCGGTCACGGCTGACCTGCCACAACAAACAGCGCTGCAACTGCTCTTCATATTGACCAATCTGAAGCCGACCACAAAGGTCAGTGAACTCAGGGTCGATATGAAATACAGCTTGCTTGGTCAGCGATGTGAGAATGCCCATAGGCGTCAATCCGTCTGCGATAGCAGCAGTTGGAACCGCATAGCCAAACCGGTTCTGGGACTGGGGGTGAATATGTCTGAGCATTCTGTTGACAGGGTTGCCTTGGAGTGTGGATGGCAGTCCACATGGATGACCGAGGATGTCACGACCTATGCCAGGCGTAGAGCGAGAGCAAGGCAGTCCACTGAGACGCAGGGACGTCTCAGTTTCAATCCGAGTCCTGCTCCAGCTGCCCCGCCAACGGTTCCGCCGTCGGAAGGCAGAGTGCCAGACGTGGTCCGTTCTGGTCCTTTGCCAACGACTGCTCCTAGTTCCAATCCAAGCCAGGCTGTGGGTCGCAGCCCGGCTGGGGAACAAGGCAGAGTGCCGATTCAACAGCCGCCTGCCTCCCCTCATGCCGTTCCGGGTTCCAATGCAAGCCAGGCAACCGAAGGCAGCCAGGCTGCAGGAAGTGAACAAGACAGAGTGCCGAGGGTTGTGGAAGGCAGAGTGCCAGTTGATGGGAATGCTCCTGCCATGGATGACGATGGTCTAGCGCCGGCAGAGGCAGAGATCAGGCCCGATCAGGAGATCGTCATGCCTCCTGCAGAAGTGACCACTGCACCTCAAACAGTTGAGTTGCCAGAGCCAGACACCTCCACGAACAGTGACTCGACAGCCGGTGCTGACGTGAATGCCGTTGTGCCCTTTGCGACACCCAAGTCGAAAGCCAAAGCAAAAGCCAAGGGCAAGTCGAAAGCCAAGGCCAAGTCCAAGGCCAGGGCGACGGCACCAAACACAGAGTCGCAGGACGAGGTCGCAGTCGAGGTCGATGATGAGGTCATGGCCGAGGCCGGGGCCGAGGTCGAGGCCGGGGCCGAGGTCGAGGCCGAGGTCGAGCGCGAGGCCGACGACAGTGCCTTCTTTGAGGAGGAGGAGGAGGAGGATGCTCCGAATGAGTCGAGCAGACCTGCGAACCGGTGGAACCAGGACCTCTGTGTCATTTGCCATTCGGAGATGCACCCGGGCCAGGCAGGCTGGTTTCGTTTGCCTTTGGTTAATGAACCATTGATAGTGGTGCCTGTCCTGTTTGTACATTCCACTAATCCTCAGAACAGTACCTCTCACATGACGTGTCTTTTTCTGTTGCTTCCCTGGAATGCAGGCATTGGAAGCGCTATCGTGTGGCCACCTCTTTCACAGCGAATGTATCAATCGATACTGTGAGTCGACCGGGCGGAACAAGGCCACCGCTTGCCCTCTCAAGTGTGCGAGCTCAGCCTCTATGGCAAGGTTCTTTTTGGGTCCGAGGGGGTCCACGGGAAGCAATGCCCCTGTTCCTGTCGAAGATGATGCTAATGATGTGGACGCAATCGTTCAGGAAATACAAGCTCAACTCGTTGACGACCGCACTCGTGAAGAGGAAGCTCCTGAGGTCAACGACCCCGTGGTGGACTGATTGCGTCGACAAGGTGGCTCGGTAACAAGGCAGAGTGCCACAATAACTGGCTCATGTGTATGTGTTGTCGGTGATGTGGCCTCGAGTCTTATTAATTTTGGAGGTGTGGCAATGCCATTGTCACAGACATGTTTCTGAAGGCGGAGTGCCATGGGTTGTAACATGTGTTCCATGATCATTATGTATTGACATGATTGTGTTGCCTTGTGTTGCATTATGCCATCAGGAATGTATGTCTCTTTGTAATCCCAGGCGGTCTGTCGATTTCACAAGGATACTGCAGATGCCTGTGGACAAATCCGCGCCAAAGGCAGGATCCAACCTGTCCTAGAACACCAGTTGGGAGGGACCCAACAAAGGACCACGGAAGTCTGCAATGGGGTGCATCCGTGTTTAAAAAAACATATGGCCTTTGAAGGGACACCATCCCCATACCGCCCCACAGGCCCTGCAAAATCTTAGAAGACATTTGTGACACTTGTGGCATGCCCCGGAAAAATCTTATTGAATCTTATTGAATCTTATTGAATCTTATTGAATCTTATTGAATCTTATTGAATCTTATTGGTCCATCATTTTTAAAAGGGACACGACTCCAGATCGCCCCAAAAAATCTTATTGAATCTTATTGAATCTTAGAAGACATTTGTACAATTGTGGCCTACCCCGAAAAAATCTTATTGAATCTTATTGAATCTTATTGAATCTTATTGAATCTTATTGAATCTTATTGAATCTTATTGAATCTTATCGGTTTTACAAGGGACACAGCCTCCAGCTCGCCCAAAAAATCTTATTGAATCTTAGAAGACATTTGCAGGATTGTGGACTACCCGAAAAAATCTTATTGAATCTTAGTGTTCGGGCCATCACGTTTTGAAGGCACACCGACCCTGTACCAGACAATTGCACACATGTAGCATCCCCTCCCAAAAGTCTTGTTGGAGCTTATTGAATCTTGGGAGCTAGTTATACAATATCGAATCCCATTGAATCGGCACAGTCCAGCTAACCCAACCAAATCCCTACGAGTAGTAACACATCTTATGATTAAGCATAAACTAGGTGGCACTCTGCCTTGAAGTACCTTTAAAACATGGACCTCCTTAAAACCTAAAACCCTGAAGCTCTTTTAAACCCTAAACCGTTACTGTGTGTGGTAAGTTTACACATAGACCTAGGTATATGTATAACATACATACATACATATAGATATATGTATGGATTATATGCATACACTTATTATTGGGCATACTGCTTTCGAACATTAAACTACATCATCTATTAATAGCACTCTGTCTTCAAATATGTGTTAATCTAATGATAATGTGCATAAATGCTTGTGTCGTCCAGTGGAACCTATTGCATGTGGTATTGAAACGGACATGACAATCAACTTCTAGTACCTGTTCGTACTATCCAACACATATAGTTGCTTGCAGCTTGTTGGATCAAAGATATTTAAAGTTAAGCACCATGGAACCGAAACCGAAGGCCAAACCGGCAGCAGCGGGGAGGATCGGCGGGGTGAGGACTCCGAAGCGACGGCCTCGTAGAGTGCCGCCAACCGGTGTGAATGGCATTGGTGAAGAAGGTGGTGGGGCGGAAGGCAGAGTGCCAGGGCCACAAATGGGTCCGACGCCACCAACGCCTGTGAATCGGCCACCTTACCCACCTGGCCCAAGACCTCCCGCCCCTGCGCGACATGAGTTTGAGATTGCCCAAGCTGTGGCAGAAGCGTTGGAAATTATGGAGACCCCGATCATGATCAACTTCGAGCCGGATGTGGTTACTGTTAGGGAGGGCCGCATTGTTCTGGTCACCCTTGAGAACTTGACCCCTGAAGAGATGCAACGTCGGCAGTTGGGACGGCGAATTTGTGCCATGTGTTTCAATGCTCCAGACAACCCGCCGCCACCAATAGTGACGCCAAGGCCGATGCCTGAAAATGGCTATCCTGGCCCTAACAATAATGCCAACAGTGGAGCTACTGAAGGCAGAGTGCCAGAAGGCAGAGTGCCGGAAGGCAGAGGGCCAGATGAGTTCGAAAGTGGAGTTCGTGGTCAAATGTTTTTTCGTTTGGAATCTCGCCCGGATGCCTGGTTGACTGGGCCAGCTCGTGCCGGAGGTGAGATTCACGCCTCAGACTCAGATGTGATTGAGGAAGGTGTTCTAGATGTTCGTCTTGGTGAGCTTGGAGGGCGGGGTCGTTTGGGTATTGATTATGGGCACATCTCAGAAGAAGACCCGGACTGGAGTCAGCGCGGCTCAGCGGATGATGGAGCCCCCTCAGATGTGGAGGAAGGTGAGGAGTCAGACAATGAGGAGATGGACGCACTGGACGAAGCTCAGTCGTCCCCAGACTCAAATCAGTATGATTATGCAGGTGAAGGCAGAGGATTTCGCATTCGTGGTCGTCGATCGGGGTATATCTCCTCAGAACCACCCTCCGACTGTGAGCCACCTGAAGATTTCTGGTGGCCCTAAGGTTGATGTCTTTCAATGACAGCTTGGAAACTTTACAGAAGGCAGAGTGCCAAGAATGCTTGTGTCTGCCACCTCGGTGGCCTCGGAAGCGTCGAGGACGATGGATGGACTGCTGTGTGCGGTACCAGAAAAACGAGAATCGAGTGAGGGTCTGGCAGTGCTGTATTTGATTGCTTGAGCATGAAGTCATGGGCTGCAACAACTATGCCACATGTGAATTTCAACGAGTGATTGCATCATGTCTGTCTCATCCTTGTGTTGTGATGGATCAATCGACTCACAAGTGTGTCAACTGCTGAATGTGCTGGTTCACAATTACGTTGTTAATTCGAACACCTTTGAGGTTAAGGTGTTACACTTTCTTGCGGATAGGACAGAGTGCCATGCACAGTGCAATTCGGAGTGCCATGTCTGCAGCAGCAGATGACCCGGCTGAAACAAGCAGAAGACTGTTAGCAGACATTCGGCGGCAGTTTGATGCAAACATCGCACTGGAGAAGAGATTCTTGGCCATTTCGAGAGGACAGGATGTTCTGCGCCTTTGCGAAGTTGACCCGTCGCTTCTGGAGTCCCATAATGAAGGTCCTTATGAAGTTCTGCCTGAGTGCAACTATGATGTGATTCTTGAAGCCAGTGGGTTTTCCTGGATGATATCAATCTGGCAACAAATGTTATCAGAAACTTTTCCCATCATGACTTCGTGGCCATGGAAGAAACAGATGAGATTCCTCATCAACTTTTGTCATTGGAAGCGGAACATAAGGCAGAGTGCCAGGTTCCACTTCCTGGAGATATTTGCAGGGCAGGGCAACCTCAGTCGGGAGATGCTCCGTGCTGGCTGGCAGGGGCTAGCCTTGGACATCAGGTACGGCACAGATCATGATATTCTTTCTGTGAGAGGAATTCGCCTGGCTGTCAATGCTGTGTGTCAAACACACAAACACGGCCTGGTGTGGTTTGGAACTCCATGCTCTTCCTTCGTCCAACTCTGTAAATACAGTACTGGAAGGTCCATTGCCAATGACTGGATGGGAGAACCTGAGCGATCGCTGTCATGCCAAGAAGGCAATCGTTCATGTATGTGACGCTGATGTTGACTTTGCTCGCGGCTTTGAATGACAACCGGTTTGTGATCGAGCAGCCTTGCTCCAGCATGCTGTTCGACATTCCAATCGTCGATCGTGTCATGGGAATGATCCAGGCTATGAAGGTCAAAACCTATGGTGGTGCCTTCGGCCAGCCCATCCTGAAACCGCTTCAACTGTGGAGCAACTGTCAGCACATCAATGGTATGCGGCGCAGCTATCCTTCCCATGGCAGAGGAAGTGCTGGTTGCGTTGATCGAGATGGTGAGAAGTTCACCGGTCGTCCTGAAGATCTTCAGGTGTCAGAGGAGTACACCCCGGAGTTCGGCAAGGCTGTGGCCTTTCATATGATGAGGGATGTCCCAACATGAATTGTAGCTGAAGGCAGAGTGCCAATAAGGCAGAGTGCCATAATTCTCTAGAGTTACATGAGCTTGCTTCATCTTTCGACATTCTGTCTTGTTGGTATTCTGCTTTCCAATGTTGGGACTGGGTTGAGCCCTGGACCCCGTCCGTTCCCTCCACGAGGTGCGGAGGAAAATCCTCGCCGCCTCGTGGAAGGATCTGAGTGATCCGAGCTGGTGCAGCTGTGCAATGAAAATGTAGAGAGCTTCAGTCACTCCGTGATCAGATGTGTTTGTCGGTATTGTCTCAGTTCGTATGCTGCTGTCGTGCAGGTGGCAATGACATGGCTGGTGTCTCGACCTCCAGTTGCAGGCATCGGTGGCCTGTGTTAATCATTCCATGTGGTTGTCAGTTCAGTGCCATCTGCGATAGTTTCCTGTCTCAAGTTCGAGTGACATGATGTGGCTGCTGACATGTCATCGTGAGTCTTTGGGTTGATTTTTTAAGAATTCAATGTGTTGTGAACTGGGGCTTGTTACACAAGTGCAGGTGTGTGTCAGTATTTAGTAAGATTCAAGTACAGTGTTGCTTTGGAGGATTTCGGTGATGCTTCTGAAACTGTGGGTCATGCTATTGCTTCGTGATGGGCAATTGCTTAACTTGGAAAATGATGCAAAACTGCCAGCGAGAGCAGCTTGGCTCTCACAGGGCGAACTGTGGTGGCGTCTGGACTTGTTTTTCGATGAGAGCAACAGGAAAGGCTCAGAACGTCGACAGTACCACAAATGGTACAACTTCTTCAGTGATCTTCTCAGGAAGACCCCCTTGGCTGCGAACTGGGAGTCACATGTGCAAAGTCAAAAAGGCAGAGTGCCAAACCCTGATGCTGTGCAGGAGGATGTGGCATCTTCCACAGCCTTGGCCCGATTCATGTTGCAAGCATCCTTCGACACAAGGACAGACGCCAACAGGGAATGGTACAAGAGAAAACTGAATGATGCTATGGTACGTGTGTGTGAAACTATCAGTGATGAGCCTCTGGTCATGCAGTTGGATGAAGGCAGAGTGTCATGGTTTCTTCAATCAGCTGGGTTGGTGTCAGGCTTTGCCGCTTGTATGATGAAGTCGCTGGCAGGCAACACGTCCCGATCTTTGCGGCAGCTTTGGGAATCTATGTTCAATGCAAGGACGCTGTCTTCATCTCTCCGAGATGAGTCTGAAGGCAGAGTGCCACGAGATTGGGAGGAGGTTGAAACTAGCATCTACGACATCATCGCCTTTGCAACCATGGCAAAAAAACACAGAGCGCTTCAACCGTCGGGGCAGGCTCATGGATTTGCCAAGACAGTCGTGAATGCCTTCATGCACATACATGAGTGTCTGTCCGAGACATTGTCAGCCGGGCTCCAGGTGTATGTCATTGGGCACTACTTGAGTGTACATGATGCTGGTGTGCCTGTGACGTCTCGCAGGGCACTTCTGGGCAAGCGTGTTCCATTGAAAAAGACTGTGGACATCAAAAGCATCTGGAAGTTGCTAGAGGGCGCGGCAAAAAGTGGGACCTCTTTGCGACAAGCCCTCATTCTCAAGAACCAGGACGAACGCAGCGACCTGCATGGTTCCTTGGTGATTTGATATGGAGTAGAATGTTGTTTTGTTAACCAGTTGTTTCAGATTAGTGAATTCTTTGTCACACATTCATTTGATGCCACGTACCCGCGCCACAGTCGAACTAAATTCGACTACCGCTCTTGCCATGGCCGACCCGACGTTCGGCTCTTGCGCCAAGCTGTTGGCCAAGTCCAGCAGAAGGTAATGTCGGGGGCAGAAGTATCCGCTGCGAACTCTGGGATGGCACCACGACGACCACGACGTCCTGATTCTTTGCGAGCAGAGGGCGACATAAGCATAGCGCGGGCAAATGCTTGCAGCTGCTAGTGGTCGTTGAGAGCCTCATATCCCCATGGCAGAGCGGGGTGACCCCATATCTCGGCCGAATGGGGGTGGCCTAAGTCTCCGGTCCGCATGACTGTCAGAGCACGTTCGTCTTTGCAAAGACGCCGGGGAGGCTGTTACAGAAAGGGATGCTTAAGTCAGGTTGTGCATTTAATATTTATGAAAGGCAGAGTGCCAGTAAAACTTCTAAGGGTTCAGGGTTTAGTGGTTTGCTGCGCTTGCTGTTGATCAGAAAATCCTTGTCGATTCGCTTGCCGGCATGTGGAGTGTGGCCGCTACCCAGGACTCGCTGTGTCTCGCACAGGGCTCTGAGGGAAGAACGTAGTGCAGGGCAGCTTACAAGTCTCCTGCCCTTACCCACGGTGCACTTCCGCCGGACGCTTCTTTCGAGATTCAGTTCGAGTTGTGTGCTGCAGCACCCGGCCAGCGTGCTGCAGCACACCCGTCGAACTGAAAATCTCGAAGACAGCGTTCGGCTGGAAGTGCAACCGCTGTGTGGTAGGGCAGGAGTAACTTGTTAAGCTTGCCCCCTGCACTACGTTCTTCCCTCAGAGCCCTGTGCGAGACACAGCGAGTCCTGGGTAGCGGCCACACACATGCCTCCACATGCCGGCAAGCGAATCGACAAGGATTTTCTGATCAACAGCAAGCACAGCAAACCACTAAACCCTGAACCCTTAGAAGTTTTACTGGCACTCTGCCTTTCATAAATATTAAATGCACAACCTGACTTAAGCATCCCTTTCTGTAACGGCCCCCCCGGCGTCTTTGCAAAGACGAACGTGCTCTGACAGTCATGCGGACCGGAGACTTAGGCCACCCCCATTCGGCCGAGATATGGGGTCACCCCGCTCTGACATGGGGATATGAGGCTCTCAACGACCACTAGCAGCTGCAAGCATTTGCCCGCGCTATGCTTATGTCGCCCTCTGCTCGCAAAGAAGCAGGACGTCGTGGTCGTCGTGGTGCCATCCCAGAGTTCGCAGCGGATACTTCTGCCCCAGACATTACCTTCTGCTGGACTTGGCCAACAGCTTGGCGCAAGAGCCGAACGTCGGGTCGGCCATGGCAAGAGCGGTAGTCGAATTTAGTTCGACTGTGGCGCGGGTACGTGGCATCAAATGAATGTGTGACAAAGAATTCACTAATCTTAACCAACTGGTTAACAAAACAACATTCTACTCCATATCAAATCACCAAGGAACCATGCAGGTCGCTGCGTTCGTCCTGGTTCTTGAGAATGAGGGCTTGTCGCAAAGAGGTCCCACGTTTTGCAGCGCCCTCTAGCAACTTCCAGATGCTTTTGATGTCCACAGTCTTTTTCAATGGAACACGCTTGCCCAGAAGTGCCCTGCGAGACGTCACAGGCACACCAGCATCATGTACACTCAAGTAGTGCCCAATGACATACACCTGGAGGCCGGCTGACAATGTCTCGGACAGACACTCATGTATGTGCATGAAGGCATTCAAGACTGTCTTGGCAAATCCATGAGCCTGCCCCGACGGTTGAAGCGCTCTGTGTTTTTTTGCCATGGTTGCAAAGGCGATGATGTCGTAGATGCTAGTTTCAACCTCCTCCCAATCTCGTGGCACTCTGCCTTCAGATTCATCTCGGAGAGATGAAGACAGCGTCCTTGCATTGAACATAGATTCCCAAAGCTGCCGCAAAGATCGGGACGTGTTGCCTGCCAGCGACTTCATCATCCAAGCGGCAAAGCCTGACACCAACCCAGCTGATTGAAGAAACCATGACACTCTGCCTTCATCCAACTGCATGACCAGAGGCTCATCACTGATAGTTTCACACACACGTACCATAGCATCATTCAGTTTTCTCTTGTACCATTCCCTGTGGGCGTCTGTCCTTGTGTCGAAGGATGCTTGCAACATGAATCGGGCCAAGGCTGTGGAAGATGCCACATCCTCCTGCACAGCATCAGGGTTTGGCACTCTGCCTTTTTGACTTTGCACATGTGACCCCCAGTTCGCAGCCAAGGGGGTCTTCCTGAGAAGATCACTGAAGAAGTTGTACCATTTGTGGTACTGTCGACGTTCTGAGCCGTTCCTGTTGCTCTCATCGAAAAACAAGTCCAGACGCCACCACAGTTCGCCCTGTGAGAGCCAAGCTGCTCTCGCTGGCAGTTTTGCATCATTTTCCAAGTTAAGCAATTGCCCATCACGGAGCAATAGCATGACCCACAGTTTCAGAAGCATCACCGAAATCCTCCAAAGCAACACTGTACTTGAATCTTACTAAATACTGACACACACCTGCACTTGTGTAACAAGCCCCAGTTCACAACACATTGAATTCTTAAGAAATCAACCCAAAGACTCACGATGACATGTCAGCAGCCACATCATGTCACTCGAACTTGAGACAGGAAACTATCGCAGATGGCACTGAACTGACAACCACATGGAATGATTAACACAGGCCACCGATGCCTGCAACTGGAGGTCGAGACACCAGCCAGGTCATTGCCACCTGCACGACAGCAGCATACGAACTGAGACAATACCGACAAACACATCTGATCACGGAGTGACTGAAGCTCTCTACATTTTCATTGCACAGCTGCACCAGCTCGGATCACTCAGATCCTTCCACGAGGCGGCGAGGATTTTCCTCGGCACCTCGTGGAGGGAACGGACGGGGTCCAGGGCTCAACCCAGTCCCAACATTGGAAAGCAGAATACCAACAAGACAGAATGTCGAAAGATGAAGCAAGCTCATTTAACTCTAGAGAATTATGGCACTCTGCCTTATTGGCACTCTGCCTTCAGCTACAATTCATGTTGGGACATCCCTCATCATATGAAAGGCCACAGCCTTGCCGAACTCCGGGGTGTACTCCTCTGACACCTGAAGATCTTCAGGACGACCGGTGAACTTCTCACCATCTCGATCAACGCAACCAGCACTTCCTCTGACATGGGAAGGATAGCTGCGCCGCATACCATTGATGTGCTGACAGTTGCTCCACAGTTGAAGCGGTTTCAGGATGGGCTGGCCGAAGGCACCACCATAGGTTTTGACCTTCATAGCCTGGATCATTCCCATGACACGATCGACGAGTGGAATGTCGAACAGCATGCTGGAGCAAGGCTGCTCGATCACAAACCGGTTGTCATTCAAAGCCGCGAGCAAAGTCAACAGCAGCGTCACATACATGAAACGATTGCCTTCTTGGCATGCCAGCGATCGCTCAGGTTCTCCCATCCAGTCATTGGCAATGGACCTTCCAGTACTGTATTTACAGAGTTGGACGAAGGAAGAGCATGGAGTTCCAAACCACAACAGGCCGTGTTTGTGTGTTTGACACACAGCATTGACAGCCAGGCGAAGTCCTCTCACAGAAAGAATATCATGATCTGTGCCGTACCTGATGTCCAAGGCTAGCCCCTGCCAGCCAGCACGGAGCATCTCCCGACTGAGGTTGCCCTGCCCTGCAAAGATCTCCAGGAAGTGGAACCTGGCACTCTGCCTTATGTTCCGCTTCCAATGACAAAAGTTGATGAGGAATCTCATCTGTTTCTTCCATGGCCACGAAGTCATGATGGGAAAAGTTTCTGATAACATTTGTTGCCAGATTGATATCATCCAGGAAAACCCACTGGCTTCAAGAATCACATCATAGTTGCACTCAGGCAGAACTTCATAAGGACCTTCATTATGGAACTCCAGAAGCGACGGGTCAACTTCGCAAAGGCGCAGAACATCCTGTCCTCTCGAAATGGCCAAGAATCTCTTCTCCAGTGCGATGTTTGCATCAAACTGCCGCCGAATGTCTGCTAACAGTCTTCTTCTTGTTTCAGCCGGGTCATCTGCTGCTGCAGACATGGCACTCCGAATTGCACTCTGCATGGCACTCTGTCCTATCCGCAAGAAAGTGTAACACCTTAACCTCAAGGGTGTTCGAATTAACAACGTAATTGTGAACCAGCACATTCAGCAGTTGACACACTTGTGAGTCGATTGATCCATCACAACACAAGGATGAGACAGACATGATGCAATCACTCGTTGAAATTCACATGTGGCATAGTTGTTGCAGACCATGACTTCATGCTCAAGTAATCAAATACAGCACTGCCAGACCCTCACTCGATTCTCGTTTTTCTGGTACCGCACACAGCAGTCCATCCATCGTCCTCGACGATTCCGAGGCCACCGAGGTGGCAGACACAAGCATTCTTGGCACTCTGCCTTCTGTAAAGTTTCCAAGCTGTCATTGAAAGACATCAACCTTAGGGCCACCAGAAATCTTCAGGTGGCTCACAGTCGGAGGGTGGTTCTGAGGAGATATACCCCGATCGACGACCACGAATGCGAAATCCTCTGCCTTCACCTGCAGAATCATACTGATTTGAGTCTGGGGACGACTGAGCTTCGTCCAGTGCGTCCATCTCCTCATTGTCTGACTCCTCACCTTCCTCCACATCTGAGGGGGCTCCATCATCCGCTGAGCCGCGCTGACTCCAGTCCGGGTCTTCTTCTGAGATGTGCCCATAATCAATACCCAAACGACCCCGCCCTCCAAGCTCACCAAGACGAACATCTCGAACACCTTCCTCAATCACATCTGAGTCTGAGGCGTGAATCTCACCTTCGGCACGAGCTGGCCCAGTCAACCAGGCATCCGGGCGAGATTCCAAACGAAAAAACATTTGACCACGAACTCCACTTTCGAACTCATCTGGCACTCTGCCTTCCGGCACTCTGCCTTCTGGCACTCTGCCTTCAGTAGCTCCACTGTTGGCATTATTGTTAGGGCCAGGATAGCCATTTTCAGGCATCGGCCTTGGCGGCACTATTGGTGGCGGCGGGTTGTCTGGAGCATTGAAACACATGGCACAAATTCGCCGTCCCAACTGCCGACGTTGCATCTCTTCAGGGGTCAAGTTCTCAAGGGTGACCAGAACAATGCGGCCCTCCCTAACAGTAACCACATCCGGCTCGAAGTTGATCATGATCGGGGTCTCCATAATGTCCAACGCTTCTGCCACAGCTTGGGCAATCTCAAACTCATGTCGCGCAGGGGCGGGAGGTCTTGGGCCAGGTGGGTAAGGTGGCCGATTCACAGGCGTTGGTGGCGGCGGACCCATTTGTGGCCCTGGCACTCTGCCTTCCGCCCCACCACCTTCTTCACCAATGCCATTCACACCGGTTGGCGGCACTCTACGAGGCCGTCGCTTCGGAGTCCTCACCCCGCCGATCCTCCCCGCTGCTGCCGGTTTGGCCTTCGGTTTCGGTGCCATGGTGCTTAACTTTAAATATCTTTGATCCAACAAGCTGCAAGCAACTATATGTGTTGGATAGTACGAACAGGTACTAGAAGTTGATTGTCATGTCCGTTTCAATACCACATGCAATAGGTTCCACTGGACGACACAAGCATTTATGCACATGATCATTAGATTAACACATATTTGAAGACAGAGTGCTATTAATAGATGATGTAGTTTAATGTTCGAAAGCAGTATGCCCAATAATAAGTGTATGCATATAATCCATACATATATCTATATGTATGTATGTATGTTATACATATACCTAGGTCTATGTGTAAACTTACCACACACAGTAACGGTTTAGGGTTTAAAAGAGCTTCAGGGTTTTAGGTTTTAAGGAGGTCCATGGTTTAAAGGTACTTCAAGGCAGAGTGCCACCTAGTTTATGCTTAATCATAAGATGTGTTACTACTCGTAGGGATTTGGTTGGGTTAGCTGGACTGTGCCGATTCAATGGGATTCGATATTGTATAACTAGCTCCCAAGATTCAATAAGCTCCAACAAGACTTTTGGGAGGGGATGCTACATGTGTGCAATTGTCTGGTACAGGGTCGGTGTGCCTTCAAAACGTGATGGCCCGAACACTAAGATTCAATAAGATTTTTTCGGGTAGTCCACAATCCTGCAAATGTCTTCTAAGATTCAATAAGATTTTTTGGGCGAGCTGGAGGCTGTGTCCCTTGTAAAACCGATAAGATTCAATAAGATTCAATAAGATTCAATAAGATTCAATAAGATTCAATAAGATTCAATAAGATTTTTTCGGGGTAGGCCACAATTGTACAAATGTCTTCTAAGATTCAATAAGATTCAATAAGATTTTTTGGGGCGATCTGGAGTCGTGTCCCTTTTAAAAATGATGGACCAATAAGATTCAATAAGATTCAATAAGATTCAATAAGATTCAATAAGATTCAATAAGATTCAATAAGATTCAATAAGATTTTTCCGGGGCATGCCACAAGTGTCACAAATGTCTTCTAAGATTTTGCAGGGCCTGTGGGGCGGTATGGGGATGGTGTCCCTTCAAAGGCCATATGTTTTTTTAAACACGGATGCACCCCATTGCAGACTTCCGTGGTCCTTTGTTGGGTCCCTCCCAACTGGTGTTCTAGGACAGGTTGGATCCTGCCTTTGGCGCGGATTTGTCCACAGGCATCTGCAGTATCCTTGTGAAATCGACAGACCGCCTGGGATTACAAAGAGACATACATTCCTGATGGCATAATGCAACACAAGGCAACACAATCATGTCAATACATAATGATCATGGAACACATGTTACAACCCATGGCACTCCGCCTTCAGAAACATGTCTGTGACAATGGCATTGCCACACCTCCAAAATTAATAAGACTCGAGGCCACATCACCGACAACACATACACATGAGCCAGTTATTGTGGCACTCTGCCTTGTTACCGAGCCACCTTGTCGACGCAATCAGTCCACCACGGGGTCGTTGACCTCAGGAGCTTCCTCTTCACGAGTGCGGTCGTCAACGAGTTGAGCTTGTATTTCCTGAACGATTGCGTCCACATCATTAGCATCATCTTCGACAGGAACAGGGGCATTGCTTCCCGTGGACCCCCTCGGACCCAAAAAGAACCTTGCCATAGAGGCTGAGCTCGCACACTTGAGAGGGCAAGCGGTGGCCTTGTTCCGCCCGGTCGACTCACAGTATCGATTGATACATTCGCTGTGAAAGAGGTGGCCACACGATAGCGCTTCCAATGCCTGCATTCCAGGGAAGCAACAGAAAAAGACACGTCATGTGAGAGGTACTGTTCTGAGGATTAGTGGAATGTACAAACAGGACAGGCACCACTATCAATGGTTCATTAACCAAAGGCAAACGAAACCAGCCTGCCTGGCCCGGGTGCATCTCCGAATGGCAAATGACACAGAGGTCCTGGTTCCACCGGTTCGCAGGTCTGCTCGACTCATTCGGAGCATCCTCCTCCTCCTCCTCAAAGAAGGCACTGTCGTCGGCCTCGCGCTCGACCTCGGCCTCGACCTCGGCCCCGGCCTCGACCTCGGCCCCGGCCTCGGCCATGACCTCATCATCGACCTCGACTGCGACCTCGTCCTGCGACTCTGTGTTTGGTGCCGTCGCCCTGGCCTTGGACTTGGCCTTGGCTTTCGACTTGCCCTTGGCTTTTGCTTTGGCTTTCGACTTGGGTGTCGCAAAGGGCACAACGGCATTCACGTCAGCACCGGCTGTCGAGTCACTGTTCGTGGAGGTGTCTGGCTCTGGCAACTCAACTGTTTGAGGTGCAGTGGTCACTTCTGCAGGAGGCATGACGATCTCCTGATCGGGCCTGATCTCTGCCTCTGCCGGCGCTAGACCATCGTCATCCATGGCAGGAGCATTCCCATCAACTGGCACTCTGCCTTCCACAACCCTCGGCACTCTGTCTTGTTCACTTCCTGCAGCCTGGCTGCCTTCGGTTGCCTGGCTTGCATTGGAACCCGGAACGGCATGAGGGGAGGCAGGCGGCTGTTGAATCGGCACTCTGCCTTGTTCCCCAGCCGGGCTGCGACCCACAGCCTGGCTTGGATTGGAACTAGGAGCAGTCGTTGGCAAAGGACCAGAACGGACCACGTCTGGCACTCTGCCTTCCGACGGCGGAACCGTTGGCGGGGCAGCTGGAGCAGGACTCGGATTGAAACTGAGACGTCCCTGCGTCTCAGTGGACTGCCTTGCTCTCGCTCTACGCCTGGCATAGGTCGTGACATCCTCGGTCATCCATGTGGACTGCCATCCACACTCCAAGGCAACCCTGTCAACAGAATGCTCAGACATATTCACCCCCAGTCCCAGAACCGGTTTGGCTATGCGGTTCCAACTGCTGCTATCGCAGACGGATTGACGCCTATGGGCATTCTCACATCGCTGACCAAGCAAGCTGTATTTCATATCGACCCTGAGTTCACTGACCTTTGTGGTCGGCTTCAGATTGGTCAATATGAAGAGCAGTTGCAGCGCTGTTTGTTGTGGCAGGTCAGCCGTGACCGCAGCATCCCATGCACTATGAACTCGCTCGAGCAGAGCTTTCACCTTCACCTCAGTCAGTAAGGCTTATCTAGGCTTTGTGGGGGGAGGGTTCAGGGATCATTGCTGACCTTAGGGATACTCTGTTGATTGACAAGCAGCCAGAGGGATCGAACGCAATGTCGTGGCGCTTCTCGGGATTGCATCTGCATCGGTAGTGGACGTTGCCAGCCGATCAATCCCGATCGTTGCTGCTTGCCTTGCTCTGTTCTTCTTGGTTTCCTTACGAATCCTCCTCACTTCTTGGTCTTCTGATTCCGACGAGGAGGAGTCGTTGGCACTCTGCCTTGATTCACCCACAGCAGCCATCTGCTGCTGTTGCTGCATTTGCTGCATCTGCTGCATTTGCTGCATCTGTTGCTGCTGCTGCATCTGTTGCTGCTGTTGCAACATGAAAGGGTTCATCATGGCCAGTGGGTTGTTCATTCCCATTGCTGGGTTCATTGCCCCCGGCATTGGGAACATCATCTGATCACTCACACGAGCGCTCTTCCTCGACTTTCCCATTGCTCTCGGCGACTGTCTCTGGCACTCTGCCTGGAAGCACCACTGCAGCACTAAGGGACTCGATCTTGAACACACATATGTTGATTGCGGCCAGGTCAAGAAATTCTTGCGCATCCACTCACTAGTCACTAGAGTCCGTACACACTACGTGGCATGGTCCCATCAACGGCCAGATAGCAAGCGTTTCAGCTTCCACAACTCACAATCACTTGCATCATGCATTCCAGCCTTGCCATAGTAGCCAACCACCTTGGACGCCAGCACCTGAAAGGTTTTATGGGGCTGTCACAGGAAACCAAGGTTGAACCAATCAATTCACAGGCACAGTAATTAATCCATCGAGTTACTGCCGACATGACTGTATGCATAGGCATCGTCTTTGTTTTCCAAAACGGCAAGCTGAAATGTGCCAGATCAGACGGACCGCAAAAGTGACAACATTCAAACGCCCCAAGAAATGCGATTTCACATTGGCACTCTGCCTTTCCGGCACTCTGCCTAGTGACAGCGACACAAAAATGAATCTGAACAGGCCACACTGTTTGGTGGCACTCTGCCTTAGTCACACCGAGAACTCTCTGGCACTCTGCCTTGTGAAAGTCCCCAGTGCCCAAGGACGAATGGGATGAAGAAGAGGAGGTCCACTAGATGGCTTTGTTTTGGCAACACAATTAATAAACCTACTCGTTCAGCTCAATCATTGACACTGATCAATCCTGAAAGCCATCTGCAGTTACTCCCCAATCAGGAACGAAGTTCGCAGTGGTCTGGTAAACATCCACATACTCTTCATCTTCCGATGGCGGGACATCATCACCCATCTGGCTCACCGCGTCTAGGTCTTCCCCCCTTGCCTTCTGTTCCAGCTTCTTCTGACAATACACAAGCATGGTGTAATTGTAAGCATCCCAAATCTTGCAGGACAAAGGCACAATCCAGCTCTGCAGGTCTTTGGGCTTGAATTTTTCCTTTGAGATGACATCTTCCGTCGTATAAACCTCAACGAGTGTCCTGGAGGCCTCAAACCAGTGCCAGTATGTCAGATTTTTTCCCTTGACTTTATCACGGCCATGTTTTGGCGGAGTGACATTGAACATGCACTGGAGAATCTGCTCAATGACCGCCACCCCAGTTTCCCTCTGAAGCCACAGGTGCCAGTCCCCAGGCTCAGAATTGTTTGGAATCTCCTTCACGTTCTGGTCACACAACAGATCCCAGACAACCGCAGTTTTCGAGCCCTTCGACCGAAAGTGATTCCACGCCATGTCCTTTCTATCCACTGGCACGTTATTCTTCTCGCATTCTCGGACTGTGATCTCATGGACAGCCATGAGCAGCTGGGTCATGACAGTCGTAGTCTTGCTGTTGAACTTCCGATCGTTGTGCTGGGGGTTGAACGGCTGATCTTGTGGCACCGGTCTCGCCATACGTGCCCGATTGGCGAGGCGGCCCACCTTCGAAGTCGTCACCGCCCTGTGACTGCATGGCAGCATTCCCCGCAACGCTCTGAGAGTTTTCTCCTCCTCAGTCTCTGGCTGCAAAAGCTCGGCTGGAACCTTGATCTTGTTTTGACCCCTTGGCACTCTGCCTTGGGGGTCCGTAATTCCGAGGTCCTCCTCCGCTTCCAAGAAAGGCTTCACCTCTCCAGGCACTGGCGCAGTCGCACTCTTGGGGTTTGCGGCAGCCTTCGGGCTCGGGTCCACATTCATAGCCTCCAGCTCGTTCATGACCTTGGCGACGACGGCATCGTGCTCGCTCTCAGTCACCCGGGTCTCCGGTACAGAAGGCATCGGCTCATCTTGCTCCTCTCGGAGATGGTCCCCTAGTACCATTGTTGCTTGGCTGTCACCCTCATCCTCGTCCAAGCGATCCGGGTCGGGCTCCGCCTCCATCTCAAGCGGCGGTTGCTCATCCTGCACCATAACCTCGACAAATTCCATTTCATCGTCCGACGGATCTTGCACAGGCTCCTCCTCTTCCACCACAACATCAACCAAAGTGTCCTCCTCCTCGGCTTCCACCTCCTCCTTGGGGTCCAACCATATTCCTCCCTTCTCCGTCTTCATATGCCGCAAAAAAGCAGGATGAGCTTCGCCTGGACGGCCCTTTCCAACAAGGTGAGTAGGGATATTGGGACGGCCCTTTCCAACAAGTGGCACTAGGGCTGGACGGCCCTTTCCAACAAGGTCAGTAGGGATATTGTCCTCCACTGGCACTCTGCCTTTGTGGCCCTTTCCGGCAGGCTTGCCCTTTTGGGCGAAGTAAGCTGCTTTCCCGATCGGGACGGCGTCGCCCTTGCTTTTCAAGCCCTGGGCCTTTGCCACCCAGGCCGGCTCAGCGCGTCGGCCCTGCGGAACGAAATTGGAGCCTCTTGCCGTATCGTCAGCATACTCGGCAAGTTCCTTGGCGAAATCCTGCTCGTCCATCCTTTGCTTTTCCGTCATTTCAGCAGGAGCACTTGCCGACATAAACTGTGGCTTGGAACCAACAGGCACAGGCTGTCCGTCGCCGAATTTCCTTTTGGCAGGAGGCTGCTTTGCCGGCGGGGGACCCATCGGCTCTGGCACTCTGCCTTGCTTTGCCGGCGGGGGACCCATCGGCTCTGGCACTCTTGGCGGGGGATTCGGCTCGGGATCTGGCACTCTGCCTTGCTTTGCCGGCGGGGGACCCATCGGCTCTGGCACTCTGCCTTGCTTTGCCGGCGGGGGACCCATCGGCTCTGGCACTCTTGGCCGGGAATTCGGCTCGGGATTCGGCTCATCGTCATGCCAGGCATCGTATTCGTCCTGGATGACGGGCATTCTGGCCGTTCTGCCCCAGCGATGTTGCTGCTGCTGGTGGCCAGGAGGAGGATGAGCTGGTTGCACCGGGCCCTTGCCAGGAGGAGGATGATCTGGTTGCACCGGCCCCCTGCCAGGAGGAGGATGATCTGGTTGCACCCTGCCAGGAGGAAGTGGTTCCCACTCCTGCTGCCAAGGGTGATCAGGCAGAGGCCCAGCATTTCGCAGCGGTCTTACTGGCACCTGCCACGGAGCAGGAGGCCTCGCCTTTTGCTGAGGCGGTTTATGCAAAGGCGGGCGGGCCCCCCTGGGAGGAGTCCCATCAGGATGATGTATTGCTTTGCCTTTGCCTGGCACTCTGCCTTCTACTGGCACTCCTCCTTTCATCCCTTTGGCTTTTGCAGTCGCAGATCCAGGGGGATCCCAGGGAGGTGTCGAATCCCAACACTGAGGTGTTGGCGGAGGATTCGGCGGCGCAAGTGCCTGCGGCTGCATTCTGCTCATTACTGCCCTTGTTGCCTCGACCCTCATTTGCTGGCATTGTTGCATCAAGTCCAGACCCTGCTGGAACTTTGCTTCCAGATTCTTGCACAACTTGTACAGATCGGACACCATTTCACCAACTCTCCACTTATTCGGTCCATAGTCCGTTTTGAATTTTTCGCCAGCAGCAAGCATCTTCTTCCAGACCTGTGACGCGTACTCGGAGACGGTGGCGCTGTGGTTTGAGGGAATTTGCCAGAAGCTCAGAAAGCAGTTGAGGTGACCCTTCATCTTTTTTGCGGGAACCTCACTAATTGGTAGGCAACCGGAGCAGTCCACCAAGGCAAACGTCAAATTCTCCGCCCCCACTGGCACTCTGCCTTTGTGGTCCGGCACTCTGCCTCCCATGACAGTAATGTTATTCTCATGGAGGTCCCCCAGAAGACTCCCTTCCAGCCTAAGGGTATGCATTTGTAGCTTCAAGACAAACTTGAACAGCTTGAAGAGGATCAGCATGGTCTCTTTCTCTGGGAACTTGCTTGGGTCGGAAAACCTCTGGTTGAGGAAGGCTCCCACAGTCGTCCCGTTGCCTTTGGCTTCTGTGACGATCACCGATTTTCTCATCCGCGGTGCCACTACGCCCGAGGCATGGGTGACCAAGGTTTTCAAGTCGAAAGCGAGCGGGACAGGAAACGATTGCCAGTGGGTTGTGAACATTCGAGATTGCAGAAAACGCCAGTCAAATTGGTTTCCACACTCTTTTTCATCCTTTGCGAGTGGCCTGTGCAGCTTGACACAGAGGTGCACCTGATCTGTCCGATTATTGAAGTCCAGAGCATCTTCAGGAATAGAATCCACCAGTCTCAGGGCCTCTGCTGCGACTTCCGAGGCTTTGAGGACTTCGGCACTCTGCCTTTCAGACCGAGGAATCCTGAGCTCGCGCAGAAGCTTCAGAATGTCGATGACCCACGGCTGTGGGATCCTCGCAATCATTGAGTCCCGATTCATTCCATGACCGACGTATTTCCATTCACACTTGCACTGTTTGAATCCTTTCCCGCCTCTCACGCGGAATTGCAGGCGGACCTCACCGAAGGCTGTGACATAGTAGTCTAGAGGTTTTTTGATCGGCCAGGGATAATTCGGACCCATCTGCAAGGATCCATCCAGCTGTTGTTCGTAAAACTCACAGGTGATGTTGCCGGCTCGCACATTGGCCCAAAACGTCTGACCAAGCGGACTCGTATGCACAGGCGCTGTCATCCTGCGGCACTCTGCCTTGTCCAGCCAGATTGCGGCACTCTGCCTTGTCCAGCCAGATGCAGGCACTCAGCCTTCTCAGTCCAGCTCAAGGCACTCTGCAAAGAATGGCGAGGCGGCACTCTGCCTTATAATGTCGAAATGATATACTACCTCTGACGTCAATGTGTTGTTAGATTATAGTTACTAGTATTTGACACAATTTAAATTATATCAACTATATTTTGATATTATGCTCACATTGACATTAAATATCATGCATATGCCATCATTCAAGGACCACGACTCACTTCACTTTGAGCAACTCCATCGACAGAATAATCATGACATGACACTTTTATTGAAGCAGCAGCTACACGGAGTTTAACTTAATTGAGGGGCCAGACAGACTCAGCATGATCGGGAGCTTAGCACACGAATGAAACCTAATTCAAGGGCTGTGTTGATATTCAAATCTGCCATATGCCATGATTCAAGGACCACTGCAGCAACATTTGAAACCTGAGCAACCATCATAAGCCATAGGCAAAACAATCATGACATGACACTTCAGAAGCCCGAGAATGCTAAGTTGAATTTGGCAACGCAGAAGCAGCATGATCGGAAGCTAAGAACAGCACCGATGACCAGCAATCCTGGGGTCTGGAGACGCCAGCTGACGGCCAAACCTTGCATGGTCACTTTCATTCATACTCAGACTCTCTCAGCACAGTCGCAAACCCAACACATCCAACAGAACTCAGAAGTGCTCGGTCTTCAGAAGTCTCAGCACTCACAGTTTTGCTTCTGCAGCAAGCAATGCTCTTCTGGAGGCACTACTCTGACAGCGACGAGGCCTTCTCCAAAACACTCACAACTTTGATCATGACTTGTTGGTTTGCCTGCACCACAAACAAATAACCTGTTGCTGTGCGAAAGGCAGGCAGAAGTCCACATGAGCAGACATCGGCACTGAAAAACTTGAGAAGAGTCAGTCGACGAAGCCTGACCCACCTGGCACTCTGCCTTCGTCACTGTCCTGGCCTGTAAATTAAATTGATGTTGGAATTTGCCACTCACTGAATGGTCCAATTCTGGGCACTCTGCCTTTGGCACTCTGCCTTTTAAGGCACTCTGCCCTTCTTTTTTCTCACGATTCGCCGTCCATCATCAGGATGTTTTCTTGCACAATAGCAGGCTCGAACTCGTTGTAATCCTCCTCATCGTCCACACGCTCTTCATTCCAGGCCTCCGGATCATCTTCGTCGTAACCGAATCTCACCATGGTCGTGGTCCACAAGAGTTGCTCACCTTCGCGGACTTCCCCTTCCCACAGCGTCAAATTCTCAGCCCCCCGCGCCCAGCCCTGATGACAGGCATAGAGCCATCTTCTCTCCGTCATCACTTGCATGCCTGCACCGGTGAGCTCCAGCTTCAGGTAAAGTGGCGGTGCCTGTTTATCGATCCTGAACTGAGATCATGTTGAAGTTGCTACTTGATTCTAGTCAGTTTTAATTATTAAGATCCGTAGATATAAGATAATAAATAAATGTAGCGTCGAAGCATGGCTTGCATCTGAGTGGCCATCTAATGCTGTCTGGCCACCATTGGTAGCGTTCAAGGGCCAACTGGGCCGTGGGGCGCAAGGACCAGTGCGGATGGTTTTTGGTCTCCGAGGAACCGGGTTGCGCCCAAGCGCTGATGCCGTTCCCTTTCAAGAAGTCCCAGCGAATCTGCAGGGAGACATCCAGTCAAGCAGTAAGAAACAGTCACAATCAACACATGCTATGATTATCATCAAACACACTGCCCACTGCCTGCCAAACGTCCTCCACGCACATGAAGTATGTGTGAAGGGTCTGGTTGGGGTCTTGCATCGGGGTCTTGCCCTTCTTTCCCTTGCCCTTGCCAAGATCGCCCTTGCTCGCGCTGGCACTCTGCCCTGTGGCACTCTGCCCTGTGGCAGTCTGCCCTGGCTTTCCTGCTCCCTTCCCGACCTGACTTGTTCTTTGGGCTTGAGCGTTGTTCAATGAGTTGGTCAGCTGCCAATTTGAAAACTCTTGCAGCTGAGTGCGGTGGCGGCCTGCCCCTGTGTTTTCCATGGCGGATAATGACTTGCCCACTGCACAATTGGGACAAGGGCACTCTGCCTTACCTGAACCAGACTGCTGCAACAGCACAAGTAGGCAAAAATGAGCACTCATTACAATCACCGGAGACTGACTGTTAAAGTCACATTTGCACCCACTGAGTCGCCGGCTGGATTCACTCATCCAATCGCCCCAGCGGCCCTGATCACCATGTCGGCACAACCGACAAAGGAACTGACAGTTTCCACAACCGAGACGGGCATGATCTCACTTTCTTTTTAAGCTCAGTCAGTAACACCGGCAGCCAGGTTTAAACGCACGAATTAAGCTGTGACTGCCAGCTGAAAGTGGGAATGTAACTATTAGCCTTTTCAAGGTAAGGACTGTGTTTCACTTCCAGCCAGCAGTCCAGTGTCGGGTCCAGGACTCTCTGGCTGGGCCAGTGTCGGGACACAAATTTCGACGGCTCAGAATCATTCATTGGAGCAGAACTGTTTGACCATGGACTTCGGGTTCAGTGTCGATGATCAACTGTACGTGTGCAGCTCATCCTGCATTTCCAGCAGTGCTTCAATCATGTACTCACGATCCCGGAATGGAGCATAGTAGGCTCGGTGGTTGATCCACCTGACAATGGCTTGTTCCATGGTCATCGAGGCAAAGGCCATGACTAGGACACAATAAGCAGCACAGGTCCTGTTAATGCCACCGTAGCAATGGACAAGCACACGAATTGGCCTCTTCTTGCCTCCACGCTTCCGACCACCTCCCTGAAGCTTCATCGCCTCCAACAAAGCAAGAGCATTACCGAGCTCACCAGGGAATGTCTCATCGGCCACCTTCAAGGCACTCTGCCTTCCATCGGCACTCTGCCTTCCTTCAGCGGCTCTTCCGAACAGGCTGCCCATGTCACTTCCCTTGCTGAAGCCCTTGTCATAGGAGCAGCCATAGCCAAATGAGCCCTTCGTCGATGCCTTCTGGCTTTGCATGTGATTGGAAACCTGACAGGGGCCGCTGTAGCCCTTGCTGATTGTCTTGCCCTTGCCCCTGCCGCCATTGGCCTTGCCCATCATTTTGCCCTTGATGGCACTCTGCCTTTGACTCTGGCTGAACTCCTCTGCTGAGCGCTGCCAGCACATCATAATCTTTCTGAAATCTGAAATGAGGCGGCGCCAAATGGTCTTGAACTCATGACTTCTTTGTTCAGCATCAAAGTCATTGGCATGTGTTTGATCCCAGCCACCATACCGAAGATGTGCAGTGCCAAACGGTCCACAATTCGCCAAATACTGATACCAGTCCCATGGCTCAAAATTCCGAGGTCTGTCATCTGCATTCATAGAGATGACAATGTCAGGCTTGACCCGGAGCTGGTCATATCGGATCGGGCAACCAATACTGCCAACAAACAGTTGCCACTGGGGATGGTCGTAAATCAAAACATCATCCATGGGCCACGTCTCGACATCATGCTGGCATGGCCGAGGTGGCGGGATCGACCCAGGCAGCACATCTGTCTGGCCGGTCCATGCTTTGTACAACTTCATATCCATATCTCCGAAATCTGAGATGGCCTCAACTGCCAATTTGATTCGTTGATCCAATTGTGCAGCCCTTTGGATCTTTCGGAGCCCGGTGGTATAGTCGGCAGCTGATCTGCCACAGTGTAAACAATTCCACCGAAGTTGTTGCACGGCTTCGTTCCAGTAATCACTGCCAAGGTCAATGTGATTGGCCTGATTCTGATGGTCAGCAGCAGAAGTCTGGCACTCTGCCTCGGAACTCCCTGAGCACCTTGAAACGGTCGTCGGCATCACTGCTTTCATCGAGCACCCAATTGTCCAACGATTAAAACATTAACAGTGACTAATGCATCACTATACAGTACATTAACCAATGATATGTAACATTGTGTTACTACTGTTACATCAGTATGAATGAATCACTTGATTATCTGGCCGGCAGATGTCGATCATGTATGGTGCAAGGCAACTCACTGACAGACTATGCAGGCAGGCAGGCAGGCAGCCAGCCTCGGAGACAGCAGGGTCCTGAGGACGTCACTGCCACCCGGCACTGTGTAGTCAGCATGTCATGCTGGGTAACCTTTTGGAATCCAAGTTGCGCACACTACCGCTGAGGTCTCCAATCGGACAGTCTAGCTCTGCTGGCTAGATCGTCGAATTCAAAATCCTCTAAGCACACGCAAACCCGGCACTCTGCCTTCCCCAACATCCGTAATGCGGTCTCGGAGGCTGTACAAACACGATGAATCACTGATTCATCATTGACGACAGAGCTTCGTCTCGCACGTCATTGTAATATAAAATTCCTGGCACTCTGCCTTCACTGTAATCCTGCATAAATCTCGGAAAGAGTACGTGCAGGATCATATCATTGATATGCCAGTCTACTTGCAAGACATGCCCACGCTCTTCAGAATTCAGAAAGAACCACAATGTCGAAAAGGACTCCTCTAGCAGCGCGTCGAAATAAATCACATAATCATCGTAGTCACTGTCCATGATCGAGGCCACAGTGCTTGCACGCTCATCGGCAACCAGAATCCAGTCCGAGTCCAGAGACTCACTGTCACTGCACGACATCGACGACATCTGCCGGCTTGCAGGGGGGCCTACTACGACTTAGACTAGAGACAGAGCAGGTCGTCGGCATCACTGCTTTCATCGAGCACACAATTGTCCAACGATTAAAACATTAACAGTGACTAATGCATCACTATATAGTACATTAATCAATGATATGTAACATTTTGTTACTACTGTTACATCAGTATGCATGAATCGCTTGATTCTCTGGCCGGCAGATGTCGATCATGTATGGTGCAAGTCAACTCACTGACAGACTATGCAGGCAGGCAGCCAGCCTCGGAGACAGCAGGGTCCTGAGGACATCACTGCCACCCGGCACTGTGTAGTCAGCATGTCATGCTGGGTAACCGTTTTGAATCCAAGTTGCGCACACTACCGCTGAGGTCTCAAATCGGACAGTCTAGCTCTGCTGGCTAGATCGTCGAATTCAAAATCCCCTAAACACACGCAAACCCGGCACTCTGCCTTCCCCAAGATCCGTGATACTGTCGCGGAGGCTGTACAAACACGACAAATCATTGATTCAGTGACGACAGCCATTCGTCTGTCACATTGAAATATAAAATTCCTGGCACTCTGCCTTGCCTAAAATCCCGCAAAAGTCTCGGAAACAGTACGAACATGATCTGTTCATTGATATGGAAGGCTGCTCGAAAGACTTGCCCACGCTCTTTAGAATCCAGAAACATCCACAATGTCGAAAAGGACTCCTCTAGCATCTCGTCGAACGGAATCACATAATCATCGTCGTCAGCACTGTCCGCGACCGAGCCCGCAGTACTTGCACCCTCATCGTCAACCAGAACCCAGTCCGAGCCCACAGACTCACTGTCACTCCACGACATCGACGACATCTGCCGGCTTGCAGGGGGGCCTACTACGACTTAGACTAGAGACAGAGCAGCTGTAACACGACTATAGTAGATTACGCAGGGCAACAGCGAGCACAACTGCTGCAGCGGCAAGTTGCGATACATGACACGCTCACTGACTATGCAAGGCAGCTTGTCCTCTGCGATGGCAGCATGTCCTCAGGATCCTCGTCATGAGCCTCGGTGCCAGGACTGTACCATAATAATGGAAGTAGCTGAAGCAAGCTGATGCTGAGATCCCAGCAGTTGGCATCCACTTCTCGATGGGCTGGAAGCCGATGAAGACCGATGGGAGAGAAGGAAATGGAAGAGAAGGCGTTCACTAGGCTTGGATTCAAACCGAACACTTAGACCTGGCCAACGGTGTGGGGAGCAACCCCGATGGGGCAGGGACTTAAGTAAGGCAACCTCGAGAGGCTCGACTGGCACTCTGCCTCTGTCGATCCAAGTCGCAAGGCTCCCTAACTAACGTGACAAGCATGGATGGCCTCCCCTCCTGGTTGGGAGAAAAATAAAAAAGCCACAACCACTGGACCACCCCACCCGGCACTTTAGCCCATGTGCCCGGGTGTCATATGCCACTGCCCTGGCACGTTGGCCCCAAGGCGGTCCAGGTACCATCGACAACACCTGACACCCGGCCAACGGTGTCCACGAACCGAGATGGGCAGTCGATCCGTGTGGGTAAGGTGGCACTCTGCCTCTGTCGATCCAAGTCGCAAGGCTCCCTAACTAACGTGACAAGCATGGATGGCCTCCCCTCCTGGTTGGGAGAACAAATCAAGCCACAACCACTGGACCACCCCACCCGGCACTTTAGCCCATGTGCCCGGGTGTCATATGCCACTGCCCTGGCACGTTGGCCCCAAGGCGGTCCAGGTACCATCGACTCAGCACCTGACACCCGGCCAACGGTGTCCACGAACCGAGATGGGCAGTCGATCCGTGTGGGTAAGGGCAAGGTCTCAAGGCAAGTCAACATGTCACTACGGCCTCCCTTCTTTGTTCAATCACAACCCAAAACTATTTAAAAAGATTAAATTTTAAAAATTATTAACTTCAACAACAAATAAACAACAATTTTGTAGACATACAGCAGCAGGAAACCAGGTAGAACAACAGGAAGCCAATTGACTCACTCAGAAACAAAATTCACAAACATGTATTTTTTACACCAAAAATAAAATAAAAGAATTTTAACAACTGTAAAACACAAAAAAACCTATTTAAAAAACTTTTAAATACAAAACAATACTTTTAAATACAAAAAAACACTTTTAAACACAAATAAAGCCAACCACATACAAAAATGAGATTTTGGGTTCCTTTCATATAAGCCTTGTTGATCTAAACCCTGTGGTTCTGGTTCGGCGCAAAGGGTTAAGGATTAAGGTTGAGGGTTAACGGTTCAGGGTTTAGGGTTTAGGAGAAGTGTACCAAGGGTCCTAAACCCTAAACCGGTTAGGGTTTAGAGCTCTAGCTGTGCTGGATTGACATTCCGACGGTTTACAACCTACCTTGGTGGGTTCAGGGTTGGGGAGGTTCGGCTCGTGGTTAACCTGCTAGGGTCCTCGTTGCGATTACGCCAGGAACTGGGTGAAGGCACCTATGAACAACATCTATCGGTCTTTGCAGACGACGGTGCAGGGTGCTGTCAAGCGCTTGGCAGCTGATCTCTACAGTGGGGAGGCCAGGAGGAGAAACTGTTTGGGGTTTAGGCAAGGGCTCCATGTTCTCCTTCCTAGTAGTAGAGTAGGTAACCTTTAACTTTTTTGGGTATCATAGTCCCTATATAGTCCCTATAGAACCAAAAAGGTTAACCTTTAGTCCCCCATGTTACCCGACAAGTAGGCCTTTAGTTTACAGTTTAGCCTCTGCGGCTCCGGCCTATATGGACAGCCTCTATGCACCCATGAAATCAGAAACAGCTGTGGTCAGCTGGAAGGTGCTCACAGGCAGCAGCACTCTGTCCCAGTCACAGAACGCATGGCAGGTCCATTTCATGCTGGAGCTGTTGCAGAATGCAGATGACTGCGACTTCGCCGAGGGCTGCAAGCCTTCGCTCACTGTGACCTTCGAGTGCTGTGGCTGCGACGTCACGGAAGGGGAGGCTTTCACCATGTAGATACCTGCATAAGGGCTACGCTTGGAGCTGAGCCATGCAAGGTCTGTTAAAAACGCATTTCCAAGCTGAAGTGTGTGAATGCTCCTCGGAAAGGTGTCGTGGTTGGTGGTGACATTGGGTCAGTCGTCTTGCTGGGTTTCTTGCACAGTAAGGTCCTTTTTTCTATGCCAGCTGCCTTCAGCGAAGCCCAGCCTCGAATGCCCGGAACGTTGCCGAGGTCTGACGTGAAGAAGTTTGGCCAATACACCACTTTCGAGCCGAACGTGGAGCCCATTGCTTTCCTAGTCATCGAGCACAACGAAAAAGGTTTCCGCCACACATCTGCATTGTGTCTTGATGGGTAGCGAAACATGAACGTTCCATGAAATGCTGAAAGCATCTTGTATCATTACCTGGACCCCAAAAGTATGTAGAATATTAGCCTGTTATTGATATTGGGCCATTATTTTACCTACTTTGGGAGGTTTAGGTAGGCACCCATCCTTAGGTTTCGGCGGGGTTTGCGGTGCTGTATCGAAGCCTCAAAAGGCTTCGGATTGCCGGCATTCGGGTCGAGTGTAGCTAGGAGTTGATGGTTTTCTTTGCGTTTAGGGATCAGGTTTCGTAAACATAAGCTTAGCAGCCGAGTGGAAACACTTTCCACATCTTTTGGATGATGTTTTCGCTATGAAAATGATCAAAAATTTTTTGCTTATCAACTCAGCAGCTAAGTACCCCCGCAACTCTGCACCCTAGGAACCCAAACCCAACTTGTCATGCGGGATGCAGAAGACACGTGCCAAATACAAATAAAGCCGAGACTTTTCTTTAGCAGATTCGGTTGTTAGGGTTCTCATTTTCGGGGTCGCTTATCGTCAGGGTCCTCTGAATAAGGCTCCTAGTAATTGGGGGGGCATTTACAGTAGTATCCATGAGTTCCTACAAAGGCATACGTAAATTCATGATAGGTGCTTTAACAGTAACCCACCGCGAAGGTGTGTTGCTCACGGGGCGAGCAAACACAAGAGAGGGACAGTGGAAGTTACATGTTTATGTAGTGCCAATGACTCTCGATAATGCAGTTCTTATCCATCAGTTTCTATCACTGCCAGTAAAAGCTTTGCAGGGTTTAGGGGTCAGTTTGAACGGCTGACGGAAGCTTATCCTTAGCATGCTTATGTTGACTCGCGATCACGGCAGAGAATCCCCTAAACCCCTAAACTCGAATTACCCCTAAACCCTAAACCCGAATTAACCCTAAACCCGAATTAACCCTAAACCCTAAACCCCTAAACCCTAAACCCGAATTAACCCAAAACCCGACTTAACCCCAACCCCTAAACCCTAAACCCCTAAACCCTAAACCCCTAAACCCTAAACCCGAATTAACCCCAACCCCTAAACCCTAAACCCAAAACCCCTAAACCCTAAACCCTAAAGGTGATTTCAACATCCGCGCACTCTGCGACATCGCCCAGTCTACGAAAACTGGCGACGAGCGGAAGTACATCGGAGCCAAAGGCGCTGGGAATCCAGGGCTCTACTTGGGGGTTCATTTATAGGATCCTCAAGGGAGGGTGGTTCAAGGGGGGAGGGTATAAGGAATCCTTAGGGGACTGTAAGGGAACCTTTGGGAGTACTAGGGAGAATTAGGGATCACTAGGCTATATACCCCCTTGGACCCCCCTCCCTTAAGGATACTATAGTTCATGGGTAGTTATAAGGGTCCCTTTAAAGGGATCTATAGGGATTCTATCTAATTGTAGGACTTGATAGTCCGGGTATCGAATTGGTTCACAGAAGCCGCAATACAGTTCAAGGTCTTAAGCAATCAGCGCCAAGAAACCATGGGCAGGCAACTGCTAGAATCACTTTTTGTCGCAAAGAACTGACCACTGCTCTGGACGGCATCTGCATGCTTTTCTATACTGCTTTACAATGCGAATGCATGCCGACTGCTGGCCTTAGGTCCATGTTCCGCAAGCTTGATCTTAAGCCACGGATAAAAAACATCACCGACGTTCCTCAGACACTGGAGAGAGCATGTTCTTTCACACTCCTCCTTGATGGTGCCGCAAGGCGTCTCATCACCTGTTCACAGGCTCTCGATGTGATGAGGCATCTTTTCCTCACCTGTTGTACAAGCTCCTCCCTCCGTTCTCTACACAACAACGGCATAAGCGCAAAAGTTGCGCTCTCCCGGTATTCCGTAATCCCCAGCAATTGGCCTGCAAGTGAATCACATCAGCACCTGGTACATGATGGAAGGGGCCAGCAAAGGTTTCGACCCTCACAGGAGGCTCAGGAATCACTCTTTGAAACGCCGGAGTATAATCTTTTTGAACTCCTTGATCTCTGGTAGCCGGTTTTGTTGGTGGTGCGGTAGATGAGGAAGCCGTACTTGAAGGAACATCTGGAGGTATTGTTGGAACGGGGGAAGTTCCCGAAGGCATCGTCGTCTCAAAAAGCTCTCGTAGTTCCAGTAGACGAAGGCCTTGTTGGTCTGTGAGGTCATTCGGTTCGAGTGCCAAAAGCCTCTGCAACTCTTTGAGCTCGGCCCTTGTCATTTTTCCGAAGCTAGCCCTTGTTCGGAGTGCTCTGAGACGTACATCTTTCCCTTTCCAGCAACTCTTAAGTCCTTCCCAACAGAAGATGACAATCACAGCGATGACCAGAACCACCAGATATAAATCCCAAGGAACCTCAGCTTCTATTTGCTCCTTTTGGGCAATTGCACCACAAAGTTGGCAGAGCATAAGCAGTTTGGTCAACCATGGTTTCTGTGTCCTTATGGCCTTCACTGTTGGTGTTGTCTCGTTCCTGCGGTCCACGACGTTCCACAGCCTCATGAGCTGTTGTAGTCTTTCTCTCGTGAACGGCTTCGTTCCCAAGTCGGCCTTTTGGGTAAGGCCTGGCTCAAAGACAATCATCAGGTCCCCGTTGTTTATCTTCTCCCGCACGTAGTTCGCACGAAGTCGTAGATGACGTGTCCTCCAAGAACCGGTAGATCCTTGAAGAAGAAGTAGGGCTGCTTGGTTGTCGATGTGCAACTGTGTTTTCATGAACTTGCCTTCCAGTTCTTGTAGAAGAGCCCTTGTTGCAACTGCTAGCGTAGTTCCTTCAACACCTTCCAAAAGCTCGGATTCCGCTGTACTCAAAGTGACCAACTGTTGTCGGCCTGACTTCCAAACCAAGGGGTTTTTTCCAAGGAACACGCATGCAGATCCATGGCTTCTTCCTGAACTCGGGGCAAAGCTTGAGTCGGTATACACCCTGAGAACATCTTCTCCTGGTTCATTTGGAGAAAACCTTATTCTATAATGGATGGTCTCATTCAAGCAGCTCAGCAACCTCTTGCCGACCTGATTCACGATCTCTGGGCATCTTGTGGTTCTCGCAGAGAGGAGGGCGGTAACATACTGAATGTCAGGTCTAGTTCTCCCCGACAACCACAGGCATTCTCCAACTCGACGTTGAGCTTCTTTTAGTTCATGTTCACGCCCGGTTAGATCAACAGGCTGAGCGTTGATGATGGCCTCTTCTTCTTCCGCAGACATCACCAGGGTCTCTTTTGGTCCTTGAGTCATAGCTCTTGACCCATCGTGTCCATGTGCTCGCAGAAGTTCTCTTACGAACCCTTCTTGTGCAAGCTCAACACCTCCATCCACCATATGCATCTCCATTCCCAGGAACTTTATAGGATGCCCTTCTTGTAGAACATCCAGGCCGTCACATTCCCATCGCGCTGCCACCCAGCTGTAGAAAGCGTCCATTGCAGCAGGGAGGGCATTCACCAACAGGTCATCAATGTAGACCATCACGTAACCTAACGGCTCCGGGTCACCATTGCTTCTTACGATCTTCCAAATCTGATTGTCAGTGACCATCTGAACCACCTTGAGCTCCTCTTCTTTTCCTTCAATGATAGCCTTGAACGTTGCCTTCTCCAGCTGCTCGTCTCTGAACTGTGACCATAAGGCTGGACTCTGCCGCAAGCCGTAGAGCGCCATCTCTACCAGCCAGTAGTCCCCTGGTTCGGCCAATCCTAGCTCGTAGGCGATAGCTGGTGGCTGCAAAGCCACTCTCTGGCCTTTCCAAGGAGCTAAGACAAAGGCTTGTCTTATGTCTGTTGTTCCATAAGCCCATGGACGTCCTATTGTGTAAGACAGCATAGTCCTCAACGACGTAGCATCGATGCCGGTGGCAAACAGGTCCATATCTTCTTGGCCTCCAGGAATGTAGTTTCCACATCCCACAAACCTGGTTTTGCGCCTGTAGAGGTGCTGCTTGTCGGGTTTTGTTGTGAAAACACCCTTGCATGGGATGATTTGACACCCAGGTGGTAGCTGTTGTTTTTTCTGCACCGTGATTGCCTTCTTGTTGTCCCGGAGGTTCACAAACTCTTTCACTGCAGAGTCTTTCCAGGCCTCAAGGTTCTTTTTCACCTCCTGAAGGCTGACGGTGTGGGTGACGTCCAAAGGTTGTTGGCGTTTGACACAATCTTCAAGGATGTCTTCAATGCCTGTGGTAAACTGCACTTCTGCCTTTTTGATCAGCCTTCGAGGAACATGAGAAGGAGCCCTTGTCGGTGTGTCAATTCCACCAATGTTGGGGGCCAGATCTTCATCATCTAGTTCAACAAAAGCATGAAGCTCATCTTCACCCAACCGTAGAGCCCGAAGCACCACATCACGTTCTTCTTTAGGTTCTTCGCTAGGTTCCTCCATTTCAAGGGGATCCGGCTTCAATGACTCTGGGTCTATCTCGAAACCATGATCTGCCAAAGTGTCCACATCTGCCTGAGCCAACTTAGTAGCCCTCGGAGTGTACATCAGCATGACAATCCTTTCCCCTTCGTCCATGATCCACAGCTGTCCACCTTTAAAGGAGGTCAAGGGTAACACTGCATTCTGGGAACCTTGGAAATTGTGAGAGTCTCGATGAATTCCCAGTTCACAGTTTCTGGCAATACCCAGCGCAGAAAAGTTCATGTCCCCGACGTACTTCTTGGCGAACTTAGTCAAGTACTTTGTGGTGTTGGGGTACTTTATCAGGTTCCTTCTCACGCCCGCTTTTCCCCCATGAACATAGGAGCCCGAGTACCAGGAAGTAGCTGCGGTTTTCTTGCCAACCCTAAAGTCAGTGTCTCCCAGCTCTTCCAATTTGTAGTACAAACTCAACACATCTGACACATTGAAACTTTCATCACAGAGAAGCTTCTTAGCCATGAACTCAATCTCCTCGGCCAACTGTTCTTTGGTCTGGGGACTAGGCTCCTCCTGATCAAAGCTTTCGTCATCAATGGTGCCAAATGGTAGTAGATCACGTAGGTCTCGGTCGGGTTCCATGACGTTGAACTTGACGCTTTTAGCCACTGTTAGCCCTCCGTCCTCTCTCATAATGAGGTGACCCTTGCTTACGTCATTGGAAGGTCCTCGGTACAAGCCCTTTTTCCACCTGGTGCCCACTACCTCATGCTTCTTCTCTTTGGTTCCTTTGTAGGCCTTGGCCCTAAACCAAACTTCACATCCAAACGGGGCAGCTGGTGGAGTTGTAACCGGACAGGACGGGAAGGCCTTCGACCACAGGGAGGTAGATGCGTGGTTGGCCGCCATCGGCCAGTCCTTCGCTTGAGCTCCTCCTGAACGTAGCAGTGCCCTTATTCTCGCCTTTGCCCATTTCACACCCAGCTCCGCTGTGCTATTTCCAGCAGGATCTCCTCCTGCAGTTCTTGACTGCCTGAGGTTGCTTTCAGCCATCCATGCCTTATACTGTTGGGAATTGAACTCACGAGCGCGATCAGTGTGAACTCTTTCCACATGTAGTCCCGCCTGCCGTAGTTGAAGAACCACTTCCTTTGATGCCGTCAAAGCCGCCTGAGCAGTCCTTCTTCTCAAAGGTCTTGTGATATAAATGGTCCTCATCTCGATGGGCTTTGTCAACTCTTCCACTTCGCTCTCAAGCTTTGAGTCCTCCCCAACTTCGACTGCTTTTTCGCATTTGGATTCATCTTCAACCTCAGCTTCCAGGTCCAAGGCTAACGGATCCATGCTATCCTCTTTCGCGTCACCCTCCTCCTCGTCCGGCACATAGAGCTCTCGGTCCACTTCTGGAATAGCCTTGGCACTGATGTACTCCTTGGGACATCGGTAAGAGGCAACCATGAGGTACTTGTAGTCATCGAAGTCCATGTCTCTCCCCTTGTTAGAGAAGGGACCCGCTAGGTCAAAGGCGACCGTGTATAGGTGTGGATGCCGTATACGCCGATGCTTGTAACCTGTTGCTTGAGAGTTTATGCATATGGAACAATCGGCTCGGTAGGGTTGGTGATCGTTGGCCAAGTGTTGCTTCCATGCCTCCCTTTGTTCCCTTGTCAACTTCTGAAGCTTGACTCCCAAGTCGGTCAACTCCTGCTCACTGTACTCCGAACCATCATGGAAATCACAAATGCCCTCCATGAGAACACGTTTGAAGTCTTTGGTCCAAGCCCTCAATTCCCTCCTTGGAAGAAGGGAGGGCGGAACACAGCCATCATTGAAATCGTAGTCGCCGTCAAGGTTGACAATGGAGGGGTAGTTGGTCCCGATTGTCGTAGGTCGTTTCGCCCGGTGACCATAGTTGCCCATGTAGAAAGAAGAAACATTCATCCCGCTCACGGACTTAAAAGCCTTCCAGAGTTCACTGTTCCAAAAGGTTGCGTGGGGTGGTTCACCATCATGAAGCCACTCTGGGTCGGAAGGAAGCTCCAAAGCAAAACCCACATTGCCTTGATTAGACATCATTGCCATAGTCCAGATTAACATTGATTTTGCCGCGCAGGATGTTTCCTGATGAACTCGTTGTTGTTGCATAGGTTGTAGTCCATCACGTCCATACGGGGCCTCTTTTGTTCTCATTGGCTCAGCTTCCGGTCCTCGTCGCGGAGTTTGACAAGTGTGCCATGTTCGTTCCGGTAACGAAACAATCACATCAGAGATCTTTCCTTTGGCGGCGGCCCACAAAAGAACCTGGTACACACCCGAGGAGAAGTGAATGTTCCACAGCTTTGAAGCCTTAATGTCAACCTCGAACAGGATCTTTCCAGCCTTTGGTGTTGCCCTAAGTGGATCATCACTTTCAGATTCTCCCTGGAACAGCGACACCACCCAGTTAGATGAACTCAACAGCGCTCTCCTCCTCTTTCTAGTCAAAGGCAGAGACTTCAAGTAGGCCTCGCCGGAGTCAGGGGTGAAGTCCTCAAGGAGCATAGACTGAACCTCAGCTGGTAGAGCTCGTGTAAAAGGGCACTTCAAGATGGCCTTCAGAAGAACACCTCGCTTTCCGGTCCTTTGGAACTCCTTCAGCAAATCCGTCCAGTCTCTGTTGTCCTCCTTTTTCAAGACCTCCAAGCGAGCCTTCAAGGTTTCAACATGAGAGTTCAGCTCCTGAACCTGGCTCATTTCCAGCTCTCTGATCATATTCAGGGCGTCGCAAGCTGCCACCTCAGGACAGTGGTTCCGCACCTTCACGGTTATGGGGCCTTTCGTGGGGTGTGTCAGCTTCAACTGCTTTGGTCCCCAGCTCAAGGTATAACCCAACTTCTCAATGAGCGCACCCAACGGAACGATCGGCTGCACTGGTTCACCCTGCTCCTTCACTAAGATCGTGCCCTGGTCATTCTGCTTCAAGATACGAACATCTTCTCCAGCAAGGGTCACTTTGACCGGGCTCCCAGAGTTGTACTCCACATTCGAAGCCGGTCTCATTGCATGGCTTGCTCCGCTGTCCAGTAAGCCATCAACACCTTCATCATCATCCTCGCCGCTCTTAATCGACTTCACCATCTCACTGTCGGCCTCAGTAGTCTGGACCCCAAACTTCTTCAGCGTCGTTGCAGACATGGCCTTTAAGACCTTTCCAACATCCGCAAGAACCTCTTTGATCTCCGCCGCGTTGGTTGCTCCATCACTCGCGCCATGGTTTGGCACCGTAACAACCTCAGGTCTTTCATCCACACGAACAGTGCGTGCACTTGTAGTAGATGACGAAGCTTGCGGAGTCGTAGTCCTCTCGCTTCCGTTCTTCGGAGTCCCATTGGTAGAGGTGGCTGGCGACTTCTTAGTGGGGCAATCTCTAGCTGCATGACCCTTGCCTCCGCAAGCCAAACATCTGTCCCTTTTGTCAAGCCCTTCCCAGCTGTGCAGAAAAGGACATTTCCCAGCTCTTGTGCACCCTTTCGCTGACTTTCCAAAGAAACGGCAAGGCACTTCACCCTTCGGCTTCTCATGCTTGTTCCCGTCCTCGCTGGGGGTAGTAGGTGCTGGCGTGGGAGCAGTCTTCGGAGGCGGAGGTGTAGGTGTTGTTTTAGGCTCTGGCCTTATAGGTCTCAACTTTGGTTCCGTTCTTGGCGTAGTCACTGAAACCATCTGCGAACTGGTGGCCGCGACAGCAAGTGCTTCACATTCTGCTACCAAGTGCTTGTAGTAGCTGTCGACTTTTTCGTAGCTGGGGTTTGTGTCGACCTGCAACGTGCTTTTGACCAAAGAAGTTCTAAACGAAGCATCCTGACTCTTTTCCAAGACGGCCTGGGCGATGCGCTGAAGGCCTCTGACGAGGAGGCTTGGATCAGGAGCCTGAACCCCTAAGTCCGTGCACCGGCGCAACCATCGACTCCACGTTCTCAGCGCAGTAACAGCAGCACTCGCTTCTGTCTCTGGATTGGGAGACTGAAGGTTCTGAAGGATCTTTATTTTTTCCCCTCCTGGTTGATACAGAGTGAGGATTCGAAAGACCAATCTCACCGTAGAGCCCGCCAACCTCCGTGCCACCACGTCTTGCCTTACAGAGTCATGCAACGCAGCCATCACCATAGCAGCCGCACGGCTATTCAGCCGGGAAAACCTTCCATCTTCCAAACCAGCAGTCTCTGGGGTGATCGAGAGTCTTTCCATGGGGTTCGCCAAAGACCACGCTGAGTAGGCCTTATTCGCCTCACCGTTCACTCGAAGCCACCAACCTGCACTGCTGTCTGAAAGGTCCGACATCGGACCATGTATCATTTCCAACCAGTCCATCACGTCCACACAAGCAGTGTCAGCACAAACTTCTCGGAGAGCTGGAAGGGTCTGAACGCCTGGCTTGATTGTCTCAGGGGACCTATCACCTTCGTTCTTCTTTCCCATCTGCTCTATCATTGCAGCCTGTAACTGTGCCATTCCATCCGCCAACATTGCTATGGTGCCATCTTGACCCTTTTGTCCTAACCACTTCTGAGCTGAGCTCGGCGACGGACCAGGTAGACCACCTGCTTGTGTGGCATTTGGCAACGGACCAGGTAGACCACCTGCTTGTACATTAACGGTAGGACCAGGTGGTTGTGGTGCTTGATTCCCTCCGGGTACACCATAACTATGATGTGGAAGACCTGGATTGTCTACTGGTACACCAGGACCTTGTACACGCGAACCTTGAAGCCCGGGATGCGCAGCACCACCTTGAAGTTGAAGACCAGGAGCACCTGGAGGTACGACCGGGCTAGGAGGTAGAGGAGGAGGTCTGATAGCACCTTGTCCCTGGACTTCCCGTTGATATTCATTCAAACTCTGTGGTTGAAGAGGGGGTGGAGGTGCGTTACCTGGATCAGCTCCGTGCGTTCCGAGTCCTCGAGGGGCATTAGGTGGTTGTGGTGGATCTTGATTCCCTTCGGGTACACCATAAGTATGAGGTAGAAGACCTTGCGCCACCGTAGGAGCCGCACTTGTCAACCGACTTCTCGCACGCTCTTCATCCCTTTCATACCGAAGCTGCAAAATCTCTCGTTGAAGTCGTTCAACTTCTTGTTGCTGCTTCACCTTATACTCCTCAAGCTGTCGTTGAACTTCCGCTTGGAGTCTCGAAGATCGCTCTGAATCACCCTCCGATCCCTGACCTTGTGGCCTTCCGTAGATCATAGGAAAATCTCTCTGAGCTTGATGCATCCTCGCCAACTCCACCGGGCCGAAAAGTGGGCCCTCAATCGCCGGAGGAGTGGACCACGAGCCTGGAATGGCAGGCACCTGAGTTGCAGGTGGCGAAGGAAGTGCTTCCGGAGGAGAAAAGTTCATCGGCACATTGGTCACAGTAGCTTCAACTGTACGATGCTCTCTATGTTGGGAAACATTGGTGATTCCCAAACCATCCAGAACTCTGTCCATTCCATTGGCACTCCTCGACGCTGTCATCCTCAGCAGTTCAGTAAACCTTGCCATCCATCTTACACCTTGACTTTCATGTGGTGTACCAGTGTGCGCGGTGTAAAACTCCTGGACCCTCATTGCCGAACCTGTAGGTGAAGACAAACCTTGCATCCCCACTGAAGTCGCAGCACGATCCTGGTTTATAACGCTCGCGCCCTGATGCGGAAGCTCATGATACGGCGGCTCAACTGTGGTAGGTTGAGGCATCTGGTTGGGTGGTGCCACATTGCTTCTTGCTCCAGTTCTATCCTCCAGCCGTCCCACATCTGAAGCATTCGGATTTTCCAACGCTCCATAACTCGGTAAAGCCGGTGGGGCCGTAGCTTGCACTGGGTCCACACCATTCATCATTGTCTGCCCTTCTCTCACAACACCGTGTTCTGAACTTCGCCCTGTTGCGGAGTCGCCCACCGAAGCTTGGACGCTCATAACCTGTAGGACTTGATAGTCCGGGTATCGAATTGGTTCACAGAAGCCGCAATACAGTTCAAGGTCTTAAGCAATCAGCGCCAAGAAACCATGGGCAGGCAACTGCTAGAATCACTTTTTGTCGCAAAGAACTGACCACTGCTCTGGACGGCATCTGCATGCTTTTCTATACTGCTTTACAATGCGAATGCATGCCGACTGCTGGCCTTAGGTCCATGTTCCGCAAGCTTGATCTTAAGCCACGGATAAAAAACATCACCGACGTTCCTCAGACACTGGAGAGAGCATGTTCTTTCACACTAGTATAGGGGCCTGAATAATTACCTATAGTATTCTGACGGTTTCCTTATTGTAATTATGGTATATGGGGCCCCAAAACCCTATTCTAATTCTATAAGGGTAGAGGGTTTAGGGTCTACTTGGAGGTTCATGGAAAGTGATAAGGGTTCGTTTAAGGGTCCCTTGAAAGGGCTCTACATATAGGGATTCTATAAGGGTATAGGGTTTAGGGCTCTACTTGGAGATCCATGGAAAGTGATAAGGGTTCCTTTAAGGGTCCCTTGAAAGGGCTCCAAAAGGGATTCTATAAGGGTATAGGGTTTAGAGTCTACCTGGAGGTTCATGGGTAGTTATAAGTAGGGTTATAAGTAAGGTAACTATAGTTATAACCCATATTAGGGGGCTTTTATCCCCAGTTATAACTGCCCATGAACCTCCAAGTAATCACCTGCGAATCATACACTTCCATAGACAGTAACGTGCAAGACATTGCGATCCTAAGATTCTAACCTCAAATACCTGCTTGCTAGTACTTGATATAAACCAAACCCCAGAGCAGTGGCAGCCTAGGCGGGAAACAAGTAGGAGTTTCCGAAAATCTGGGGCACCTTAATTGGGGGTCCTTCTAATAAGGATCCTACTGTGTAGGGAACTATATTAGGATTATTAGGGTCGCCATTTTCGGAAACCCCCAAGCAGGGATCCTCAGCCTGCCTCGGACTAGGTTGGCGGGATGTTCATGCCAGCGGTTCTCAACAGCAGGGGTCGTCGTACACAGCGATGCCTGTGAGAATTAAGCAAAAGTTCCTTCCCAATCCCCACTACAATTATAAAGGCTTCTGTATTGGATCCCTTATAGAAAACTTTAAAGCGGCCTTTTTGAGGAACGTTCTAGAGGAACCCAATGCTAGTTCTTAAGGCCTCTCTATGAAAGACCCAAATTCAAAGCTTCCGTGGTGCACCAGTGTATAAGGTTCAAGAGTTAGAGTTCGGGGCATATTGGCTTATCAAGTTGAGGAAATTTCACATCCCGTTTCGGAGTTTAGGGGAGTGGTGTGTGTGTGTGTGTGTCATGAGACATTCATGGCAGGTATTGGCTTCAAGTCCGTCTTCTGCGCCACATCTACTCCAATCGTGCACTCGGGACCTTTCCATTTCCACTTTGACTCAGAAGCTCTGGGCGGACTTGGATATCTGAGCCTTGTCGGGACTGATCTTGGGGCTAAGGGTTCGGGCGCATCGGGTTTAGGGATTTAGGTTTGGGGTTTAGGGGGATACTGGTTGTTCCGGGAGAGAGAAGCACACGCAACAGGGGAATATTGGCGATAAATGATACCTCGTCTGCCTGAATCTCAGGATTCCGTTCCCACTGGGTCGTCCGAACGGCTTCCATCTCGGAACGCGACTTGCGCCTGGCCTTTCACTCTGCCCAGTTACGTGTACCTAATTCCCTGAGCCCTTACTAAATTGGGGGTTCCTTGTTTTTGTCTGAAACCCTTATATATATATGTATACATATATACATATATACATTGGGTTACTGGGTTATGGGTGCTATCAAGGGTTTACGTGGGTTTTAGAGGGCATTGTAGCCCATTTTACAGGCAAGTGGACTTTTCGACTTCCTCTGTATGCGGTTTAGGGTCAGGGTCTATTACAGTAAAAGCCAGAAAGTTGGAATATGATTATCCTAAACCCTTTATGGTAAAATATAGTGTATCCTACCCTGAAACCATATTCCAACTTTCTGGAGATCCCTTTTTGGGGTTTTGGGGCTCAGGGTTATTTCTTTGCATTAAAGCTGTGCGGGCCTTAGGTTTTACAGGCTTGAGGTGCTTTAGACGCCCAGGTACCTACACAAGGAGGTACTGCGCCATGCTTTATCAGAACATCACGAATGCGAACACCCCAAACCGTAAGCCCTAAACCCGGGATGTACTAAACCCTTGGAATCCGTGCCTGCCTTGCGATCGTGCAAGTCGCAAGTTCTAAAACCTAGACCCGAACCTGCTGTCTAGGTACTTGGACTTTCTATGAGACGTCGAATAACGCAGAGTTCCACGTTATACTTACTGACACTGTATTCCACCCCAGAACCCTATTCTAATTAGTAAGTCATTTGCATTATCCCGTTTGCCTCCAAGGTGCTTCCTCTCTACGACCAGCCCACCACCGACCTGTGTCGACGAATTGTGGAGGCACGTGGATGATGGGGTTCAAGCTTGCGTGGGCTTTACCTGGAGGGTCACACCTATACCCCTTTGGGGGGACACATAGTCTTATGATTACCTATAGTCTCCATTGTAATTCCGTTTCTTGGTTCAGCCAATGATGTACTAAGGATCCCAAAAGGTAATCCCAAAAAAGGGAACTACAACGGAGACTACAGGTAGTATCTGCTCTGTAGAAAAGTATATGTACCCAAATACCCAAATAAAGGCGCAGAGCATGACAAGCTGGAACTGGGGGACTTAGAGTCGAGGTCTCTACTTTGAGCTTCATGGGTAGTCATAAGAGCTCCTTTAAGGGTACCTTTAAAGGGCTCTATAGGGATTCTATAAGGGTATTGGGTTTAGGGTCTACTTGGAGGCTCATGGGTAGTTAATAAGTAGGCTTATAAGCAGGGTAACTATACTTATAACCCATATGAGGGGACTTATAGAAAGCCCATCTATAACCACCCACGAACCTCCAAGTAGGGCTCATGGCATATGGCGTTGAGGATTTAGGGTGCCTAGTGCCTGGGGCTTAACGTCGCGGGAGGGTGGGCTTTTGGGGCTGTTGGGGATCGGAGTCTTGGGCTGTAGACATATTGGGGGAAATATTTTTTTTACTAAACATATTGGGTAAGACTATACATGTGTTCGAGGTGTAGGCCCTGTAGGCTTTAAAGTCTGAATTTAGGGTGTTCTTGCATTATGGGAGTTAAGAGTTTAGAGCTTCGGGTTCGGCTCATTCAGGGTGTCAGGTTCAAGCTTTTCGATGTCTCATGTCGATCAGAAGAAAGGTTTTATTTCATGGTATCAGGTTCTAGCTGGAGATTCCTAGTGGTGTTACATGAGGTTTCCGGTATCGGGTTTCATACGGAAATAGTAGGGTCCAGGGAAAAGAAATTTTTGGCAACGACATGCTCTAGTAGAAAGATGGCCCTCCGAGTCCTTGAGCGCTGTCTTGTCAAATGTTCCTTGGACCCGAAAGGCCGCGAGGTTGCACCTTGTTAGACGCGAGTCACCAACTGTGATTTTCATTACCCAAATTCTTGAACCTCTGACACTTGAAGAACCTGCAGACCCTAGTGGAGAAAAGTGCAGCCTGAAAGACACGGAAGCTTCACCTCTACAGCAATCCCTAAGGCTCCATGTACCCATATAGTTTATACTTAGGCCTTAAAGTGCCTATATAGGGACCCCTTTAAGGCCGAAGTATCTATAAAGGTACATGGAGCCTTTGGGAATGCTGTGTCAAGGATCTGAAGCCGGAGCTCTTGCTCTTCTTGCGGAAGCTGGAGGCCTTTTGGAGCCCAGCTGCGGATGTTATGTGATGCTTCAGGGCGCAAGTCCACCCCTAAGGATTTCACAAATTACCTGATACACTAATAGTATAATATATGCTCAAGTCTTGAAGTCTCCGCCTACATAAGAACGCTTCTGGGCTCTGAGTGCAAAGGTTCAGGGTTCAGCCCTACACCCTCAATCGGGCGCGCAGGAGATCAGAGTGGTGGACAGCCAATCACAAGTGGAGCGAGTGATACGCAAAGAGTCTGCCAGCGATGGGACCAACGACAATGCCACTTGGACATCTAGCAGCAAATCTTTCTCAATGTGAAGAGTAGTGGCATGAGGTTGGTGTACAACCCAACTTTTTTTCCTGACAGCGAGAAGTGGAGCATGACAAGTTTTCGGGACAACAGTCCAGGACTCTAGGATGAGATTCGTCTGCAAGCTTATCACTACTGTCTGGATTGGTCCCCTTGCTAGTATCCCTTCAAGGATTGATTGAGCGCTTGATTGAGCATTGCTGGCAGGTGAAGCTTTTGGCTCAGACCCTGGGCGTGGCGCCCGAGGAGAAGACGTCAACGTCAACACAAGAATGGCATGTCCACAGACACCAGGATGGTTTTATCCCATAAACCTTCCACCCAAACCCGACATCCACACCTATTCCTGCATTAGCCAGTAGATAGGGCTGCGGGTACCTCGGCACTCGGCCTGGGATTTGCCCATACCATGCAACATGGGTTTAAACCAACCCAGGTCCTTGAATCGCCAGGGTCATGACACTTTGCCTTCAGGTTTCTACCCGGGGTGAAGTGGGAAATCTGAACCCGGATCTAGCGGAGTCGAACTGCTAACTTACGCAAAGTTAGCATAAAGGCTCAGAATTTGTGACCAAAAGAGTCCTATTGGGCTCCAATCGACTTGTCTTCCCGACTCCTATCTCCCGTCAGCGGCGCTTCGCCGAGGGTTTCTCACAATCTGGAGGGGGTTCAGAGTTTTCGGGGTTCGCATGCGACATTTGCCGGTGAAGTCTAGGGTTGCACACCCAACTCCATTCGTAGGGTTTCGGACATGACAAGAAATCAGGGTTGCCCACTGATTGTTTTTCCAGATTCTAGGTTTGGTGTTCGCCGACAAGCACGTCCCCACAGGGCTCCATGGTTTCCCGTGTAAAATTTCCTTCGTTCTTCCTACCCAGCATTTGTTTGCATGCATGGTTAGCCCGCTAACATGTCTTGCAGTGTGGAGGTCCATGGTTGGTTATAAGTAGGCCAGGGTTATAAGTAGGGTAACTAAATATACTTATGACCCATACTAGGAGGCTTCTATATAACCCCACTTGTAACTGGCCATGAACCTCCAAGCCCAATGGGTCCAAAGTACCCATATAGTAGAATCTAGGGTTTCCATACTAGGAATTTCTAGTATGATTTGGGGAAGTTTCCCCTATAACAGTACTTATAACACCCTTTGGGAAGTGATCCCGAGCCTGAAAGTCGCTGAGGAAAGCCCGTGAGCTTGCCAAAGGCACTGGCACGCGACGGGCAAAGGCCAGGGCAAGAAAAATCAAAGGGGAAAAGGAGGGACCCTTAATGGGGACCCTGACCCTATAATGGGCCATATTATAATGGGTATATAATAGCTATATTAAGGGTATATACCTAGGGGTCCTTATTAAGGGTCCCTCCTTTTACCCTTGGACAAAGCATTTCCCGGCGGAGTCTGGTTTCTACAAGAGCGTTTCCAGAAATAGGGGACCCTAATATAGTACCCGAAATAGTAGGATGCTTATTATAAGGACCCCAAAACAAGGTACTCCCCCATTTCGGGAAACTCCCACAAGGGCTTTCGGGTTCAACCGTGAGGGGTGAGAGATTCATGACCAAGTTTGTTCGCAACTGTAGCTGTCGTGCTTGTAGGCCTGTGAGCGTGGGCGGCGAGAGTCCCCCTGACCATCAACCGCCCGAGGCAGCCTTACAACTGCGCACCCCGAGGGTGAATCACCGAGCCTTCATCAAACCTGGATGCTTCACAGCGATGTTAGGAACTTGTAAACCAAACATAGAATGTGACCTTTTTGCCGGAAGCCCTGCACCACCGCCCCATAAACCCTCAGCCCAAAACTCATCAGGCGCCTCGAAGCCTAGAGCTTAAGCATCCTTGCGACCCGTGGAAAGTCCAAGATCGGCAGGGCAACTGACTTGCAGATTGCTTTCTGCCAGACCACTGAGAGGCTTTAGCTGCAAGTGCTGCAGGGCCAGGAGGGGTCTGAAGGCTTTGACTGGGTGGCAATTTGGGAAGCCTTGTAATTTCCCTTTATGGTCCCTATAGACGTACCTGTCCATAAATCCATAAATACTTTTCAGAGCCCCAAAACTACAACCCAGTTGATTTGATTTGAGCTTTAAGGCTGACGCTATTGCTGCTCCAACTACTGCGACGACGACTGCTGCAGCATCTGCTGTTTGCTACTGGTACTGCTAGTGCTGCTACTTCTACTCTGTACTACTGCTACGATGGCGGCGAGTAGGCTAAATGGTCCCTGTTAATCGAGCCATGCTGTTTACAAAGATTTGCTTAGTTTACATAACTCCTTCAGAAATTGAGCGTTTAGTTTCCTGGGAGGAACTATGAAATCGGCAACTGCAAAACAAAGCCAAGATGCTTAGGATGTCAAAGCTCCGAGCCGCAAATGAGCAACAAACTGAAGTTGCCACCTGCCAAGTACAAGCATGCAGCGCAACTTTAAGTTCCAGAGATCCGGCAGAACTCATGAACATCCCTACAAGCCATAAACCGTAAACTCCTAATCCCCAACCCTCAACCCTAGCCCGATACTCTCAACCCCCTACCCCCATAATTACCCTAAACCCTGAACCTCTACAGTAACCCTTATAGACCCCCTCGAAGAAACCTTGAAGGAACCCTTAGAGGAACCCCTAAACCCTCAACCAGCCCTGGGCGCTTTCCGAAGTACGGAGACAACCCAACCATTAAAGGAGCCAGGGAAGATGATAATCCCTATTAAATAAGGAGCTAAAGAGCCAAGGGAACCCCCAAAACCACTGGTTAGCAAGGGTCCCGAAGCCCTTAAAAAACCCTAAACCCTAAACCCTAAAGGACCCTAAACCCTAAAACGTCCCAAGAACTAGGGTTTGGGGTCCCTTTTGTGTGGGGTCTTATGGTCGTTTGTCCGGAAGGCGTTCTGCTGTCAAAACCATGATGAAGTATGTGTGTGTAGTTGGTGCTGGCTTGTCGTACATGGTACTTGACAGTATATTCCCTTGTCTGAAACGAGGCTGAGGGAACTCATGATCCAAGCATCTGGTGATACGTGCCAGTTGTAAGTTAACGAATGACCAGGATCGCTATAGACCTTGCCAGGCTTTGTCCGAGTGTGAGTGTCAAAAAAAACGTCCCAAGTACGGGGGACCAGGAACGTCATGGAACAGCGCCCGGCCTTTGCTTGGCTGCCCTTGCGCTCCTATGGGCGTCTCTGAGGTATATAATCCTAGGGTTCCGTTAAAGGGTTACTATACGGCTACTATAAGGGTTCCTTTAACGACATACTATAAGGGTTCCTTTTAAGGGTTTCTATAAGGGTCCTTTCAAGGGTTACTATGAGGGTACTATAAGGGTTCCTTGAAAGGGTTACTATAAGGGCACTATGAGGTATAACCCTAAGGCTCCAAATAGCCCAAAGTAGGTAACATACACAGACTTTAGATGCCAAGGTAGCTATGATTTGTACACTTGGAGCCCTAGGGTAAGGTTAAGACGTATGGGAGATTCCGAAAATTAGGGCTACCTTGTTTTGGGGTCATTATAATAAGGATCCTACCATTTGAGGGGACTCTGTCAAAGTCCCTATTTTCGGAAACCCCCATATACTGTGTAAATATAAATGGAACAGTATGTGTATGGTATAATAAGCTGTAGAAAGGTGGTAACAACAAAAACACTAGTGAGAAGACTAGTATGAAATAAATGTCACAAAATAACGATCGAATGATATCAGAATGAGAGTTTGTATCATGTACAAACATGTAACAGTCTAGCACTAGAAAAAATCATATCAGTATATGGCTTAGATATGATAGAAAGTGTAAAGTCGAACTCAGGTTTCGGTTCATCTTGCAAGCAGACTGGGCCGTGCCATCCTCGCGGGAAGCCATCCTCGCAGAAAACCAGCTGAACCAATGCTTGAGGTCGCTTGGCGGGTCCTGAGTTATTTCGAGCAGCCTGTTGTGGAATCTGTAGCACTTGGAGGTTCATGGGTAGTTAGAAGTGGGGTTACAGGTTACGCAGGGGAACATGGGCCAAAGTACAGAATACTTAAGTGCACCGTGCTGATATGCCGGCCATAAATTATTTCCTGCGCCCAGCTTCGCCATCTGAATCTGCCGTGCCGGCAAGGAACCCTTAGGTACCTCCTACTTTCGGAAATTCTAAACCCTAAAGCCCTAAACCAAAACCCTAAACCCTAAGCCAGGCGTGAGCTCCCCAACGTCTTCTGCAACTTGATTGAGGCGCCGGCGTGATTCGTATTCCTTGGGGCTCCTTTTTCTCATGATACTACAATATACCCAGCAAGACTTAGAATCTAAGTATTTTTATTAAGGCCGCTACTACAGGGGCTTCTCAAAATTCTAGTTTCAACCCCGAGGATGCTGTCGAATTTGCATGAAGTCCCTGTCTGAAGATATAGGGGTTTCCGAAAATTAGGGGTACCTTATTTTGGGGTTTATGGATCCCTACTATTCAGGGTACTATATTAGGGTCCCCCTGTTTTCAGGAAACTCCAATTTGCATGCAGTCCCGTTCTGAAGACCTTGCTTTTGAACCCATCGACCAACTTCGTGCTTCGCATATCGGAAGAATCTTTGCATAGGTTTCCAGGCGAAGATACGACCATCACGAGCAATTACTGATTACGATGGCATACAACAACATGCCATGTGTTATTTGCTAACTTGCCCGAAGTCCTGATCGGTCTGTGTGCGTGCGGAGGTTCTTGCTTCCAATGCCCTGAAGCTGCCGGACATCACTCAGCAGCTGAGTCTTGGCGTCACAAAAACCATGGGCGGCAACGATTCCACGACAAGGAGCACTTTCACTCCACAGAGCTATTGTGAAAATGTAAGTTGATACCCTATAAACCCTAACCCTACACCTCCGCACTTATTTGGCGCAGTGGCTCTATAAAAAATTGGGTCAGACTAGCGTCATGACTCTTGAAGCGAGATGCGATGTGGGAACAGAGATGACGCCTCTGCGTGAAGGCCCGAGACGTTAATGATGACCTTCACTCAAACTTTTAATATATATATATATATATAATACACATGCATGCACGTGTACATAAAATATGTATATATGTATATACATACATATATTGACGCGGCACTGTGTGGCAAAATATTGCAATTTTGTAGGGCGAACGAATGTCGCAGTAGTTGGGACTGACTAACCCATTCGCCTAAGGGTCCATGTACCATGACGGGTGTAGTACACATGTTGGCCTTAAAGCAGTCATTATTTAGGTACTGTAGGGCCAAAGAGCCTGCTTACAATCAGAGCATCTATTTGAAGCACACCGTACTCATCACAAGACCCACCATTTCTGTAGGCCCATTCTGCCATAAGAGGGCTACGGAATTGCTTCTATTCTGTGGAGGTTGGTATTTCACGAGCTTGCAGATGAAGGGTCTGGGGAGGATCGGGATACAGCAGTAGCTTGGCTTTAATTCTTTTCGTCGAACCCTAAGTGCAGCAGACTCTTCCTGAGCTTAACTCCCAATTCCGATCCCTGAAACGTTGAGCCTGAACCCTTAGTCTTATGCTTCTGTACCCAAAGAGCTGAAGCTTTTTGAACATAAACCTTGAAGTCCTGAGGATCGCATTCAAGCGCATCTATGCACTGATTCCCCTTCCCGGCGAGACTGCAGATTTCTTTGCGGAGTCCCCCCGGAGCGTTGTGCATGTGCCTTGGACTCGGACGTGATCCAACGGTTTGGTGCTGAGGGTAAAACAGTACTTCGAACAAGATGTTGAGGGTGTTGAGGTTTCCATCTATTCACGTCCCTTGGCATCCAGATGTTGACCATGGCAAATGATCACGCAGGTTCTTTCGAAACGGAACTTCGTGCTGGCGTTTGACAAGGGCAGCTACCAGTTGGTTTCGCCCACGGAGGTTGTTCGCCCGGAGCTTCCAAAGGGCGTTGATACGCACTTGAGCGCGGAGGTCAAGAAAGAGCTGCTTGCCATTGATCCTGTGCCCTTAACCCGGCCCACTAAGCCCCAAGCTAAAGCCGGCTTCTGTCAAACACCTTGATCGAGCAGGTTAAGGGAAAGATGCGCGACTAAGGCTGGAGGGAGTGCTGAACCGGGGCAGACGTTACATCCCGGCCGAAGCCTTGAGTGGCCAGCTTGCTGCAGCTCTTCACATACCAGACCTCAATGACGGCATCGCTTTCGAGTGTCCCTGGGCTACTTACGAGGGTTTGTCCGAGGCTCCCCAACGTGAGCCCTTGTCAGCCGGATTCTGATATTATGTTACATCATGTCTATTACTACGTTATATTGATGCATTACCTCATAATTATTGCTTAAATATAACATCATATGATAGCAGGTACTGCACTGTAAACGTGGGCCTTGCGATGACCTGCACGGTGTCATTGTATATTCGGGCCTACCTGCCTCCCTAACATTTAGCCTTAGCACCCACAGCCGTATAAAACAACAAAAAAACTTCAACAAAGCACGGATCACCAAAAGATGTGCGTTCGGTCGTTAGGGGTTTAGGGGTATGCAGGGGTTTGGGGTTTGGGTTCTTGAATAAAACCCCAAACCCACAGCTCCAAAAACAAAGCCTAAGCCCTTCATAGACCGCGAGGCCTAAGCCGACTCTCCCGGGAGGACAAGGACTGGTCACCGAAATTTGTATTTTTAATTCCTCAACCCTTAAATCTCTAAACAGCTGAACATGACCCCTAAACCCTTAAAAACCTGAACCCTCCAACCCTCTGAGCCCCAAATCCTAAACCAGGACAAACCTGCGAGGACAAGGTCTGATGCCGACCTCGGCTGCTCGCAGATCAGTCGGGTTCGGGTTCTCAGCGTTTGAAAGGTTTTCCGAGGTTTAGCGGTATGTAAGGGTTTGGGTTGGAAGGTGTTAGAAGCGGTTGGGCTTTAGGGCTTCTGTGTGTGTGTGTATATGTTTTTTCCCTGGGCTTAGGGGGTATGTCACGGGGCTTCTGGGTTTAGGGGTTTGGGTTCCAAGCGTTTGAGGGCTTTAGGTTGTGTTTACGGATTCTCGGGCATTTAGCGTTGTTGCTTGGGCATAATTTAGGTCTTCATGGTTCTGTTGATTGTTTGTGGTTGAGGCTTAGGTCTTGCAGGGTGTTCAGCGTGGTTCTTGTTAGCGAGTTTATCGTTTGATGTTATTCTAACTTATTAAAACTTCCTTTACCAAGAACCCCTTGGATAGCCAGTGGGAAAGCTTAACCCGCCCTACAATTTTGGTCTATCGCAGAAAGCTTGAACTTTTTTGTGGGGGCACGGCTATTGAAGAGGCGAAACTACCATACATATATATATATATATATATATATATATACATAAACTTTGGGGGGGACGGTTATTGAAGAGGCGAAATTACCATACATATATATGGTCAGGCGTCTGGCGTTCCCAGCCCCCCCCCCCCCCAATGGTATGGTCTGACAGGGGTGGGGGGGGGGGGGTGGGCTGGCGTGTGCGGAAAGGGGTTGGGGCCGTTGGAGCTGCCACTGGATGGTGGGGTGGTGCTGGCGGCCAGGGCTCACGCGCAAGCCCTTCGCAAGCAAGCCGTAAACCTTATGACGCAGCGCTTGCCCCGTTTTGAGCAACCTTAACTTGTACTTAAAACGCTACACCCAACCCCACCCAACCCTAAACCCCACCTAAGTGCAGGCTCTAAGCCTAAAGCAGAGCATACACCGCAAATCCTCCCTAAGCCCTTGTCGACTCGAAGCCTTATACCTTGTAACCGTAAACCCAAAACTCAAAAGCTTAAGCTAAACCCTAAACCCCAAAACCCCACAACCACCCCACAGGGGGAAGAGGAACCCCACACCCCACACCACAGGGGGGGGGGGGGGGGGGGCTGCGGAGCGCGTGACCATATATACATGGTCCCCCCCCCCCCCATGACAGACCATCCCCTTCAAAACATCGCTCCCACCGGCGTGTTCGTGCTTTTTCCGGGGTATCGAGTTTGAGCCCTCCGAACGTATCTGTGGAACCACCAAAAGACTGAGACCCGTTGACAGACCATGCCCTTTCAACTCAGTCGTAGCGCATGGTCTGTGATCGGGGGGAGGTGGCACTCAGCTTTCAAAAACTCAATTCCAAAATTTCCAAAATTCTCTCCCCTAACTTTCCGGATTTCCAAAATTTCCAAAATTTCCAAAAATTCCGAAATTTCCAAAATTTCCAAAAAGTCCGCCCTTATGTTTTGGAAAAATCCTGTCGGCTAGGTCGGGCCGTTTTGGAAATTTTGGAATTTTGGGAAATTTTGGAAATTTCGGAAATTTTGGAAATTTTGGAAATTTTGGAAATTTTGGAAATTTTGGAATTTTTGGAAATTTTGGAAATTTTGGAAATTTCGGAAATTTCGGAGATTTCGGAGATTTTGGAAATTTTGGAAATTTTGGAACTTCTGGAATTGATTTTCAATGGGCTGATTGTGACCCATCGGATGACAGACCATGCACTACGACTCACTTGCAAAGGCAAGGTCTGTTTAGACGATTGTCAGTGTTTATCTATTTTTCTGAATTGGTACTCCTACGAATACTATTACCAATACTCATTCTGACATTGATCATTTGCTGACTGCCCAAGCTAATACCAGCATTAACACTAATATTTACACTTTTTCAAGCCAATACGAATAGGCACCATACAAATAACAAATACTAATAATGATTAATACTGACGTTCATACTCCTACGCATATCAATAATTATGCGCATATTGGTAGTAGTGTATTTTGATTTCAATACTAATACACCTGCATATACCAATGTACATAAATATACATACCACTATATTAAAGTACAAATACATTAGCTCATGCATTTATTTATCTGTTAGTATTTTCATGTAATCACGAGTAATACTAATATAAGACAAACGTTCATGCGAATACATAACCTCATTTTAATATTAGCACTCGCACTAGCACTATTACTAATACCAATCACACTGTTTATACCAACACCAAGATTTACATAAGTATTGATACTCCTGCGGATACTACTGCGTATACTCTTATGCTGTTAACAGTAATGCTGTCACCAATACTAATACTGACATTGATAACTTGCTGAATATTCAAGATAATGCCAGTATTAATACCATTATTAACACTTATACTAAGGCTAATGCGACTATGGATAATCCTAATACGAATATTAACATTAATACTCCTACGAATACCAATAGTCATATTCATATTGATGTGAAGACTAATACCATTACAAAAGACACGTGCATATGCTAATGCACACCAGAACACATACCATTAACTTAAAATGCCGATATATATCAATGCATTCATGTACTGATGTTTTCGGACAAGCATATACCCATATACCAATGTAACAATACACTACTTGTTAATGTGTGAATATACTATACTAGTATGCTATTATACTAGTATGCTACTATACTAGTATGCGACTACTGTAATATGCAAGTATACCGACGTGGCAGGTTAGTGTACTAATATGACAACATACTGATACACTTATAAATCTTTAGACAATACACGTATATTGCATATGCTAGTATACTAATACACTAATGTACGAATATACTGGTATGTTAATATACTAATATATTAATACAGCAATATACTAGTTTACTCATGCATCAGTTGTACTAAAGTATTAAATCTACGATTATGCAAGTATACAAATATGTTGCCTCTCGAACACATCAATGTGGTGATATACTAACCTGCTGATATACGAAACTATCAGAATAGTAACATATCGAAACTAACTCTAATTTTGATACCAATACTAGCACCTCTGCCATTATTAACTGATATTAAACCCAGCATGAAGACTGATACTAATACTAGCAGTGGTACTATTACTGGCATTGACACTGGCACTAACACTAAGACTAAAACGAAGATGAGCACTAACATTAATGTATACTTACTACTGTCGATATACATATATATATATATATATATACATACTTACAGTAAACACTAATACTATTGCTGATACTAATACTAATACCAATATTAATACTCATACTCATCCTATATCAATGCTACCACAAAACTCATAACTCACGTGTCGCGCATCTGGTCCATGCGTCCTCAGTACATGGCATGTTAAAAGTGTACTTGGTATATGTACTGTAAAGGATTTGCTTTACAGATTGTCGTCATGTGTGGTGTGTTTAGATGCAATATCTCAGCCTAGTCACCGAACGAGAGTACACTATCACAAGGGCATGGTCTGTCAACGGGGGGGGGTGAGCATATATATATATATATATATCAGTTCAATACATGTATATGTTTTTTAACACATCAATGCCACTTAATCTGGGTTCCTGAAGAAGACGCCAGTGTTCGGGGTTCATGGTTTCGGGCTTGGAGCTTCAGAGCAGGGGCTTCCCGGGTCGTAGGCGATCTTCAAGCTGGCTGATAATCGGTAAGAGTAAATGGGGGGAGGTTCAGGGGTAGTTATAAGTAGGGTTCCTTTAAAGGGGTGTATAGGGTTATAGGGTTTAGGGATGTTTAGGGGTTAGGGTTCAGGGGTAGTTATCAGTGGGCGTATAAGTCTGGTAGATACGCTTATTAACCCATATGATAGAGGACTTATAGCCCCATTAATAACTACCCGTGAACCTCCAAGTAGTCAGTCATAGGTAATAGATAGTACTATGACCACTACTGCGGTTGATGATTTAAATCATTACCCATACTATGGAATGTACCAGAGTTCCTATAGTTCAGGGTCATTAAGGTAATGCAGGATTTATATCATCAGCAGTACCACTGCTACTACTATTACTAAGAGCCACAATCTCACAAACAGTACGAAGAGTACAGTACGACTTACCATGAAGAGGGCCCAGAACAAGAGCTGTTCTACATTATATCGGCCCTGACAGGGGAATAGCCCAGAAATCATCCGCCAAGCATGAGTCTTTCATCAGCTCAGAGGGATACGTGTTATCTCCGAAAACGGGCAGTTTTAGGAGCAGGGTTTCAAGCTTCATGACACTTCGAAGAGAATAATATTGCATGTGGTTTTCTTAGTTCCTTCAGGAGAGCTAGTTTGCAGATGTGGCTCACCCTAAACCCTAAACCCCTAAACCCTGATTCATGGACTTCTGGCTGGTCCTGACGACGAAGGAACCCAGTTCCTTGCTTCGGCAGGGAACCTACACAGATTGCATACGTAAACATAGGTTGATGTACAGATACGTACAGACATACGTATGTACATACATACCTAGCGAGGAAGACAGAGAGGCAGAGAGAGAGAGAGTGTGTGTGTGTGTGTGTGTGTGCTCGTGTGTTTGTCCAGGGGTTCAGGGGACTTAAGGCGCGAGCGGGGTTTTGACAAGCCGTACATGTCCGGGAAGGCGCGAGGAGAGAGCCAGAGAGATATGCAAACGGTGCAATTATCACCTTCCCGCCACGTCCAATTCTGCATGCATGGTTTGTGTCTCTGCAGATGTATTTCTGGACATCGGGCTTTGGGTTCAAATGATAGCTGCCTCCGGAGCTTCGCAGAGTCATTTCTGGGTTCCATCTAAGACACGCAGTCCTGCTGATAGTTTCACTTTGTAGGGCTACTATACTTCGAGGTTCAGGGGTAGTTATAAGGGTTGTAAGTAGGGCAACCATACCTATAATCCATAATAGGGGACTTATAACCCCACTTATAACTACCCATGAACCTCCAAGTAGCGGCCTGCGGTTCAGCATTGCGCAAAGAGCAGGTTGAGACACATCGTCTCAGCGTGGAACTGGGCAACTGAGGCTTGATCCACCTGCTGTTCCATGTCGTGGCATCGAACACTGCCACCTGCTTGGTTAAAGATGCAGTATCACTAGGAAGCTAAAGTCGAGATTTGTTTGAGGCAGACTCGCCCAGCCTCAATTTCCAATCGTTAGACTGTCGTTGAAGTTTGGGCCGCGTGAAAGCGGAGACACGGCCTCGAGTGCCATGTGCGCGTTTCTATGTTCCAAGGTGTATAATATGTAGGGGTAGAATATGTGCCAGTACAATATTCCTGAGGGTTCCCAATTATATTTATCTGGTGTGCCCCAAAGCTCTATCGAAGTTTTAAGGCTTCTTTATAATGCGAGTTATAAGAGTAGTACGAGCAAGCAAGGCCCAGCCGGCGCTGATGCAAAATCTCCGCAAGCTGGCAGCCATCCCGACAGAGAGTGGCAAGTTGCATTCAGCAGCAGACAAAGTGCACCTTGGATGCCCTATATAAACCCTTCTTGGAGGTTCATGGGTAGTTGTAGGTAGGGTTAGACCTAAGGTAACTATACTTATAACCCATATTAGGGGACTTATAACCCCACTTCTAGCTACCCATGAACCTCCAAGTTCAGAACTTAAACTCTTCCACTAAGAATCCCCTCAGCCCTATAAACCTTCAACCCTAAGCCGTAAGCCCTAAACCCTCGACCCTTAGCCGCAAGACCTGAACCCTTCACTGCATTGCCAGGGCGAGGTTCAGGACTATAGGTGAAAGCCGGTGAAACGGTTGATGATATAAATCATGCATTACCCATAATAAGGAGTATACCATAATTCCCATAGCTTAGGGTCCTCAAGGTAATGCAGGATTTATACCATGCACCGAAGCAGTAAACGTAGAAGCCTAAGAAGTTAGCTTCGGATATTTACATCTCTGGACGATTATGTAGAGTAGCAGCTGTGGGGGTTTATTCTGTCTAGTCTTTTGAGGACTATCCGGGCGCTACGATATTGATTGTTATTCAAAGCAACAAACCAGGTACATGGTGGACGAAGCCATGGCGAAGACTCTGCAGGGCTACGCTGAGGGGCTGAACCTACGATTTCGGCGCATGATGCATGCGAAAGTGGCTCGGGGCTTTGTAACATTTTCGTGTCTTATAGGATCATAGGGGAGAGCCGCGGATTCAACTTGTACGTGGAAACCGCTGGCAGACTTTCCTCAGCAAGAAGTCGATACACCCGAGGTGGAGGGCTTGTTCAAGCAGCTGGGCGTTTTGCAAACAGATGGTCCCCGCTTCCTCAAGGACACGTAATGCATGGCTTTGCGTCCAGCCGCTGCAACATAACGAGAGTTTGAAGGGGAGGAGAGAGAGAAGGAAAAAGAGTAGGAGGAATCAGTAGGATCAGCAGTCTACGACAACTGCAGTCAACAACTTAATGCAGCCAGCACGACTTTAACGAGCAAGAACATCGGTATTGATATGGTGCCAGCAGTGTTCAAGAAAATGATAGTACGGATAGTACGTAGGCAGCGCACAAAGGGCAGAGGAAGAAGGCGAAGGACATGAACACAAAACACAATACCATGTAGGTGAGGTCTAAGGGCAGCCAGACAGCGAGATTTCCACGGATGCAAGTCCGGCTGAAGGACATCCTGCTGCCTATGCTCACAGCTGAAACCCCCGCCGACGTCACACAGCTTCTCGCTGCTACTCAGAGAGTACGAGCCATTCTGGCAAGCATGAAAGCAGATCCTTGGACTAGCTTAGGGTTTAGGGTTTTTAGGGTTTACCAGGCAACCTTGCAAGCAAGCCTGCAGCCAAGGGTTTTAGGGTTTAGGGCATCTCGCAGTTTCAGGAAATTTATGGGTTGAGGTTCATTGACGACACGAAGCAAGTGAGGGCTTCCTTTCGGCTTTCTACCTGGAAGTTCATGGCTAGTTGTAAGTAGGGCTTTAAGTAGGGCAACTATACTTATCACCTATGTTAGGAGACTCAAAACCCCACTTATATACCCTAAACCTGAAACCCTCATACCACCACTGGAGTCGGCCCTCAGGAGCAGAGGAAGAGTGTCATTCCTGCTCTCGCTGAGAAGATGTGGGTCGCTGTGGATGTGTTTCTTAGATCACCTAACCTTTAAAGGGATCTATAAAGGGTTCATTCCTTTAAAGGGATATGCCTTGCCTTTAAACTTCTAGGGTGCCCAGTAGTGCCCTTATTCCCTTTTTGGTAGTCCTAGGCTACCTAGGTTCCTGATAAAGTTACCCAATACCAAAAAGGGAGCCCTTCATATTCCAAGGTTACTGGGCATCCTAGACTTTTTGGGTTCCTATAGTTTAAAGTTTAGTATGAAGCGGAAAGTTTAAGCTTGTACTTCTGTGGCTTATGGGGGTAGTAAGGTTTGACAGAAGCTCGAGGCAGCTCCGAACCCTTATGCAGCCGGTTCGACTCTTGTCTGCTCTAGGATCTAGAGCAGGACCCGAGTTTAAGCTGTCTGGTTCTGTCTGCTAAGAGGGTGGAGGGCTTACAGCCGGCTGCGAATGTGAACCGTGTTTTGAACAACATCCGAGGAGTTTCTCAAGAAGCTGTGCACATACACCACTTGCCCGTCTCAATCCTAGCACAATGGGTCGGGCCGCAGTGGTTCACACCAAGCAAGTTTTACAATGCCTCTGCCGAGGACCCGGACTGGCCCTGTCAAGAATTAGGAAAGCTCGCCCCTTGCACGGTTTAGGGGTGTAGGATATAGATTTATGGGAGTTTCCGGAAATCAGGGGTACCTTATTTTGGGATCCTTATAGTAAGGATCCTACTATTTAGGGTGCTAGATTTGGATCCCCTGTTTTCCGAAACCCCCATTTATACCAGCACATTCCACCAAAGCCTGTTCTAAGCAAAGCGTGCGTGCACCTTGAGCCCAAGCAAGGACAGGAGAGCCCAATACCGCGAATATGGCTTATAAATCATAATATGAAGCCCCTAATGATTTAAGGTATATTCCATAATTAAGGGATATTGGGCTCTCTGGGGACAGGATAGCAATCTTCAGTTCATCTGGACGCAGTACTCACATGTACGGCGGAAAAGAATTTTGGAGTTCGGGTACACGATTTAGGGCTAGGGTGTTCCAGCCCAGTTCTCCTAGCGATCGAAGCGAAACAGTTAACCCCTAAACCCTGTATGCAGGACCAGTCCAGCTTTACATGGCCACAGTTTTGGCAAGAGCTTGGCTGTTGCCCTACGATCCACGTGGAGACGACAGGATGGCAGCAGTCCTAAACCCTAAACTCTAAACCCAAACCGTCCCTAAATCCTGAACCCTAAACCTTAAACCCAAACCGTCCCTAAATCCTAAACCCTAAACCTTAAACCCAAACCGTCCCTAAATCCTAAACCCTAAACCTTAAACCCTAAACCCACACAGTCCCTAAACCCCAAACTTAAAACCCTATCATGTCGGGTTGAATGCCCGGTGAAGGCTTTTGAAGTTTAGGCTTCGTGGCCGCTGTAGCTGACTGACACGGAGGCACGGTTTGTTTGAATCCAGAGCCTCGGTTTAGGGTTTAGGGTTTAGGGTTTACTACCCACATCCTGTGTACCCCAGCAACCTACTATTTCGGCAACTGGAGCCCTAGGGATTTTTTTGAATCCAGATGCAGGAGAAAGCAAAGACTTTCGCAACATCTTACAGACTTTGGAGCGGATTTCGTCAACGCCTTCTCTTGGTGGAGCTTTCGCACAGAAACTAGGCTTTGGAATACCACACTATACTACTTCTTTCTTAAAGGAACCATTATGAAATACAAGTGTATACTTTTGTCTCCCTGCTCTAGTACTTGTTTCTTAAAGGAGTTTTTCTTAAAGGAACCATTGTGAAATAGAAGTCTATATATACTTTTGTCTGCTTGGTTACTGAAAAGCCCAGGAAAGCAGCCTCAGAGCTGGTGGAGTGGATGACCCCGCATGGCTTCTACTACAAGCGCTTTCTGGTTACTTGGAGGTTCATGGGTAGTTACAAGGGTTCCTTTAAGGGTCACTTTAAAGGGATCTGTATATAGGGATTCTATAATATTAAGGTATAGGGTTTAGGGCCTACTTGGATTGGAGGTTCATGGGTAGTTATAAGTCGGGTTATAAGTCCCCTAATATTGGCTTTTTTATACTTACCCTATCCCTGAACCTCCGAGTAAGGATGGAGTTGCCAGTGCAGGCTCGCCTGCATCAATGTCAATGTCCGACATGCTTCGCAGCTCACCCTGGCTGCCTTCTTGGCCTGGGGATCGTCTTCTAACCTTCGGTAACCTGGGTTTGGAGTACCGTACTTGAATACTTTCTTGGGGGGGTACAGGTTCCTTAAAGGAGCCATTATGGGATAAAAGTCTATACCTTTTCTGTCCCTGGTTACTTCAAAGTCCAGGCAATGGTTGGGTCCCCGTTCCGGGACAAAGCGAAGTCACCGCGCGGCAGTCTAAGTTTCTGGCCAGCAGTGCCTTTCACAGCATCGTCCACCAATTCGCTGAGAAATGGCCGTTCCTACACCTGGCACAATGGCCCACTGCCAGAATCATCGTGCGCACGCTGAAGTACCAATCGAGCTTGCCAGAACCAGTTTGGAGCTCCGGGGAGATGGCTTATGTATCGCAGTTGCCCTAACCTTAGGGGTGCTTAGAAATAACTTTTAGTTTTGGGTTATTATAATCCCTAAGAAACAGCTAAAATTATGACTTTATAGTAACTCAGACGTTGAAATAGGCTTGTTGGCTTGGAGTGTAGTTTCTAAGAGTTGGGGTGTTTAGTTCCTGGAACGTCGGGAACTCAGGTATACAAGTCTCTCGGCTGGGCGCTCAACCACGAGCGCATCTCGCGCACAAACTGGGGTGCTGAGCCGACACCGGAAGCATGTGAAGTTCGTGAGCACCTCCTTCAAGAGCCATGGATCTTCCTGCCCACACGTAGACGGGGCAACTACAAAGTCCATGATGAAGAGGCTGGCAAATTCTACCCATCGAGCTCTGTAGCGCTGTATGATGCATCGCAGCTTTTCTCCGACAGAAGACAATGCAACAGCAGTGGTTACGAGTATGTCTCGGACGAGATGGTTCGGACCGTCTCTCAGAAGGTGTTCATGAGAACAGCGAAGGAGCACTACTCGGACAAGGTCGTCCAAGCTTTGTTCAAGGAGCCTGGAAGGGGTTTGCAGAAGAAGCTTTTAAACAATCTTCTATACTTGGAGGATCAGGGGACTTAGTAAGTTAGGTTATAAGTACCCTAATTAGAGTTATAAGTATAGTTACCTTATTTATAGCCCTAGTCCTCCAAGTAATCTATAGGGGAAGATAGCCGGTAGTTCCGAAAAAACACGCGCAGCTTGTTCCGGAAATGATGAGTTAGCCAGTTTCGACCTGCACAGATTTGTCCCGACATGGGAGTATCCGAAAATAGGGGACCCTAGTATAGCACCCTAAATAGTAGGATCCTTACTATAAGGACCCCTAGACACAGTACCCCTTATTTTCGGAAAATTCCGACATGAGGAATGGGGTGTCGCACCTGAAATGGGATGGGATGCCTACCTCGATGTGCTGCGGATGGTCGACGAGCTTGTGAATTCCGAAAGCCCTGATCATGTATCTTTGTTATAGTTTTTACATTTTCATAGGTACTTAAAACAATAAGGAATACAAAAATGGACATTTTGAATCATATCCCCACCATGGACTAGGTATGGGAGCACGATCATGCTTTGCACGAGATCGTGTGGCGGATTGTCAGATTGCTGGGCAAGCTTCCGGTTGAAGAGGATGCTGAAGATGGCAAAGATCGAGGCAACCTGGAGCCGTTTCCAACATCCCCAGCATGACACGCATCCTCTTCCCAGAGAGCCCAATATCCCTTAATATGGCTTAAATCAAAATATGAAGCCCCTAGCCATTTAAGGTATATTCAGTAATTAAGGGGTACTGGGCTCTCCGGGTCACTGCCCTCATTCCTCCATCATGACCAGGAGACAAGCTTGATGACAACGAGGCAGCTCAAGCAGATGAGGACAATCCTGAGACGCTTTCGGGAGACCGGCCGACTTAGGCGAACGTAAGCTCTTCTCTCTGATCCGACCCTAAGGTCGCTATCAGATATGTAGTCGTTGGGGGTGCACAATGGCCCGATCTAAAGTATAACTGTACTATATACACCCAACACCGTTTTCTAAGTATCCTGTTTGCGTGTCCCGGTTTAGGTACCTTCTTTCTGAATCACCACTTCCAGGCCCACTGTAGAACAAGCAACGACAATCCTAAACACCGAACGACCTGGCTTATGTCCTTAAGCCCTAAACCCTATGCTATTTATTCAGGCCCCTATGCTATATCCCTTATATAGTATCCCTTAAAGGAGCCCTTTAAAGGAACCCTATTCTTATTATTCAGGTCCCTATACACAAATGCCCCATTCCCTAGGAAGCACCCGGTGAGTTTTCCAGGACGCGGATTTTGACCGGGCTGGCGACTTCCGGCAGCTCGTGGAGGCATCGGCATTCGCGGTCTAGGATTTGGGGTTTGGGGTTTGGGTTTAGGGTTTGGGGTTTGGGTTTAGGGTTTAGGGTTTGGGGTCCAGATTTAGGGCTTGGGCTTGGGATTTGAGGTTGGGGCTTAATTAGGGTTTTCGTAGGATTTGAGGTTTGTGTATGGGCGTTGGCAGGGGTTGGGGTTCAAGGTTTGGGTAGGGTGTTTGGGTTCACGGTTGAGAGTTGGGTGTATGGCTTGAGCATGGGGATGCCTATGGTTGGTGTTCAGGGCTTGGACGGGCTTGACTGTGGTTGAAGAATGATAAAAATACGGCCCGGGTTATGGAATGTATTATCAGCATATTTTGAGACGTACGATGAGTGAGATACTTAGGTAATTAGGTATTCAGACTGCTATCGTGGTTTAGGGGCTTCATGGGGACTGTAGGATTTTGGGGTGCATCAGCTTCTGAGTTGCACCGGACTTAGTAAGCAGAGCGATAAGCACACGTGCCAGGTGCCATTTTAGGGTGTGGATTTCAGCGGGTCGGGGTTTGTAGGTTTTAGGTTTACAGCAAGCGCATTCCGGGTGTAGGGCTTGATCCTTGGCAACAGGTCGGAGGGTCAGTCCTGGCAGCCAGGATGCCCGGTTTCAAAAAAGGGGCTTGAGGGTTATTTTAGCATGATTCAGGGTTGATAGGTTCGAGCGTTTCAACGGTTTCGATCTTTTTAAGTAGCGTGTCTGCTGGCACATTGACATGTTTTCCCGTTTGATGATCTCCAGGCGTCGATACTCTTCTGACCTCCGGTTGGAAGTCTTCAGATTTGTCCAGGGCTCCGTTGCCAAGACCCTGCACCTTTCATTCTAGATTAGTATGGTATGTAATACCCAGAGAGCTCAATGCACCTTTGTGGAGGAATATGCCTTAGACTGCAAGGGGGGTAATATGGTGAGCTAGGCTGTATTCGTTAATTAGAGGTTGGTGGGTTTTCTTGGTAAATCGTGCACCCGAGTCGCGTCCTAGCCGCCTATTCGCGAGGAAGCCAAGAATCTCCGAATCGTTTGGACGTCTTCGCGGCGCTTTCGGAAGCCACTGGTCTCTGACTGCCTCAACGTCTTTTTCGTGGGTTTCTGTAATGTTCTAGCTGAGAGGAAAGCGCTAGGTGCGGTCCGCACGTGCTGCGGATGACTGTTTCTGCAGCTGCTCTTCACGACTGGCCGAGGCCCTGTGAGGTTCTGTTTGTCGCGGACGCGAAATCTTGGCTAGACGAGGCGCGGAAGAAGTGCCCAGACGACTCCATGCATCTTCTAAGCTCCCAATACAACCCTCCAGCCGAAGAAAGTGTGACGTGGAAAAGGCCAAGCACTTTGCGACCTATGCGAAGAACAACAAAGACATCATGAACGGCTGGTTCTTCCTGGGCCTTCGAAGTCCGAGTCTCAGTGTCTGTAACATACAGCGAAGAAAGCTTGTTCAAGATCAAATTCTGACCGGCCCCTAAACCCCTAAACCCTAAAATTTGTGAGCGACGAAACCCCTTCAAAGCCCTAAACCCCCAAACCCTAAACCCCAAACCCCTAAACGTCTAACCCCCGTCATCAAATGCACGCCGTCGCCCAGGATGGGAACCCTGGAGCACCTGCCAAAGCATTCTACCCCAGCTGAAGCCACCAGATGCCCAGCCTTCATTTATGTTGGTTCAGGTGACGAAGAGACTATTTTGATGATACAAGCCTTGTATTTAATATGATAATGCTATTAAATATGATAATGTTATGTTAAATAAATATAAATAAGCATATTGAATGTATTGGGTGATTAAGTTCTTTCCTTGAGACCGGAGTTCGAAATGGCACTCATCTTCATGGTACATTTTAGTAATCGATGTCCCTTGTGATCGGTTGGTTCTGACCACCCTTTTGGTCGAGGCAAACGGGGCTGCCCATCAGTCCTGGTTGACGGACGCAGTAAGGTAGGGGCTTCAATAAATAAATAGGGTTTGGGGGGTATGTTATACTATAGTTCTAACGAGGAATTCTATTTATTAAGCCCCTAAATTAACATTATAATTTACCCCCGCAGCCCTATTCAAATTGTTAAGGCCCGTACGCTAAGCTTCCTACGGAAGTCTACCAGAGTGAGCCGATACTATGCCACGATTCCGGATGCGTTCGGTCGGGGTGGAAGTTTGGATGCTTTCACATGTGCAAGCCTTCTTGAGTTGGCTTCTCAAACCGGGGCTCTTTATATATAGCACTTATAGAGCAAAACTTCATGCGATCTGTGTTTAATGTTAGATACATGTTTATATGCATGTGTCTGCCAGTATACATGTGTTCATGGTGTTTCCGTCTTGCCCTAGATAGCTCAGGACATTCACGAGGCCAGATTTGCGCGAGCCATTTACCTGGGTGGCGCACGGACCTTAGCTTCAGCGGTTGACCGTGGCTGCTCAACCACAAGTAGATAACTGCGCCACACTGTTGATGGGCAAATCCGGGATGATCCAGCAGGGGGAAATAACTGGCATAACGTGCCTATAAAGATGCGGACTTATGTCCATCAGCAGTAGCTCTGGCTACCTTCGCCAAACTCTGCATAAGCACGGAATTGAACATGGACAGGGTTAATTAAGGAACATACGTTAAACCCTTTAAGTCATTCCAGCGCTGTAAGTTCTGCATGTTCCTTAATTTTTACGGGGTTCTGGAGTGTTTGCAAGCTCCAGGTCAGAAGTGCGCTGATGAAATTTGAAGCGCAGAACAAGAACCTCACAGAGGAGGCCAGGGATGTGATCCGGAAGGCATGGTACCTGGCAATCTCAATCAAGCTCCTCGGACTTGCCTGCGGTTTTTTCCTGAATCTTCCGGCTTGTTTGCAGCCGCACCTGGCGGAATCTCGACAGGCCGACTATAGTTTTCCTAGTTCCACAGCATACGACGATTTTCACTGTGGATTCCAGATTCGTCCTCCACCCAGCGTAATTAGTCCAGTGGAGTCCACAGCCCAATCGAGTCCGATCGACTCTCTGTGTTCCGACTCTTCAGAGATGCGAAGCTCTGAAGACGCATCCCTTGCCCAGAGAAAGGAGGGACCGCATTAAAGATAAAACAACTTTCAGCAAGCCTGTAAAGCAGTGAGTATCGGCCAGAAAGTCGGAAGTAAATGCTAGCTTCGTAGCCTCGAGTGCGGGCGCTTAGATACATCCCACAGAAGCATAAACCCATAACAGAAAGACAGTGCTCAAACCCTGAAGCAACTCAGGTTACAAGTAGGTTGAAGCTTCAGGAAGCGATCTCTATACTATGCCGATCTCCAGCTCGAACCACTTACTGTAGGGAACTGATTAAGAAACCCAGGACCTATAACCCCCAATTTATTAGGGTTCATATAAGGTGCCCAAATAGAGTCCAGGCTTTCTTTATCCGGCCCCTACATTCCCACAATCACCTGCCACTAAACCCTTAGCTGCCGTAGTCCTTCTGACTAGCAAACCAGCAGCAGGAAAAGTTATCTTTCAACGAAACACGTCGTACTTCAACAAATCCTAAACCCCTTAACCCGAAAATCAGTTTTCGATCTCAGGTTCTTCGTTTGCAGCGGCCATTCGAAGGAGGAGGCGCTTCAGGCCCAGCAGGCGGCCGAAGCTTCGGGGTGTACCTTAGGGGTACTTAGAAATATTATGATCCCTAAGAAACAGCTAAAACTATAATTTTTGCTAGGGTTCTAAGTTCAGTAAAGGTACTACAAAAGCTTTACTGGGTTTTGGGTTTAAGGCTCAGGGTCTCGGGGTTTAGGGTTTAGGTTTTTTTGTTAAGCCCATGCTGACCGGGTTTAGTATTGATGAATAGTACTCTTTCGTATGCATATTTATGCTATACTGTGGGCTCCTGACCATGAAACACAACATACCCCGAAGCTGGTTCAAGCTATGAAGGCCGCTAAAGTATCAGGCCTTGGGGAGGGTGCAGGGATGGGGGTTTACAGAGGCCTCAGGTTCCAGGTTTGAGGATACATCTACTTGAAGGCTCATGGGACTTAGTAAGTAGGGTTATAAGTAGGTTACAATTAGGATAACCCCACTTAGGGGACTTAAAACCCCAATTATAACCTACTTACTAAGTCCCATGATCCTCTAAGTAGGGTTTAGGGTGGAGGGTGGCAGGTTCGGGTCTAGTCTTTCTTCAAAGCAGGGGACAGAGGGGGGCTCTTGCTGTAACCGGGCTGCTGGACAACAAGGCCTGCTGCAAGAAGGTCTAGTCTTTCGGCATTGTGGTCTAGACTTGGTTTGGGCGCAGAAATTATGGTTCAGACTGCAGACATAGAGGCTCGGGTTTTAAAGTGGTACAGGGCCATAAATCAAGGTAGCTTAGGGGTATAGTATCCCAGGATAAGCTGGTATCATCACATCCTAGTGGGACCTAGAAGTTTTGGGTGGCTGGCTGTAAGCGATACGGAATCGCGTCTAAAGTTCGGGCTTGCAGCGGCTTAGGGCAGAATATGTATGCAGAAGCTGCGTAGTTGCCGTTCTGATTCATGATGCTCGGGAGTGGATGTGAGTCTGAATGCCCCCATCAGAAGATCTTCAGCAGAGCTCTGAGCATATGATTGCAATGTTTTGGTGGGCTGGAAGTGGAGCTCTTTTCTTGGTATGTTGCCGTGATTGTGGGCAGTCCAGGATATATTAAGGTGATAAAGTTCAGGTTTCAGAAGTATCCAAGGAGACAAATGGTGTGCCTCCCAACTTCCTGCCTCAAGCTCCTGCATTCCCGTTAAGGCGTCTGCATGAATTTTTGGTTTGTGGCTTAGGGTTCTTGCGGTTTATCAGTTTCACAACCCTGTTGAGGGTCCGCTTACCTCTGGCATTCCAGCTTTGCATTCCAGAACAGGCAGCCCGGTTTTTACACTAGCAACGGGGTAAAGACTGTGTTGAGGAGATGCCCAACAGAAGAAGTGTTAGTTTCAGCACGCTTCATGAACTGCTTCCAAGCTTCTTGGTTGTCTGAACACTAGTCCAAGCGGTCTTGTTCCAACACTTCGCAAAGAACAAAGCATCTGGCAGTGCTTTTCTGGGCCTCAGGTGATTGCTGTACCTCGGTGTCGAGCACAATCAATTGGCAACGTGGTTGCCACAGCCACCGACAACATTGCCAGTACGACATTGGTGACGATGCGAGAGGATATTGCCGTGGCACGCGTTGAGAAGCCGATCTTCAAGACACACATGGCAGGCTTCATACTGAGACTAGCTTGCATCTATGGTCAGCGTTTTCTCGTTATGATGCTTCCCAATTTGAAGCTCATCCTACGCATAGGGACAAGATTGTTTGTCATGTTTGGCCAAGTTGTCGCAAGAATCGTGCGCACTTTGGGTACAGGGGGCATGGCATTGCTATCTAGATGTCACCATTCACCTTACTTTTGAGAAACAGAAACGGGTATTCAATTAGGTGTCGGCGCTCCGGCATCCATTCCCCAAGGTCGGAGCAACGACGACAGCTTGCAATCGCCCTGCACGTACCACCAAAAGCCTACGCAGCCGATGTGTTGCAAAAGCATCCTGAATTCGCCGAGATGCTCTTCGCCGAGTTGCCCCATGTTTGTGATGTCAGCTGCATTCCGGAAGAAGCATATACTGGTCTGCAAAAGGAGGTGCCTGAATCAAAAACCTGTGTCCGAGCAAAGTCCTCTAGCCTCAATTGTGAAAGTGCTTACAACGCCCCTGACTCTTATCTCTCAGCCCTGCAGGCAGTCAAGACTTTGCAGAATGTTTCCTGGGATATGTGGAGCCAGGGGACCCGCGGCAAGAATGTACCGCAGACAGGTGACATCATCAAGGCGGTGGAGGACTGCACAGGGTGCACTTCCAGTCGGGTGGTTGTCAAAATTATAGTCCCTTTTGGGGTCCTTACTATAATACGGCGCCTAATATTTAGGGTACCCAAAAGGGTCAAGGGTCCATAATGTTGACAACTTCCCAGTTGAGACTCGTACCGGGGGTTAGAGCTGTCAGAGATTCACAGATATATCCCCCATGTTGTACTGGAGGGCCTTAGTAGGATTCAAGATATACTGCTTAGCTTAGTTCAGGGGTTAGGAAGTCTATGGGCGATCATCAAAAGTTGTCCACCCTGAACCCTACCTGAGGCCTTGAGAAACCCTGAGCTTTAAACACTGACACAGCGAGGTCGAATGGGTCATTCCTCCAAACGCTAGAACTCGAATGTACTATGGGGGCCTTAATATTTACCTACATTATTTTGTGGCGGTCCTTCTTATAGCAATATACCCCAGAACCCTATTCTATTTACTATTATAAGGCCCCTATATTATATCCCCTTATAGTATCCCTTAGCGGAACCCTTCAAAGGAACCCTATTCTAACTTTTAAGGCCCCTATATAATATCCCTTATAGTATCCCTTAAAGGAACCCTTCAAAGGAAACATATTCTAATTATTAGGGCCCTTATACTAAACCTCCATAATACCCCTTATAGTCACCATTATAGGCCGTTTTTAAGGGCTCCTTATTAAACTTATAGTATAGTATATACCCTGTTCTAATTATTAAAGTCTGTCTCCGGTGACAGTCCTGGGAAGGCGATGTGCTTGACTGTTTGGTGCTTACTAGGAAATGGGGGCATGGATGCCAAAAGTAGCCCCAATAACTGTCCCCATAACCCATTCCCCCATTGCCTACTGAGAACCAAACAGTTACGGTGCAGCTTTCACAAGGACCTCTCGACTGAGTTGCAGTTGAAAGTCCGATTATTCTTTTAGGGTTTAGCGTTTAGGGTTCGTGTAGTCTGAGGAAGGCTCTGCCAGAGAGCTTCGCTGCCGGCATACACTCCAAGTCCGTGCTTATAAAGGGTTTGTGTAGTTTTAGGTGTCTTTAGGGATCAGGGATTTGAAATTTGGGGGAATTGCCTTATATAGGCATGCTTTCACTCAGGGTCTTGCTATTTAGGAGCGAGAGATCTCCCCTACTTCCTGAGACCCCGACATGTTGGCACAAAGTACGCGAGGTTGGGGTTTGATATGCAGAACACCGGTTTGAAAGGCCTCCCACGCCAAGCCTGAAGGCCCCAAAACCTGTACCTAGTAGTAGAGTAGGTAACCTGTAGCCTTTTTTGGGGAGTATAGGCCCTATATAATCCCTATATAACCAAAAGGTTAACCTTTAGTCCCCCAAGATACCCGACAAGTAGGTGTAAAAGAACATCTACAAGCTGCAAGGACTCCTTGAAGAGGCAAGCCGAAAAATGCCGGCTCTCGCGAACGCAACAGCGCACATGGGGATTGCAAGCAGCATTGGAGATCGATCCCGAAGAGGCGTCTTGGTTTAGATTTTTCGGAATAGGGTTCTCTTCCGGAAGAGTCTTGTAGAGCTCTGAGGTTATGCGAGGGCTTGATATGACTTTGCAGCGCACTTCTCATGAGAATCAGGAGTTTAGAGCGCTCATGCAAAGCAGCATGAGTTTACAGAAAAGCTTGTGTCCGCTTTAATTTTTGTCCCTGTAGGACAAAAGGAAGACCAAACATCAAGACTTCTGTGGTTCCAGTGAGGCAGTGAGGCATTTATCCCCCCAATGGCAGCACTTAGAGAGGCGTGGCGACGACTGCTGGAGGAGGAAGACTTGTTTCAGACTGAGGAAGCAGAGGAGGAGAAGACCTGTTCATGGTTAGGGTTTAGGGCATCCTGCTGCTTGATTATCGGTGATGTCTGGAACACGTGAGATTGAAGTTAGTCTTTGGCTGCCTCTCTGTATTTTCCAAGAGTCGCCTGGACACGCGAACATAGTTTGTAGGAGTTGGCTGAGGTTGTATCCAGGGGCACCTTCGCGGGTGCTGGGTTATGCACCTGGTTGCACCTCCAGACTCCCTGCTTAACCGCAGCTGTGCGGCCCGTAACTGCAAATCAGCTACAAGCGATGCAAGCTTATGTATTAAAACCGAGAAGCCGGCACTTGCAACAAGCGCAAAACTCCTCAGGAGGTGCAAGCCTCCCAAAATTCGTAGCACAAGAAGGCTCTGCAACCCCCTGAGCCCCTCAGGCAACATATTTCATTAGTATTTCTCAAGACTCCTTGTTACAGCTCTGGTTCCAACACCCCTCAATTAAACCCTATTCATCACTAAGGCCACAAAAGGGAGTTTCCGAAAATAGGGGACTCCTAATATAGTACCCTAGATAGTAGGATCCTTATCATAAGGACCCCTAAAGAAGGTACCCCTAATATTCGGAAACTCCCAACCCCTTCTACAGCCATTTGAAGGAACCCTTATAGTAACCCTTTAAAGGAACCCTTAGAATACCCTTGTAGTAACCCCTTTAAAGGAACCCATTAAGCCGAAGACAGCCTTGGTCAGGAGGAAAGCCTTGCTTCCGGCGCCGGGGCCGGCCAGGGCGCCGGAGAGCATCGCGAGGGCACAGCCGTGGCCGCAGGGCTTCACTTTGGATGCTCTGATACAGCCCACTATGGTAAGGGCTCCCAAATAAGGTGCTGCTCCTTCAAGCTGAAACTCCCAGCATGAAGAGTCGAGCACCTGACATGCGTCACCTAGCCCTAAGCGTCGAAACCACAAGAGTATGGGTTTAGGTTTTATTGTTTTGGGGTCAGCGGTCAGCGGGGCTCGTACAACCCTCTCACATTCCACTGCAGGCAGGCTCGGGCCCTGCGCCCCCGTGTGACGAGCGTCCCCGGGATGACGATGCTCTCAGTGCCATCAGTGAGGAGGCCGATGTGGTTTCCCGGGATTCAGGAAGTCTGAGCCCATCGTCGCTAAGCAAGTAGTGCAACCGAAGTTACTATCCGTTGATTGGGGCCTTGCATGTACAACACAGAACAACTGCCAGAAACTTGAACAATCAGAACCCTGACGCCGACAGGAAACAGCAAAGGAAAGCCCGGATGAATCTAGACCCCCTGCAATTGCGAGCCTCATTTTTGGGGATGGCTATCAGAAATCTTCCTGAAGCACCGGGTTGATCAAACCGTCGGGTTTTGCGTCAACTCACGTTCCAACCTCCTGGAGGAGCCTCTACGCTCTTCAAAGGGTTCCTCGCCAGAGCATTATAGGATCCTTAAGGGAGGGGGGTTCAAAGGGGGGAGGGTACTAGGGAACCTTAGGGAACCTTTGGGAGTACTAGGGAGAAAAAGGAACTATTGGGTTATATACCCCCCTTGGACCCCCCTCCCTTAAGGATCCCATAAGAGCACCCAGGTCCGAGCGATGACAACGGTATAAAACTCGTGGTTCGCGGTTCCTGAAGCCGTCAAAAGCCTCGCAGAAACACGGCAACCTCCTGCTGGCCCTGCAGATACCCTGATTATAGAATCGCTGTCGGAGCCTTTTCAAACCCTCATAGAACCCTTGCAAAACCAGCACTTCTTGGGATGGACTGGCAGTCGAAATCCGATTCTATCGAGCCCTTTCCCAAAGACGCAGGGCTCGGATGCAAATGAGGACCCACTGCGAAAGCTCCTCGGCTCAAACGGTTCGGGCCCTTGATGCTTTGGGGTTTGTAGGCTCCGTACCGCAAGTTTCCCGAGTATTCTCCGTATGTGCGACTAACTTTCGAGCCGCTGTGCGTAGTTGCTTAGCCAACTTCCATTCAGAGTTTGAGCAAGTTTAGGGTTTAGGGCCTGAGAGGGTGGAGCAGGCAGGGGTATTGGTTTTAGGCTCTAGGGGTCTGGGCTTCTTTGATTTAGGGTTGAGGGTCTAATATTTCCGGCTCAGGCGGCATATCCGTTGTTCTCTAACTGTTCGCTAGCAAGTTAATGTAGGAGCGTTAGCAGGGATCCGAGGTTAACCACCACAAAGAGGGGTTGTAGGCAAGGGTTGCAAGGGCACCAGTGACATACATGTATACATACATGTGTACAAACATACAGTAGGTAGATAGATAGATCAATATAATAGTCACCTGCGTAGTAATTAAAAGCGATTGCAGAGAGCAACACCAGTAAGAAGCACGGTTCAATCAGTCTTGTCGGAGGCCAGGCGCCATCACGTGACGACTTGCAAGATTTCGAGCATCGCATGAGTCTCTAAGGTCTCTGGAATAGTGGACTGAAGAATGAAATGGGCTGGGTACTGCCCGCATACTGCACCAGTTAGATATAATGAGGCACATGTGCTGCCATACATGTATATATAGCCCTTAATATGACCCCTAACAAAGACTGTTACAGGGCCAGGACGGGGGCAGTACCCAAGAAATTAAATGTAGCTCGAAGGTTTTCGCCCACTGTAGTTCAAATAGAAATCTTGTCTTGTCTAGACACCCTATCCTAGTAGTAGAGCAGGTAACCTTTAACCTTTTTGGATAGTATAGTCCCTATATAATCCCTATAAAACCAAAAAGGTTAATCTTTATAGTTCCGGACAAGTAGGTATCTTGTCTAGACACCCTACCGAGAATCCATGGCAAGGTTCGTGAACAGACAACTGGCCACTTGCTTGCACAGGCTGTGAGTGCTGTCGGAGGCTGATGCATCAGGTTCTCTGCTTGTGACTGCTCTTGTTGACTGTATGGAAGTTACCGAATATTCGGGGTACCTTATTTTGGGCTCCTTATAAGGATCCCCCTGCGAAACCCCCATATATCACCGGGGGCCAGGTCACTGGTCCTATCATTCGGGTTGCGCCTCCCTTTTGTACAAACCGCCACCGCGGATTCCCGGCGGAGCCTGGAAAGGCGGCAAATCCTTCGCAACCCACAACCCCAAACCCACAAAACGGGTTCAATTTGAAGCCTTAAATTAGGGTTTAGGGTTTAGGGTTTAGGGTTTAAACCTCTGACTCACCGACGCCACATCAGATCAGGGTTCCAGGCAGCCGTGCATCGGCTCTTTCTAGCACTGAACCTCCCTCCCCGGAGCTGTGGCCCTGACTGAAATAGATATAGGGGCCTTAATCTTTAGAATAGGGTTTTGGGGCCCATTTTACTATAACCATAATAAGGGTCCCTAAAAATAGTATAGGTAATGGAACTCTCGTCGTAGTGGGCGGTAGCTGAAGGATGGTTGCTGCGCGAAGCTGGTTCGTTGCATACGGATTTAAAGCTGCGGGCTCAGGTGCTTAGGCATCCATAAAAGGCAAACCCGAGACACTGAACCCATGAAGGGGCGTGGATTCAGGATCTAGTTTCATAATGTACACCCCAAACCCTATTCCAATCATTAATTAAGCTCCGTACACTCTTTGGAAACACTTGCTGGTGGGCCTGAAAGAGCCCTATAAACACCCGTATAAAGTTCATAAACGCCGTAGTCTAATCCGTTAAAACCCCTGTACCGCCTACACCCTTAAAAGAACCCTATGTGTTTTCAAAACCCTTTGCTTGGAACCTGAACCCTGAATCCTGAACCCCAAATCCAAAACCCTGTCCCTCATTTTGCGTTACAAGGAGAGGGAAGAAGAACGACAGCGGCCGGCAGTGCGACCCGTCTCGGCGTCTTGGGCAGCGACTTATGTAGACTGCTCTGGTTGTGTTTTTTCGGTGGGGGTTTAGGGGCTAGGGTTCCGTTTAGGGCTTATAGGTGTAGAACATAGTAGGACCACGTCGGGATTATGGGTCAGTATTGAAACATACTACTACGTATTCAGACCCCTCTATAACATTGAGCCTTTAAAAACCCAGACTCCCGGGAGGATCCAAAAAGTAGATCTCTGAATGGCGGTTCCTATAAAGTACCCTAAGTAGTATAGGCCCCAAATTGGGGGATCTACTGTCTAGGTCCTGCCGGGCTGCCGGGGGTCTGGGAAGGTGTTTGGGATTCGACTCATGCTCGATCCACTCAGGGGATGCAAGGCTTGCAGATATGTGCAATTCTCGGGGGAGCCTTGCACGCCCGCACCCGCCCCAAGTCCTAAGGGGAAACCCCAAGCCCCTCCTATCCGAAAGCAGCGAGGCTACATGCCGTGAGAGTTCAGGGCAGCCCTGTATCGGCTCTCGTAGCGCTGAATGTCTCATTTTCCTGTAGCACCTTTTGGCCGGCACCTTCGTAATAGCCGGTTGTTGAAAGACGGGGCTGTTGAGAGACTCTTCTGTTCAAGGCTGGGCTTCTGCAGGGCATGAGGGTCTCAGGCTTAAGCGAAGTTTGCCTGTTCCAACACACGGGCCTTATCACTCCGAGTGGTATCCCGTAGGGTTCCTTTATAATATGTTTATAAACCTGGAGTATAACAATCCTATTTTAATCATTGAGCTTTCGATATTGAATTCCAGGTAGTCACCCCTTAAGTCGATCCATCAGGGAATCCTTACATGATCCCTGTTCTACTGGTTAACGCTTCTGCATGACTTTGAAAAAAGAGAGGTATACCACCCAATGCCCTGTTCTAATCAGTAAGGCCCGTTTAAAACCCTTTTGCGTAACAGAGCCCGGGAAGGAACTTTATTCTGAACACTTATTAGTGTAGATTACTTGGAGGTTCATGGGTAGTTATATGTGGCCTTGTAAGTCTCCTAATATGGGTTTTATAGTATAAGTATATCTACCCTACATCTAAGCTGACTTATAACTACCCATGAACCTCCGAGTAGAAAACCCTAAATGCCCTAAACCCTAAAACCCCCTAAAACCCTAACAGCCCTAAACCTCTCGGATTCTGCGAAGCCGAAAAGGGTCGTGAAAAAAAAAAACCTAAACCCTAAACCTTTTGTGTGGGTTACAAGGAGAAAGAGGAAGAAGGACAGCGGCCAATCGGCCGACCCACCGCGGCGTCTTTGGCACCAACTTGGCCTTCACCGTTCCTGTCTCGGGGTAAAACGAACTACGCGTTCCGTGTGGGGGCCTCTATAAGGGTTGCTATACTTGGGTTTAGCATGGGCCTTCCTGATGAGAGCAGGGTAGTAGGGTCGCAGTATAGTTTCACTATATATAAGCTACGGCAACTAAGCCTAACAGGGACTGCAATGGGAATTGAAATAACCTACAGCCTCTAATCACTCTAATCAACGGAAGCTGAGCCAGGGATACATCACACAAGTTGTTTTTGAGATGTGGGGATAATTTTCATTAGGGTTCAGGGTTTAGAGGTCTCAGGGCTTAGGGCCTGGTTTAGGAGAGTGGATCCAGGTGCCTGGCTGAATGAGTCAAGGCAAGGATAAACACCCAAGGGCATGTGCACCGCAGCCCCTGCTCAAAAAAAAAAACCTAGTTTAGGGTTTTAATTGGCACGCCTCCGGGAAAAAACATCACTTTCCCAACTCCTGCAGCCTACAAGTCTCCATCTTCCCAAAATTTGAGGCTCCTGGATGTGTTTTACAGCTTTGGCGGGTTTCAAAGATCGGAAGCAGTGCTCAGGAATTCCCTTCGTCGACGCCGCACGGTCCGCCCGTTCAGGGTGGACAAGGCATCTTTCGTGCCATTTGGGTGGTTGTCAAAATTATATTCCTGTTTTGGATACCCTAAATATTAGGTGCCGCATTATACAAGGGACCCAAAAAGGGCCTATAATTTTGACAACCACCCAGTTCGGTTTAGTCAACCGTTCTCCGTGTGATAGAGGTCTTACAGACTGAGCCTGTACCATTGTGGCCTAAATAACTACCAATACTCTTTTAGTGCTTCCTTGTTATAATTTAGTAGAGCATTTTGGGCCACACAACCATATTCCATGATTCAGGCCCCTATATTCTGTGTCGGGGAAGTGGTCGCATAGTCTGCAACCGTTGGCAGGAGAGGGTCGTTACGTCTGCCAACGGCACCCCACGGTGTGGTCCAGGGTAGCCAGCGAGAAAGAAAGCCAGAGACGGCCGATGCGCTAAACACCCAACACCAATCGTCAAAGTGTCGAACCAGCCCGCCTGAGCCGCACAAAACTGAGTGTCAAGTCACCCCAGCTGCAATCAGATTTGAAAGGCTCAAAGCCCAGGCAGTTGCAAATCTGCACGACCTGCATCCAAGAACAACTTCGCATCCATGTACGGCTGTGGTTCGACGCTACCTGTAGCCTTCAGTTTTGAAACACGGAACCAACAGCCAGATTCGGATTGATGTTGAATCTGGAGTGGTTGGTTTTGGTTGAGCTTAATAGCGCTATGGCTGGGTGGCGTTTTCTGAAAAGTATGGTACCTCCTGCGGGGCTTCAATCGTCAAAGACATCCACGGTGGCTTACCCAAAATCCCTCATAGAACCCCTCATCGGAATCGGAACCCATTGAAGCCCTGAGTGTTTCCATCCTTCCGGTTATTTATTCAATCCCTGACAGTAACCGCTAAAGTGAAAGCTTTTTTTTAATCCCTGACAGTAACCTTCAGTAACCCTTAAAGGAATCCCCCTCCAAAACGATCATTCTCCCACCCAGGAGTAGAGTAGGTAACCTTTAACCTTTCTTGGATAGTAAGTCCCGATATAATCCCTGTATAACCAAAAAGGTTAACCTTTAGTTCCCATGATACCCGACAAGAAGGGCCAAGTATCCTCCTTAGTGGCGTTCCTGGAGGTGGCTCTGGTTCTTGGGCTGGGCAGAATCCACAGCCCGTCCCGGGGGAAGAGCGAGGTGGGCGGCTCGTACCTGCTTGTACACTCTTGCTCTTGTTTTTGCTCTTACTTTTCTCCTACTCTTACTCCTGCTCTTACTCTCATTCTTACTCTTGCTCTTAATTAGTCTTACTCCTACTCCTCCTCCCCTACTCTTACTCTTAGAGCTCTTACTCTCAGCATTTTTTCAGATTTGCCGCAGTGCATTCTATGGCAAGGATTTTTCAGGTCGGGGTTGGCGGTGGGGGGTGCTGCACTTCAATATCTAAGATTTAAGACAATCCTTTCAAACTGGTTGCTGGTCAGTCGGGCCATGCAGGCTGGAGCCAGGCAAGCAGGAAGCAAAGCAACATGCCAGAAGCCGACGGCTGACTATAAATTTGCGAACTCCATCCTGAGACACAACAAGCCGGTAGCAGCAGCACGAATGGTAGTAGTAGTCGTCGTCGTAGCAGGAGCAGTAGTACTAGCAGCAGAAGCAGCAGCAGCACAGTAGTAGCAGCAGCAGCAGCAGCAGTAGCAGTAGCAGTAGCAGTAGCAGCAGCAGTAGCAGTAGCAGTAGCAGTAGCAGTAGCAGTAGCAGTAGCAGTAGCAGTAGCAGTAGCAGTAGCAGTAGCAGTAGCAGTAGCAGTAGCAGTAGCAGTAGCAGTAGCAGTAGCAGTAGCAGTAGCAGTAGCAGTAGCAGTAGCAGTAGCAGTAGCAGTAGCAGTAGCAGTAGCAGTAGCAGTAGCAGTAGCAGTAGCAGTAGCAGTAGCAGTAGCAGTAGCAGTAGCAGTAGCATTAGCAGTAGCAGTAGCAGTAGCAGTAGCAGTAGCAGTAGCAGTAGCAGTAGCAGTAGCAGAAGTCGTAGTCGTAGTAGTTGTAGTAGTAGTAGGAGTAGCAGTAGTAGTAGTAGTAGCAGTAGTAGTAGTAGTAGTTTAGCCACGCACTCCCACCATTGCCACTGCGAAACCCTAAAATGCCGAAAAGCCCCAACACCGTACCCCTGAAGCCTTGCACCCCAGAACTCTCACCTGGAAAACCTGGTAGCCTGAAATAATAGGCAACCGACGAAAGTCGCTTCTGATGTGTTGGATTTCTCAGCAGTGACGCTTTTTGTTTGGGGAACTGCACTGGGAATCGATTCAATCGAGAATATTCGTGTCGAAATGTTCGGGAAAAGGACGGTCGGGGCTTAAGGGAATGCAATCACTCGCTCGATGGCTTCATTTTCTCACCCTTCTCCAAGCAGATGCCTCGCCGCATTCACAAGGTACTTGTTAAGTGTCTGCTTGTGGACAGTCCGCCTGTTGACGGTAGTCGTCAGGAAGGCAATTCTTCCTATCCAGTCTTCGTCCATTTGGCAAGCATCAGCGAGTGGACTCCAGGTCCACACTCGATTTGTCTCGTAGGCGTGTGCCAGGGCTTCGGTCATGTGCAGAAATGCATGTAGTTTCGGAGTAAGCTTAAATCGTGTTTTGCCCTGCCGATGGGCAGAGTGAGCTATCTCCAGAAAGCTCTTCATGAAAGCCAATCCTGCTTGGGCCGCTCTGTGGCACCGATCTCGCGACAGCCATAGCCCCGAAGAGTACAATGTTTCGAGGAACTGGTTCGCCGAACGAAGTGCCGCCAAAATATTTTGCAAGTACGGGTCCGGGGCTGCAAGCTGAGCCACATGACTTTCGAAGTAGCTTTGCAAAAACGAGCAGACCGCTCTGGTGTCGGCCCCTTTGAACCAGGACCTGTGCCATGATTTCGGGACTCGCAAAAACCTTCCAAAAAGTATATCGATTCAACTAGCCCACAAAAAAAACTCTTTAAGCGGAAAAAGACCCCTGCAAAGGAACCCCGAGTCCAATCCAAGCAGCCCCACGGGAAACTGATAGTCACCCTTGAAAGCCAGGAGGTTCCTCGTCAAACCATCCATATGAAGAGGTATGTTCTTTGTCTTGCAGTGGGAGGCCAAAAGCTCATATATCGCATCAAGCTGAACTTGAAAGTTGCCATCTCCCACGAGTCCATAATCTGTAAGGACAACCTGAAATGACTTAAATTTACTCGTATATATACTGAAACCACATATACATACGTCTAGATGAACTTACTTTTACAGGTTATGGGTTTTAGTCTTTACTGCCGGTAACTTTGGTATACAAAAAGTTGAGGTTAGGATTCGCACTATATGCTTCCAGCAACAAGTCCACTGCCAGCCAGCTCAGCGAACACACCCTTGTGACAAGTGTGGAAGACGTCGAACCTGTGCATCAGCTCCTTCCTTGTAGATTGTGGAATTCTGCACAGAGGACCTTCTGTAGCCCAGGGAGCACGGGTCAGGTATGAAGATCTCCAAGCGGCATTCCGGGAGTAGTCATACGGGGGATAGTTGGTTTCCCCGGCTCGACAAAGATGGCAGAAACCACTTTTGTTCGAAGTCTTGTAAACTCCCTTCTTGGAGAAGTGACGTGTTAAGTGGCCAATTCGAGCTTGCACCGGCCAGTCGCCTTTGAGCCCAAGTGTAGCCACGTACATGATCATCTTCTCCTTGCCACATTGAACCGAGATACCATTGTAGAAGAGGTCTCTCAGTTCATCGGCCAACGATTCCAGAATCGAATCCAACACGAACTTGTTCTTCTTACTGTAAGAACGTTTCGTGCACACCGTATACAGAAACCGAGTGGAATATGTATTACCGGTGTAATTCAAACCCATGGCATCGTCAACGTCGTCAGAAGTGCTGATTCCAAACCCCATAGGAGACTGAAAGTTGATGATCATCACACCACTCTTCTTGAGCGTCTCGCCCTCATCTGCATGGATCTGCACTGGCAACACCTTGTCGAGACGATCGTTGTGCTGCTCGAATATGGCATGTCCAGCATCTTGATGGCGATAACGACTCCAGAATTCTTTGAGGTTTGCTGATCGGGTTTTCAGTCTCGTGCTACCCCAGAAAAGCTGTAGCTTCTTCTTATCAGCCAAAACTTGTAGCATGTCTGATATCTTCAGCACAGGATGCTGCTTTTCCTTGCCCAAATCAATATATGTCAATGGTACAGGAAGAGCCAAGCCTCGCTTCTGAAAGACTTTACCAGATTCGTTCTCATGGCCTGTCTTAGATTGCCGTCGTAGGTCAGAAAGTAAACCAGAGCTTGCAAGCTCGTTTGCAATATCAGGGTCGGCATCACGGCACTCGTCCATAAAGCCCGCAGCGATATTGCAGAGCAGCTTGTCGTTTACCTACAGGGTGGGAGTAGGGCTTATTCGTGTAGTATTCTCTTACAAACCTTATTGTAGATCCAACAATATACACAAACAAACTTAGAGTAATTCCAAGGCATCAGGATACAGTTTGTTGAACCCTTCTTGTTTGTGTAGGCTTTAACTCAAGATTGTTTCAAGGTTTCGAGATATTGGGGTTTATTTGAGGATACTGACTTGGCCCCGAGCTATTCTCTGAATACATGGATGTGTACAAGGACCCCGAGACTCGACGATTACATAGATTGATTTGTTTGGACCCCGGCACCCCTGATCCCCGAGCTTTCTGCAAGGCAGTGGAAGCAGCTCCAGGTTTGTCATCCTTCGGCGGCTTCTTGGCACCTGCAGTGCATCCAAGATAAGATTACAATCAAGGTTTCGTATAGATCAGACATAGCAGCGATACGACAAAGTGAGCAGGCTCTTGATTTTTTCGTCTCGTTTCATGTTGAGGCCCCAGGCTTCAGAGCTAATCGGATCCATTACGGATCCTCGCATACGTAGATGCATGCAAGCCTTGCAACCACATCGACGAACTGTTCGTGCTGTGGACAGAAGAACTTGCCCCCGGGACCCAGTAAGGTAGATATAGGCCGTGAACATTGAAAACCCTGACCCACTGCGACATTGCACTCTGCACGGGCAAGCTACTTCTTCGCCGGCTTCTTAGCAGCAGGCTTCCCCTTGGGGGCTGCCTTAGCTTTAGCCTTAACCTTCGGTCCTTTCACCGGCTCATCATCACTTTCATCGTCCTCGTCATCACCATCAGCCTTGGCCCTGACGTTTTTCTTGGACTTGCTGCGGAGAATCGTCCTGAGTGTTACAAAGTAAATAATTACATGGAGTCCCAGCAATAGCAAACTATGTTAGACATGTTTAAATAGCACGGAAGATATTGCACCCAAGATACCGTTTCAGCTTCTTCTCCTCCATCGTAAACCGACTCGTCCTGAGAAGCAAGGTTCACACAACATTGGGGCGACCGATATCTGCGTGCAAAAAGGCGGGGTGGACGATTGAGCCGGGGAACAACTTGTTCAGCTCCAACGAGTTCGCTGAGATTTTGTCAAGGGTCCTTAGATCGCATCACATTCATCAATCGAATAGGAATAGGGATTATCATTCACACTACCACGGGAGGCTATATAATAAATTGCACTAGGTTTCGCCTTGTCTGGCACAGAACCCGGGCCGTGCTCAGATTTAACCTCAGCAAGCTCATCATGGATCGCCATCAGCTTTTCGGATTGCCCCACAATGGTCTCCTGGGCCCTTAGTTCCATTTGAGTCTTCAATCTGAAGACACAGATGGGAATCAAGGAATCAACCAAGTAGCTTGTGGGTATCAGCATCCTTTTTGGCACGAAGGCTTTCCAGTGTAGTATCCATCTTGATACGGAGCTTCAGAATATCCGAAAGCATGGGTGGGATCCTCTCGAGTTCCTGCACGATTATTGGTAACACGGGGTGAAATCCTATGTAGATACACATGTAGAAGCAAGACAATACTCATAACCCCAGCCTCCCGAGCTGATTCAATCGCCTCTTCTCGGTTCTCCTTAGCCTTCCTTTCCTGCCTTTGTAGCACCGCCCTCTTGGAGGATCGAGACTTGGGGCTTGGGGTGGTTTTGCTCTTCTTCTTGTTCTTCTTTTTTTTGCTCTTCGTGGCGCTTGGGGCAGACTCCTCCTCGCCTGCAGAGCTAGAAGCATCATGTTCATCATCATCATCATCATCTTCCCGTTCGTAGTCAGGCTTCGGGGAATTCTCGAGAAGCGGGACAGGCATGCTGCAATCGGGATCCAAGATCTCGATGTACTGATTGAACTGTTCCTTGTGGCTCGTGCTGAGGCTGCCGACCGTAGAAGTATCAACCCAATACTCCTTGATATCGGGCTGGTATTTGTCTCTCCTGCATCGGGGGAGAAGTTCAAGTGGAATTCTGTTTATCTCACGACAGGCCTCGTCAGCAGCTTCTTTCGCTGACGGTTCTTCGTGCAGTACTTGACGACGGCGGCGATTCTCTCCCTTGGCAGACCGTGGCAGCATTCAGATAGTGGGTCGAGCGACTTACCTAAGCAGGGAGTGTTGTAACTACCAAAGATGGGCGAGTGGCTTAGAGAAGTTGAGTTCGCTCTTCATTGCAGCTTCGCTGTAGAAACCGCTGTTGATCACAACTTTCCCTTCCTTCGTGCTGGAGATGAGGATCTCCATCCGGTGATTGAAAGCATCCTTAAATAACATGCATGCGATGCCATAGAAACATGCGTGGAGTTCTGACGACAGACGACGACAGACGACGACAAACATGGTTCAATTTAGATTGCACCAGGAATCTTTGTCGCCACTGCATGTGATAAGAGCCACTAGCAGCTGCTTCCTAGCTTTCGTACACTTCCACTTGTCGGCCACATCATTCGAAACCTGCAAGGTTCCTCGCTTGGCGGACGGCCGGCACATTCTCCGAAGCGTGGCTTGGTAGTTTCGGAGCTCCCTCTTCGTGATCTGGATTTTGCTTCGGCCCTGCATAGTTAGGGGATGATTTACGGTTCAAGACAGTACCGGGATAGTATTTTTCTATAATCTAGAAGGCACAAAATGCTTGAAATAAAATAAGTCTATATTCCGAAATAACACCCCATAAAGCCTTCCCCTAAGGAGCACGTGTATCCGACACATACAAGGGTTGGGTGAGAGTACATCGTATCTCTAAATACATACAGTATATATATCGGTATAGATACATGAAGATATACTGCCCTAAACTTCACTCTCATATGTGTGGGTGTGTATACATGGATGGGTATCTACACATATATAGATTCATATACATACATAACCCTTATTAAAGGCCTTGCCACCCTTCGTCGAAGGCATCTTGCTGGTAGAAGAAACACTCGAAGCGTCTTCGGATTCATTGCTTGGGCTTCGGGACTTTCGCTTTCTGTTCGGCTCGGGGGTAACCTCGGACCTGGACACGTGGCTGCTGGGTTTCTTCGGGGTGCGGTGCTTCCTGGACTTTTCCATGGACTTGGGGGTGCGGTGCTTCCTGGACTTTTCGACGGACTCGGGGGTGTGGTGCTTCCTTGACTTTTGGACGGTTCTTGGGCTTGCAGTTCTGCCCCTCGACTTCTTTGCAGACTTGGTTGGCGGAGAAAGGCATGGGGAACGGATTCTGCGATGCTTGCTTGGGCTTGGGGAATGGAACAGCTTCTTCTTCGGAAGCGGGGATCGCTTGGGGCTCGGCACCACCTGAGTAGCTGCGGTTTCCTCAACAAGAGCAGGTTTGGCTCTGTATCCCCCAGCAGCATCGGCTTCGGCTGGAGGTTTCCACTCGTGCATTGGCTCATAATGCACTGTGTCAGGCACCGTAGCAGGGATTCGCTCCCAGTATGGATCATTTATGCCATCCATATCCTCATCTGCCACCTCAGAGTATTTCACGACATACATAGCTAAGCCTAGAGTGGGATATACGTGTTGATGCAGAAAACACACCCTCGATCTCTACATTTGCCCTATCCAAGGCAACCGGGCTGCTGTTGGGGTCAACGGCTGGGCCTTCACTTCGAAGCTGGCTTTGTGGAGGAGTTCCCGGAGCTCCGTGTCGTCCTTGGCCGAAGTTAGAATTGGTTCAGGGTTCTAAGATTGGTAAAGGGACCTAGCAAAACCAAATACAATTAGGGGAGGACTTGGTGCTCAGGATTGTCTGCTTGACATATAGGATACATTCTGTACTTTAGAAACTTTACAACATCGAGGCTCCTGGTCTTGGATCATTTATAGTTACCACATACGTATTGGGTTTGGGTATAATGTGGGTAGCTAGAAGTATACATGGTTAGGTATATATATATATATATATATATAGGGATAGACCGGCATTTATTGGAACGATGTCTTATGTAGCAACTCCATATATGGGTAAGGACGTCGTGGCTATGTAGATGCACAACTTGCCTCTACACCAATGCTTTTGCTGCCTAGCTTCGGGATCAACATCCATAATCAGGAGATCATCATCATCATCATCCGGACTCGGGGGAGTTGGGGCAGCATGCGGTGATGCTGGGAACTCTTGCTCCCACAGTTGCTGGGATCTCGGCTGTGCATCGGTTGAGATTGGTCGTGAAATCTGTTGTGGAGTACGGGCAGGTGTTGCTACAGGACGACGTGTGACTGCATTGGTTGCTGCTGCTGCTGTGCGAGTGCATTCCAGGTCTGCATTGGTTGCTGCTGCTGGTGAGTCAGTGCATTCCTGGTCTGCATCGGTTGCTGCTGTTGCTGTGGCAGTGCTTTCCTGGTCTGCATCGGTTGCTGCTGTTGCTGTGGCAGTGCTTTCCTGGTTTGCCTCGGTTTCTGCTGCTAAGTCATCATGGCAACCCTCGTGTTCATCGTTTGCGTGTTGCTGCTCATCACCGGCTGCTGGGGGAGCCGTGCTAGCAACTTCTGGAAGCACAGGAGCCGCCAGGGCAGCATCTTCCTGAGACGACCAACCTCTGCGGATCTGCTCGGCCTTGACTTTCAGCTCTGCCAAAGCAAGCTCTGCTGCCTCAGCTGAAGTTTACTGGGTGGGGGATGTGTTACATGAGTATAGGAATTAAACAGGATGTTACACTAGTGCAAGTCAGGGGCTCTAATATCTGCTTCGATATTCTCCACTTGTGGCGGTTCTGCTTTGCACTTCGTAGCCATGAGGACTTGCCCGGCCCTACGAGTGGCCCACTGCTATGGGACGGGGGTGTAGGGTGTAAAAGCCACCCTACTTGTCACACAAGTGACACAAAAAGCCTGAGCAGAAGCAGCCCAAATAGTGCGATTTACGGCGTAATCCCGCGTAACGCAAAATTACGGCACTGGCACACAAAGTTACGGCACTGCACGCCAAATTACGGCACTGCGGTTTTACCTCAAATTAGCTCCAAAACAGCAAAAAAGCGTAAAAAACCATTAAAACCCTTTAAAAAGCTATAAGCCAGCCCTCTCAAAAGCGACACCTGCCACCCAGATCACCTTCCAACCCTTTAACAAACACAACACAAAACCCGAAAGCAGCCCAGCTTAGCTTAAAACCCGCAACCCAAGCCCCCCATGGCAAATCTATGCAAGGCTTTGTCTGCGGGGGCCCTTCGTCGGGCCGTGGCTGAAGCATGGGTTGGGGGTGGGGCTTTGTTTCATAGATAGGTAACAGCAACAGATCACTCAAAGTAGAGTCTGCTAGTACAGGAGCTATATATCTATACTAATGATCACATACTATATGATGCAAAGCATCATATAGTATGTGATCATTAGTATATATATATATATATATATAATGTATATCCGCCCACAGTAGCATTGCAATCGAAGCAACAGCAGCAGCAGCTGCAAGCAGCATGAGTGATATAGTAGTAGTACTAGTAGCAGTAGTAGTACTAGTAGTAGTAGTAGTAGTAGTAGTAGTAGTAGTAGTAGTAGTAGTAGTAGTAGTAGCAATATCGTTGTGTACCAGCAACAACAGCAACACCTATATATCCGTCGTCGTCTTAGTGGTATATATTTCTGTATATGATGGATACGTATAAACATTTATATATATTATATATATATATATATGTAGATGTATATATATACATATATATATATATATATATATATATATCAGTACAACGACGACGGCAGCGATATATAAACTGAACACACATAATCAGTACTATACTACCACCACGGCGACGACGGCGATCACGACGTGCACTGCCTCAAGGCATAGAGTAACACACACACATACAATATGTATACATATTCATATATATATATATATATACGTAGCTACAAGTGGTCGTAGTAGTAGGAGTAGTAGTAGGAGTAGCAGTAGTAGTAGTAGTAGTAGCAGCATAGTGCTGAGCAACAGCAGCAGCAGCAAGAGTAGCAGCAGCAGCAGTAGTAGCAGCAGCAGTCGCAGTAGTTGTAGCTGTAGCAGTAAGTATGTATCGTCGTCGTATAGTAGTAGTAGTAGAAGAAGAATTAAGTATACATAGCAGTAGCTTTCTGGTATAGTGAAAGCAATCATAATGGAGTATATAGTCGTATCGCTAGTATAGAAGCTATGTATAGTATACCATGGTAGGTTGTAACAGCAGAGCTTTATATATATATGTATGTATATATATATATAGATATATTATATAGGTAGTAGTTGTAGTGGTGGTACGGGATACAGTGGTAGAAGACAAGGAACAAGTGCTGGTGTAGTAGAGCATAGTAGCAGCAGCAGGAGTTGTAGTGCGGGAGTGGTGGTAGTAGTAGAAGCAGTCGTAGTAGTAGTCGTAGCAGCATAGTGTGGTTCAAAGTGTGTTGTGAAGCAGTTGGTAAATGGAACTCCAAGCAACAACAGCAGTAGGGTAGCAACAGCAGCAGCAAGAGTGTGTCACATGGCATGCCGTCATCGTGATAATAGTAATAATAGTAGTAGTCGTAGTAGTAGTAGTAGTAGGAGTTGTTGTAGTAGTAGTGGTAGCAGCAGTGGTTGTATAGTAGCAGTAGAAGTAGCATAGTAGTAGTAGTAGTAGTAGTAGTAGTAGTAGTAGTAGAAGCAGTAGTATACTAGTAGTACTATTACTACTACCCTATTTATGTAGTATAACTATACTACTACTGCCTCTGCTACTATATACTACTTTATACTACTCTTACAAGGACGACTACTACTAGTACTAGTACTATATAGTACTAGTACTAGTACTAGTACTAGTACTAGTACTACTACCTACTACTACTACTACTACTACTACTACTACTACTACTACTACTACTACTACTACTAGCAGTCTAGCACTCGTTTGGCGGTATTGCTAGGAGTGCCAGTATCATCATTTGTTCGCACTTAAAAATATCGTCACCCAGGCCCTCTAGAGGTCTTGCATGGGGTTTTGGGCTATATAGGTTTGTTATTCTTATTGATTGTGTAGCATGAGGACATGTGCTGTGCACATATTCATGCGATATTCATGTGGTGTGTATACATAAACATGCAACACAAGGGCATGCATCTTATCCTGATACTATACTATACACATGCACAGAACTCATGCAAGGACGAACATGCTTCAGGGCATCCAGTGTCTTCGGAACAGGTCGCCTACGACTGCGAGTTTAGGAGAACTTGAAGTATTACGTAGTCTTAGCTTTGGCCCTATTCAAACTGAAGCTGTGCACTACTTCTCAGGAATGCCAGCGATCTACTGTAGAACCCCAATACGAACTTGATCTAACATAACAACCAACACCTCCTCAATTTGGCGATTTCTAGAAATACGGCAACCTCTAATTTGCTTGAACTATAGACCCTTAACACCCCCATGCGACCCGTTCCTTTGCTGCCACGAAGAGAGTCCAAGCTCTCAGCCTGTGAAACTACGTGCTAGAACTTGCCTCAAAACCCTTAAGAATGTGGTCTCAGCTTCGACCCGCACATCCTGGGAATTCCTCGTAGATGAACTCTCCGACTCCACCGTAGGCCAATGTCACCTGCCCAAGAGAAGTTGACAGCTTGTTTAAGACAAGGTAGCTACGGCTGCTGCCTACCTGATTGGGCTGATGCTGCCACTGAGCTTCATCCGTATGGAAGGATAGCCACACATCTGCATCTATCCATGGGGTTGCCGAAGCAGATTTCCTAGGTGTTGGGCAATGTAGTTTTTGGGAGGGCTGTTGATATGTTTTGAGGATAATGAAACTCCAGTGCAAGCAAGAGGCTCCGACAGTACCCATTTCCACAAGCCATAGGTCTGCAGCCGAAACCCCAGAACCAGAAGGCCTGGAGATAAACCTCGGTGCGATGGGAGCTTGATTTAAAACTGATTGAATTAAAAGACAGATATGATAAGTGCAAGCGGCAGCATACACACCGGCATGTAGTGACCCGTGCTGCTCGAATATTGCATGTCCAGCATCTTAATAGCGATAGCTCCAGAATCCGCAGAGCCTCAGAAGGGAAAGGCATCGAGATAGATAGAAGAGAGAGAGAGAGAGAGAGAGAGAGAGAGAGAGAGAGAGAGAGAGTGAGGCAGCGATAGACGTAGAGACACCCATATATTGTTCGCAGATATGAGGCTGGTCCTTGTTGTAGTTGAATCAGAAAACCAGGCAGAGGTGCCCAGTACTTCCAAGTCTCCTTTGTTTGAATCTAAAGTACTGTACTGCTGGCAATATTGGTACACCCGACTTGCTGCACTGCTGGGCCTTCTCCAGATCCGAGCCCTCCGTCTTGAAGAAAAGCAGGACCAGAATCAAGAGAACCTGGGATATAGTTTTTTTCTGATCTGTATAAAGTAAGCAAAGCTACGATGCGTGAGTGCATAATGCATCTCGAGGACGGCTGCTGCGGATACTTGATGGCAGAACCACATGGCTCCCAATCACATGGCTCTCGGGTCCAAGGTTCACTATCGGATGATCAAGATATATATATATGATCGTGACATGTAAACACACAAGCTGAAGCTTGACAGGCTGATGCGAGCAATCGCATTCAGTACACGGGAGCGATAGCAGAAAAGTAAAGCCATAATCCCAATCATGCAAAGCAAAACCGTGGCACCTGAGGACGTGCTCCGTTGCCGCTTCCTCCATGCGAAACTCATCGGGCTGTACCTGGCTGCATACAAATGACCGATGATGGAATGATACTCTGCTGCACTTCAGATGACTACAATCTCGATCGTTTTCTTCGCGAAAGCACACTTCGGAGGATCGGCAGCAAAGGGCTACACTACACAGCTTTTGAATGCGTTTGTGGTCCCCTATACTACCCTTGATTGCTGTACTTATTACATGTGGGTAACATGGATAGATTCTGGCGTGAGGGACCACTTGCATGAACCCCATAAGGGAACGTTTGCATGCACTGACACACAAGGTTCTTTTCCCTGTGCATCCAAGCATGCCCCAAATAATTAAGCATGGCACATCATGTGGCAAACCCCGTTGAAAAGTCGATCTAGCTCCCCTGATCAAGCTGAGCACCTAGTCCTCGGCTCGGGTTCGTGGCCGTCCACGGACTCCTCGATACACGTAGCTGGGATTCCGGCACGTGAGGCAGCCTCCACGGCTCCACCGGCACCTTGGGCATCCCAGCTCACAGGCTTCTCCATCTGCAGCCGCTGCCGGCGGCGGATTCGCACCTGTATCCTCAGCATCTGCTGGATCTGCTGGCACCACGGCACCTGCATCCTCAGCAGCTGGTGGAGCTGCTGGCACATCCTCAGCACGGCCTCGCCCACGTCCTCTGCCTTTTCCCCGTCCTCGGCCACGGCTGGTAGCAGGCTCGCTGCCTGCCGTTGGGTCCAGCGGGGCCTCCACGGCATCGTTGGATCTCGCCCTCGATTTCGCCTTCGCTTTCGCCTTCGCTTTGCAAGCAGCCTTGCCCTTGCATCCTTTCCCCTGGCCTTTTGCAGTAGCTTTAGCAGCAGCTTTAGCTTTAGCTTTAGCTTTAGCTTTAGCTTTAGCTGTAGCCTTTGCTTTAGCTTTGGCCTTAGCTTTTGGGCCGCCCTTGGGTCCCCGCTTAGCAGGACGTTTCAGTGCTCGCAAAGCATTCTGCTCCTGGGCAGTCACGATCGGCTCTGAAACCTGCCAGCTCAAGCCATGCATTCTAGACAAGCAAGCTCTTGACTATTGATACATACATACATACATACACAGCACATTTCATATGCATATTAGCGAACCTACCTCGGGCTCCACTCGGTCCAAGGGCTTTCCCGGCAACACAAGGGTCTCGGCTGAGGAGAGGCCATGCAAAGTAGCCGAAGTCTTTCGTCGGCAGCTTGACCATACTTGGGTGTCCTTCTACCATACCCAAGACCACAACTGAATTCCCAAATCATGATTTGCTCACAACAGAAGAAGCCCGCCTCTTCATCAGGATTGGCTCCTGGGCTGGGTCGCTTGGAGCGAGCACGGCGAAGGGCAGGACGTCGTTCGGGTTCAGGGCTGTCATCGATGCGGATGGGCTCACCTCGCAGCTGCCAGTCATATATGAGGTACTATATAGCATCTTTCGTATTCTAGAAAAAAGAATTCGGGCGAGCTGCCAGGATGCAATGTAGGAGCCGGCTTCGGGTGCCTTAAGCTGTGCCGTAAGATGACATTCTCGGACGTATACCAGGGTCAGTTGCTACCAAGATTAGAACTAAAGCAGTCCAAGTACCCGATCAAAGATTCTCGTAGTTCTGCGATCTGGGCATTGATTTCGGCGAGCTTATCACGTTTCTGTTGCATTCCATAGCTGCTACTTCCACCACTACCGGGCAGTTCCACAATCGCATCGTGAGCATCAACATCTTCCTCCTCCTCTCCTTCCCCCTCCCCGGCAGAATCCTCTTCCTGCTCCTTGTCATCTGCGGCCCCGTGTGCGGGCCCCTTGCCCTCACCCTTCTTATCCTCATGATCATCTTCTGCCTCCTCTGGTTCATTCTCATCCTCCCCGGATTCCTCTTCCTGCTCATCTTCCTCCTCCTGAAGTCGATTCCTGCTTGCAGCTCTGGCCCACTCCTTTCGTCGGCGCTTGATGATCTTGAACAGCTTGCGAACATTCTCTTCCTTAATGTAGCAAGCATAATACCGAATTCCACAACATGTTATCATGCACCGTTGACAACTGATTGCTAATCGAAGTAGCTTTGGGAGTCTGCCCCCGTCGCTCCGAATCTCTCTGCCGTTTCAAAGCAAAGCTGACCATGGTCCTTATGGACCAGGCATCAATCCAAGGTTGCCTTTTCTCCTCCGGCACGTGGTTCATCTTCTTGAAGAGCGACTTGACCTGCACAGGATTGGAGGGGTTCAAGAAATCGATTGGGAAAAATACTATCCGACTGATCGTCTTAATCACGGGCCTCGGGCTCCAGGGTCTTTACCGAGATCTTCGGGGTGGACATCCATTGGATGGTTTCTCGCAGGGAGCTGAAGTTCAAGTTCAAGGCATTGGTTGTAAGCAAAGTATTGTCGCCAAGGGCTTCAGGAGGCGTTTTGATCCAATCCAATCCTTTCCTGAATCTTCTCCTCAAAATTGGCTGGGATTCCAGCCGTGTAGACAGGCGTTCGACACGATCATCAGCCATCATCATGAGATGAGCTCGCTAGGACTAGAACACAGCTTGAACCCCAACATGTTGCAGCAATCACATGTAAACCGCACAAAGCCGGCTCACGACAAAATCGCAGGACCAGTGCAAACGTGGCAGGGCACTTCTTGCTCACTCATGTAGCCACGACCACCGGAAGCCTTAGGTGAGTGGGCGAGTCATGTATGAACTATTGCGTATAATAAAGCATGCTCGCAAATAATGCTGCTGAGAAGCCCATTGGGACAAAGCCATCAAAGCCTCGTCCACGATCTCCCCCGAAAGTCCTGACAAAGTCTAAAAAACCCATTTATAAAGTATTGCACGATCGCAAACCCCAAACCTCGGTCCTTCATCTCAGGATGAGCTTCGCCGACATGTCGAGAGCACCGCACAGCGAGCACGACAAAAGAAATCCTTATAGTGTGATTCGGGTGTAAGATAGGGGTCCTGATAATGCTTGCCTTGTGTTGTTCGGGTGTACGATGGGGGTCCTAACAAAGGATTTCTCTGAATCTTATCTATATACCCACAAATTTTCAAAGTATCAGTTCCTTCAGAGTAATCTATGTCAAAGACAAAATCTCGACTGCCCATATGATAGTGTTCGTATGTATATACTCAGGAATGATACGACAATGTGTATGGTGCGATGTACCACAGCATGAATTAAAAGTATCGCATGTGGTGCTTCATGGTGCTTCGATGCACAAGAGCAGCTGCGATCGACCTGGGATTAAGGAACTGCTTGGGAAAAATTATGTTTGTTCAGTTCGAAGCCAGAAATATATGGCAGAGGATGTGGGTTTTGGCACAAGATTACTGATAATGGTCACAGTGCCTGTTCTTGGGTTGGGTCATTATCCGGGAGCTTCGGTTCGCACATCTTTTAAGAAGTCGCCCCGTTTCGTGCGGGCCCCGGTTTTTTTAGCCACTGAAGCGTTCCAGGCAGATCCTAAAACCCGTGCTTTCTCGCCAGGTCCGACGGACCCTTGCGTCGGAGGCATCGGTCAGGGTGGCCCGGCACCACAAGTAGCAGTAAGTAATATAGGGGGCCTGAATAGTTAGAATAGGGTTTTGGGGCCCATTATACAGTAATTATAATAAGATTTTTTAAAATTATTTAGGCCCCTAGATTAGGACTAGTGGCTCGAAGAATTCCTTTCAAGCTCCTTCCAAAGGAGATCCCAACCACAAACGAAACCTACCTTGTGACAGTTTGGGAAGCTGTCTCTTCGCTCTTGAACAGTTGCCAAAACGGACAGATGAATACAAACGCAGTGCTAGTTATGGACGTAGCATTCGACAAGGATCGTTGATGCTAGGCCGTACATAAGTGTGTGCATGTGCTGTTTTCTGCGACGACCCCGCGAGTTGCCATGACCCCCAACATCAGCCTCTACGCATCGATCGGAGGGTAGCAGCACGAGTTGTGCACGCCAGTGTCAAGCAACCTTACTTGAACCCGGCCATGGGATGAAGTGCACACGAGAAACTATGGCTCACGGCTTATGTAAGTTCTTTGGCCGTTGAAGATTCCGGCCTCAGGGGAGACATAATTAACAGCTTCGGACATTTCTAGCAGGGACTACAGAAGCGGTGCCGCTCAGAACTTGCAGCTTTCAAGGCTTCCGGCCGTTAAAGTCCGACTTCGCGTAATCTCCGCCCGCACAACAGCTTCTGCCAAAAGGGCAACACAACTTCGCTTTTGGGCATAGGTTCGAAGGCCCCAGTCTTTTCATATGATCTGCCAACTGCCAACCCCAAGACCACCTTTGTTGTATCATCCCTAATCCTTCGGACCATTTTCCGAAAGGAGGCCATGCCGAGAATGCGCAGGGAACTGGCTGGGGCTCTGGCTTCTCGGCGAAATGACGGGACCAGGGCTCGGGGTTCATTACTTAGGATGTGTGGGTCTAACTTGTCTGGTTCCGTGCTTAAGAGTTTTGTGTGCATGAGTTGAGTAGGTGTTCCTCGAAATCCGAGGGTCATTGTTCCTAGACGCTGCGCGCTTTTTCTAGGGAAGCTGCCTCTGAGCGGAGTTCAAACAACCGATCATCACTACTAGTACCATCCTCATCTTGGGCCGGGCGTATCCCGATTGTGTCGTCTTGTCTCCCACGCAAGGGGCAGGATTGCCGGCGAACGCAATGTCACACTGCATTACGTCTGAGAAGAACCTGCACCGCAAAATCTTCTCGGGAATAGCTGCTAGACACCACGACTCAGACCCCTAAGCCTCGGAACTGGAAGGCAGTTTCACACTCCCCAAGCCCTAAGGCCTACATGGAGGCTATAAAGATACTCCAATACAGTCCTTCAAGACCAAGAAGACTACAAGATACCACAAAACCTAATTCGAACTATCCCGGCCCCTATTTTACGGGGCGAGGTCAGGTTCCTCCCAAGCAGGGCGGCGGGCACCAAGGCACTGGTCAACAAGGCCATTACTCTAGGGGTGCTGCTTGGGTTACAATACGTGAGAATAAGGTTATAAGGGCTACTACAAGGGTACCACAGACCCCAAGCAACCTCTACTCAAGCAATGTACCTCAAATTGAAGAGGGATCCGTCATACAAGTTAAGGCAAAATTTACGATATGTTCTGGCAATACGGGCCGACTACCAGCTGAGAAACCTGCCTTTCTAGGGTTCCTCATTATGTTTCCTTGCCTTTAGGCTTTTTGCATTTGCAGGTATTATGGGATTGAGTCATGGATTCAGAGAGTAGATGGTTTGGCAAGGCCGGGGTCGCGGACATGGGTTTGCCCGCAATCGAAGGCTCTTGCGCGTTGTTTCAGAGGACATCAATTCGGTCTGGTTTTACGCATTTCTGATTAGATGCCTGGCATGGGGCCACGCTTCAGACGTTGGTGGTTAGCAATGAAGCAGCTTCGTTTCGTTGGGGATTCCCGGGTTTTATTTCCGCCAGAGCATGACAGGACAAATGATGACCAACACCCGATTCGGAGGATTCCTGGATTCCATTTTCCCCGGAGTCTGCCCCCCACCCCCCGACATAATCACAACCCAGCCGTAGAAACACAGTTATCGAGAGAGTAGGTTCTACAGCAGGTTACCGACCCTAGTGCATCAAGCCATGAAGTAACCAAAAGTTCAATTATCCCTAGAGCTCCAGTTACCTAAACAGTAGGTTACTAGGCATATATTATGTACCCCAGCAGGTAACTGGAGCCCTAGGGTAAGGTAACTGGGTTCCAGGGAAAGATACCTGAACCGGGAGTCGAAATTCGAAAAAACGGCCTCAAAACGCTCCAAGTGTTCAATTTAAAGGCCTTCGATGCGAGATCCGAGAAACTCCCCCAAACGAGCCCCAAAAATGTCTTCAAACCCCTACGGACACCAAAAGCTCAAAACCCCAAGAGCCATGACTTGGGGCAGGCCAATCTCGAAGTGGGTGGAGCGCAAGCGTAGCCGGCGAAGAGGAGGATCGACTCGTTCTTATACCTGGGCTTGGGAGTACCCCATACTTTAATGGTTTTTTGGGACCTGTTACTTAAGGGGAAACATTCTGGACAAACAAAATCATATCCTTTTGTCTCCCCTGGTTACTTCAAAGCCCACAATGGAGCTTAAAGTAATGAGTAGTCGCTCTTCCACCTCAACGCCCGAAACACAACAGTAGCTCACAAAGGCCCACTAAGCTGTCACTAAACTTAACCCCCCTGATCCCTAAAACACTAAACCCCGAAAGCCGAAACACCTTCGCCAATCCTACGTAAACCCCTTAATCCCCAAAGCATAGTCTGTACACCTCTATAAACCCACCAACCCTCCGACCCGAGTGGCACTAGGACCTTTATGAGTAATACCCCAAGGGTCCACGTGCCCAAATAGTATATACTTTGGGTCCAATGTGACTATACACGGAGTACTTTAAGGCCAAAGTATACACTACTAGGGTATATACATGGACCCTCGTAGATACCGAGGATCTCAAAGGTCTGTTTAAGGTTTCGTTTGAACGCTCCTTTGAGGCTTCCTTGACGGGTCCTTTCCAAGGGACACTACACTATTACTGCTTTTCTCTCCTCTGCTACAGTAGTAGATGATACGATACTGTAAGGATTATAAAGGATTCCTTTGTCATGTGGAGCCGCCCAGCGATGATCTCTCGTATTGTAAGACATTGCTTGGGTCATGCTGCAGCTAACGAGCATGGCCTCGAACGTGGCGCTGGCCACCCTAAACTCGAAGCCCTCAACTCAGCTGTCGTTTGCAGAGCTCTGGAACACTCCATCATTGCCGAAACCTCAAAACATGACGATTCCTGCAAGACCTCATTGTAAACTCCGTAAAGACTTTAACAACAACCCTAGACCCGCCACTTCCGAATGTCAAGCCCTGCTTCAACCCGAAAGCCCCAGCTCCAAATTGGAGGTTTCTGAAACATCGGAGTCTCAAATTGGGGCCTCCTTGTCGCAAGATCCTGCTCTTTGGGGTCCACATTCGGGTCCTCTGATTCTTTCCTGCACCTCCCGCCAAACGCTTTCTAAGCTTTCCCAGTTTTGCGAATCCAGCTGCGAGGCCCCTGAGGGTGGTCAGGAAGAGAGTGCAGAGCGGCAGCAAGGCAAGCCTTGCGTTCAGCGGTTTGCTGGATCGCCTTCGGGCACCCTAATGCCCCACATGACCCAGTACGTGCACACAAGCTACCTATCAGTTCGTCCCTTTAGCAGCTTCTTCATGGGTGTTTTAAGTCTGAGGCTTCAGGGTTCAGGGTCGCAGCAGGCGTGTTGCAAACAGGGTTCAGGGTCCCGAAGCCCACGGCTAAAGGCTGGGGGCGCTTCGGTCTGAAAGCCTTACACTTTTCATGTCCATTCAGTATGGAGAGTGTTGATGCATACAGGGCTTTGATTTTGTAGGTCTCGACTTGGGAACTTGGCATCCTCATCAACCCCACGCCATGACCCCGAAACCAGAGCAATCTGTGATATGAAGCCCTTGCCGACAAACCTTACAAAACTAATTAGCAGATTCTAAGAAGGACCCATTAACCCTTCTAATTTTTAAACCGAATGCAGGGAAAGAGCATGCCCCAGGCCAGCGAAATTGATCCAGGAAACACCGAAAAAGTTGACTTCAAGTCCTGTAAACCCTAATCTCAGACTATGTTTTCGCGATAAAGCTCTGAACACTTGAACCAAGCCCTATTGTAATATAGGGGCCTCAATACTTACCAATACTATTCTAAATATTTCAGCCCCTATACTACCCCAAACCCTAACTCCAAACCCCTAGCCGTTACAGCAACCCTTGTAGACCCCTTTTATGAGGAGCCCTTGCAGTACGCGACCACCCATGAAACGTAGATGTGAACTCCGCGGAGGCGGCTCCTCAGGCGGTTCGCATGGCGCGAGCCATTCGGGCTCCGGCTCAGGACGTGGAGGACAACAGACAGGCAGAGCAGATGGAGACGGATGCCAAGCTTGGTTACCCAAAGGCTCCAAAGTACCTATATGGTAGAATGTAGGGTTTCTATAATAGGAATTACTATTATGATTTGGGGAAGTATCCCCATAACAGTACCTGGGACCCTTTGGGTTAGGATTTACTTAGAGTTCAGGGCTTGTAGGGCTTATAGGGTTTAGAGATGTCAAGCTTGGTTAGGGTTTATGTAGGGTTTAGGGTTTATCGGGTTTAGAGATGCCAAGTTGGGTTAAGGTTTTCGGCTTTCGGGGGTGTCATTCGTCTTTCTTATCCGTAGTTGGCATTGGTTGTGAGTTCTGAAGGTTAGTTATGAGGTTTCTGGGTTTAGCGGATATGCTTTTGATAGGTTCCTGCTACGGAATAGAGCAGGTGTAACATGAAGGAAGTATGCTTTTTTCTCATCGTAACGTTGTCAATGACAAGATCCTCAAGAACCCCTGAACCCAAACCTCTAAACCCTGAAGGAGTCCGAGTTGCGAGAGCAAACCCTGAACCTTTAACACCCAGACCCTATCCCCAAACCCAAAACCTATAACTCCCCCAATATGGGTTATAAGTATAGCTACCATACTTAAAAACCCTACTTATGACCACTCATGAACCTCCAAGTAGACCCCCCAAAACCCTAAACCCCTAAACCCCCCCAATAACCCTAAACCCCTAAACCCCCCAACCCCAAACCCCTAAACCCCCCAACCCTAAACCCCTAACCCCCCCCAACCCTAAACCCCTAACCCCCCAGAACCCTAAACCCCTAACCCTCCAAAACCCTAAAGATCCTGAAGACGAGCCCAGGATGGGGCCCGGGTCAGCCAGGGGGAGCCGAAGCGGCCGCTGCGACCGCCAACGCCAACGCTGCCGGTGGAACCGGAGGAGCCTGGACAAGTGGAGGAGCCGGAGCTGGAGGACAAGGCGCCCTGTAAACTAATCAGGATGATAGGTATAGTTATGAGCTCTAGTTCTTCTACAGCTATCACACACATGCATATATGTATGTATGTATGTATGTATGTGTGTATATATATATATATATATGTATGTAAGAACTGGTATAGCTATGCTTTTGTTCATGTGTATATGTATATGTATATGTATATGTATTTGTACATGTATGTGTATATGTGTATGTGTATGTGTATGTGTATGTGTATGTGTATGTGTGTGTGTGTGTATGTGTATGTGTATGTGTATGTGTATGCGTGTGTGTATATATATATAAGTATTAATTTATGTACTTATGTATTGCAGCCATATACAACTATATGCAGCTGTATGCTGTTGGCTTAGCTTCACTCCGCGCCTTAACTCCGCCAGGCAGAGGTGCCGGACCTGGATCCGGTCAGCCCGGTGGCGCCGGGGTCGCAGGCAGAAGCCAAGCCGGCCAAAATGGCCAGGCCGGTCAGAAAGGCGCTGGGATCGGGCTAGGGTTTAGGGGTTTAGGGTCATCAAGTCCGGTTTCAAAAGGGGTTTAGGGTTTCAGCGTGTAGGTAATACTTATTATCATAAGGAACCCTAAGGATCTGTTAAGGAAGAGTAATGGAAATCACATTCATCACAACTACTCTTCCTCAGGGTTCCTGCGTATAAGGATGCCAGAATATGCTCCAAAACCCTGTTCTACTTGTTTCGGCCCCTTTGCTTAACCCTCCTGATACCCACTCTAAAGACCTTTATGGATCCCTGTTGAGAGGAAACCCTGTTCTCATTGGTACTTGGAGGTTCATGGGTAGTTACAAGTGGGGTTATAAGTCCCCGAATACGGGTAATAAGTATAGTTACCCTGCTTATAACTACCCATGAACCTCCAAGTACTTGAAGGCTCATGGGACTTAGTAAGTAAGGTTATAAGTTGGTTATAATTAGGATAACCCCACTTAGGGGACTTATAACCCCAATTACAACCTACTTACTAAGTCCCATGATCCTCCAAGTAGGGCCCTGAAGAAGGTGCTGGTGGAGCGAACTTTTTCCGGCCTCTTGCGCCGAAGCGCAGCCTGAGCGCTCCTGCCGCACTGCGGAGGCCTGTCGGGAGTTGATGTGGGAGTTTCCGAAAATGAGGGGTACATTAATTTTGGGGTCCTTATAATAAGGATCCTACTATTTAGGGTTCTATATCAGGGTCGCTTATTTTCGGGAAACTCCCATGTTTTGCAAAGCTCCCCAAACAAGATCATAGAATGCGTACTAGGCATGACAACACCATTACTAATACTTCTTCTTATTGAGATTATTGTTGTTGGTGTTTTTGCGATTGCTATTATTATCTTTAGCATTCATTCTTACCTTGAATTGCTTCTGCTAGTTACTAATGTTAATGCTATTACTACCGTTTCACTGTATTACTACATTCCCATAATATTAGTTTCGATACTACCGTATTACTATTACTATTTTAGAGTAACAGTAGAAACGACATTAATGTTAAAGTTAGGAGTGCCTCAAAAGCACCAGTGATCGGAGTGCTCAGCCGTAAGGTAGAAGCCAGAAAGTTGGAATATGATTATCCTAAACCCTTTATGCTAAATTATAGGGGATCCTACCATTAATCCATATTCCAACTTTCTGGAGTTCCCTTTAGGCTTGCTTAGGGCCGAGGACAGGGCAGCTGGGAAGCCGAGCTCCGGCTCTGTGGCTTTCTTAAGGAAAAGGTAGGGTTTGGGTTTGGCTTTAGGGTTTAGAAGTTAGGGTTTGGGGTCGCTGTAGGGGCCCTAAATTACCTCTACTATTTTGGGGGCTCCTTGTTATATCTATAGTATAATAGGCCCCTTGATCAGGGTTTAGGGCTCCTGCGAGGTCTCCGGTTGAGTCGACACGGCCCCGGGATATGCGCACGGAGGACGAGGTCACGTGGAAGGCTGCTCGACCTAATCGCCGTGGTTGCTTCAGACTTTGGGACATCAGATGTTGGGAAGGAACACATGGCCACAGTACTCCATGGGCCACAAGTATCAAACATCTGTCACAGCCGCACAGCCGCCTCTAAACCCTTAACCCTTGACTAACTGATTCTTACGGGGCCTTGAGGGACCAATGTACAAATGCAACTGCTGCAGCAACCAAGTTTTTCGGAGGCATGTAGCTGTTGTTGTTGTTGTTGTTGGTGGTGGTGGTGGTGGTGGTGGGCATTGTTTTACTTCTAGGCCAAAGCGAACCTGTATCTTCATTTGGAGCTGGGCGTAGCGCGTGGCCTCACCTTGTGTTGTGGTCTTGTTCTGATATCCCAGCTTGAACCCAAGCAGTAGTGACATGCGAACCGAGACACCTCGTCTGGCAGAGTCCGAGCCGCGAGAGCTTAAACCCTGTATAAAGGCCAAACCAACACTGCTTGACTTTTTCGTGAGGTGCGGGCGAGTATGGCCAGGTCCTTGATGGAGACCTTCCCGAGCAATCTCACTGGGCCGCCCCTTCGTCTCGAGATTTCGACGATAGAGATTTGGACTTTAGGTTTAGGGAAGGGGGCATCCCTGGGTCATGCCGGCATGTTCATGCAAGCTCCGCGTTGTGAATGGAAGGTTTGCACTTGGGGAAACACTTGGACGAAGAAGGGTTTCTGAATGATTGCGAGCTAGGCTTGAAAGTTCGTCCGAAGGACTCCTTAAATGGTTATTCAAGTTAAGCTTGAGTGTTCAGGATGTAGAGGTTGGGATTAAGGGAGGGTTAAGCGAACCTGGCCCATGTAGGGTTAGGCGTAGCATGAGCCAGTCCAGAACTAACCACGTCGCCACGCCTGCATTCAGAGTTGTTGTAGTATCCATGCACCTGAAGTGCCGATAAACCTTCCCCTAAGCAAAACCATCGAGGAATGCTTCGAGTTTCGGAGGATTTCAGAAATTGGATTCACGAACTCAGGCGCAGTCCCTTTCAACATCGCTGTTGCCGTCGTCGAGGTTGTAGTAGCAGGAGCAGTAGCAGAACTAGCTGTAGCAGCAGCGGTCGTGGTGATGGTGGTAGCAGTGGTAGGAGTAGACGCGGCAGTGGCGGTAGCTTCTGTATTAGTAGTATTATCAGTACTAGAGAGATCTAGAAAGTATCCTTAGCATCGCTTGAGGCATGAGGTGGTTGAAGTCTTGTGGCGCCCCCTGGTTGCAAGTGCTGCCGCTTCTGCACCAAGGGCTGGGTGGGCTACACGGTTTCGATACCCAAACCTGAATTCCGGCATTGGGGGGTGGTTGTGTTTTGCCAGGACTTCTGCCTGCCAGTATGGGGGACAACTCAGATTGCAGGGCTTGCCGAATGGCAACAAATTTGGCCCTACACTGCTTACTGAAACAGTGTAGGGGATTGCTTCGGTATCGCTGCCAAAAGTTAACGCTGGCACGGCAGTTTTCGATACCAGTGTCTCAGAGGGCCGAGGTGATCAGACGACTTTCTATCCAGTTTCTGCAGAGTGACACAATAGAAGTCTCGCCAAGGGCATCGCCCGCAAGACTCCGAACGTCCTTAAGCCAGAATCGAAACCAATCCTGGAGAGCCTTACCTCAGGAAGAACTTGGGATTTTGGTTAGGATTGAAGATGTAGTGTGGGGTGCTGGGGCCAGGCATTTTCTACGAGAATGGTGGTCCTCAGGAAACTTGGCTGCAGTTTCTATTCCGCTTTTCAGTTTTAGCGTCTCTGAAAATATCCCGAATCCCATGCCGATGCACGTATTGGCAAGTCCGAACCCCGAAATTAGAACCTACACCCCTTAATGTAGGGGCCGTAAAATTAGACTAGGATTTTGGGGACCGTTATACCACTTTTATAGTAAGGAACCCCCAAAACCTATTCTAACTATTAAGGCCCATTAAGGCCCCTATAACTCGCTAGGCCCTGAATGTCCTGAACCCGCCGGAACCCAACTCTGAGGCGCTGTATGGAAGCAGCAGCGGCCAGAACGAGCGCACAAGCTGGGAGTATTTTGCCGGGATCCCAGCTGAAGAAGCACGGTTTCTGTGTTGTTTCCCGATTTTTGACTGACGAGGCTCAATACGAACATGGTCATGAGTGTGATGACGATGATGATGTTGACGATGTTGGCGATGGTGGTGATGATGATGATGATGATGACCGGTGTTAGTATTATTGAGGTTACGAACAAGGTGAGCATAATGACCATCATCCGTGTCAGTACCAGTGTCGCAACATTGCAATGTATCAACATGTCAGTATTTCTCTGTTTCCATACCATGATACCAATGGAGTAACCTTTCAATGTATCATATGTAACAGACTTTCATATGCGCATCTCCATGTCAGTATCTCAATGCCAACAACAATCAAAACCACGAACAGCATCATGTTGTCGTCGTTGCTTGCCGCAGCAGCAGCAGCAGCAGCAGCAGTGCATCAGTATTCCAACCCATGGAAACTGCAATTGTAAGTATGGCTGTGCGACGGCCGCATGGCTACGATTGAGCTTCCTGTCATCTTGGCACAGTTGCCTGTTTTATTGCTATCACTACACGCCTGAAGGATGTGCTGATTCGGTTGGTAGACGTCGGAGTTCTGTTTTCCCAAAGCAGGGCCTCAGAGGCTTTGTCACTGGATACTAGCTGATACCCATAGGCCCCAAAGTGGTTCCTTTTTTAGAATACCTATTAGAATTCTATATAATTCTGAACCTCAGAAAGGAACTACTTTGAGGCCTTAGGGTACTTTTACGAGCCATGAAAGTCTCTGTCTGGAAACATGAGGAACCATCACAGCATGTGACAGAATTGAACATGCACAGCTGTCAGCGTAAATTAGGCCTTGCCTATGTACAATCGCGGCGTGCGAACCTTATATCACAGACTGGCGGATACGCCCTTGCAAAGAACGTGGCCATGCCTGGCGGGGCTTCTCCAACTGAGGTTCCAGTGGACCAACTTTTCTACTCGCATGGGACGATCAGCTCAGTGTCACTTGCCCTACATAGGAGTTTCTCAAAATAGGGGACCCTAATATAGTACCCTAAATAGTAGGATCCCCATTAAAAGGATCCCCCAAAAAGGTACCCCCTATTTTGGTAAACTTCCATATACATGATCGCACAGGAGCCACAAGGGGATATGGCGTGGCGTCAGTGTTGTCGGGAGCAAAGGACCTCAACTCGAGCTCAAGAGATTCAGGGCCTGTGCTTTAGGGTTTAGGATTCAGGGTTTAGGGTTTAGGGTCTAGGATTCAAGGCCTGTGCTTCGGGGCCTATAGGCAACGGTCAGCCAAAGAAGGAGCAGGAATAGGAGTGGCAGTCGGAGTCGGAGTAGGAGGTAGCAGTAGTAGTAGAGCCGAAAAAGCCGCACAGGTTCTCTCACGGCGAGAAGCGCGGCTTCAACATTCGGAGCTTGGCGATTGATTTGGACCGCGGGCGAGCCGCCTGGCGGCCGTACTATGAGCTTTCAAGTTGAGGGAGTGGGGTAGGAAGCTGATCTTGTTAAAGCCAAAAAGCATGCATGAGGGGATGGAGGTTAATGTTGCAGTTCTCGTGTATAGGCATAGGGCTCAAGGTGATGATGAGGGTGATAAGGGTGATGACCGTGACGATGGTGAGACTAGGAGAGTTCGTCAGTTGCTGGTCTGTGGCTCTTGTGCAACATTCCCGAGGTTCCCGTGAAAAGGGCACACGTTTCACGCCCCTGGCGTCCAATTTTGGAGCATACTATACACTATTCACGGCACACCAGTCACCGGCAATGATGAAAGATCTGGCACTAAACCTAAATCAATAAGCCATAGAAAAACGAATCAAGACTCTGTCCGGTTTTAACCAAACAAAAATCGAGCCTTCCGAGCCTCTGAGATGTTTGATGCCTCATGGCCGCCTCGCCCCTTTGCGGTTGTAGTAGCTGGAGGTTCTGAAAACTGTTGGTTTCGGGCGTGTTCTTAAGGATCCTATTGTCCGCAGAGTTGTGCTAGTGCCTCGAGTTTCTGGAATTCGCGTGACGCTAAAATTAAAAGCTACGTAGCCAGAATCCATAAAACTGAAAGCGACAAACCCAGACCCTAAGCTCAAAAGCCCATAACCGAACCCTGAACACGGCTTCAAGCGATATATAGCTCAGGTCGACATGGAGCAAGACGAGAGGCTGCGCTTGGAGGTTGGGATGCACCTTTGTATTGCAGGTTAGGGTTTAGGGCCTAGAGGACTTCTCGAGTTATTTGACTGTGCTGTATTGGGGCCAATTGAAATTTAAGCTTCCCGAGGCTTCCACTCATGATATCTTCACGGTGGAATCATCGCCATCAACATCATCATCATCATCATCATCATCATCATCATCATCGGGGGGCTTATACAAGGGCCTGAACAACTACCATTGGCACTACGATTGTGGGGTTTCCTCAACATGATTGATTACTTCATTCCCGCAATATCTAGTCATGTCATCCCTGTAAGGGTTCCTTAATGCTAATTTGCCTTGTTGCGACAGTGACTCCTCCTCTGATAGCGGTACCTCGCAGCAGCCTGAAAAAGCCCGTGACTGGGTTTGGGGTTCGGGGCCATGATAAATGGAAAAGAACAGTAGATGTTATGACTACCAATTATTCATACTTCTGTGGTCTGTGTCGGCTAGACTCAAGACACGACGACCCGGTAGTAGGCCAACACGCACTTCTGCCACTGCTCGTTTCTTGGGAGGTGGTGCAGTATGAAAATCGGCTGCCGCTTGGCTGTGTCCTCGTGAGGGCGACTTGGGGTGGGGGCCGACGTTGAAACACTGCAGGAGGTTTGAATAATGAGGAATAAAATCTCCTTGCAATCCATTCTAGTCCCAGTTGTTTTATTCCTTTGGACATGCCCCCCGCCCCTGCCCCATTGAAAGTATTGAGCCCAAATGTCGAGCTGGCTGAAGGGTGGTTTTCAACCTTTGAGGTCACATTACCTTACATCGCTCACTGTCCTCCAGGGCTAACATGAAGGGACTGCAGGGGCTGACTCAGATGAAGAACTGTACTCAGATATGCAGATGCATGGCTTGTGTTTGGGATGTCTGGGATCTGTTGGCATCCCAAATGGCATAAAATCGGCCTCTGCGTGAGTCGAGCTCTAGACGTCACAAAGCCACGAATCCACCAGTACACCGTCCTGCATTTGAGCTTACACCCCAGGCCCGCCTGCTCTCCGACAGTAAGCGTAAACCTAACATAGGGGCCTTAACAATTACCTATACTATTTTATGGGCGTCCTTATTCTAACTATTAGTATAATTGGCCCCAAAACCTATTCTAATTATTGAGGCCCTTCTATAATCCTAAACCCCAGGCTCTGCGTCTTAAGCCCTGAACCCCTGCGCCTTGCAAAGGTACTCCCTTTGCAACAGGAGGTTGTTTGCCTTCAAGGTCTCTTTGTCATAGTTTTGTAACATTTTACATTTTTATGGGTACTTAAACCCAATAAGGAATAGAGATTTGCATCTTCAATCCTATCCCAACCATGAACTAGGTCTACCAGGCGATGATGCGTCAGCGCCAGGGCGACGCCCGGCGACTTCGGGTTTCGGATTTTGGGGGTTCGAGGGTGTAGGGGTTTAGGGCTTCAGGTTTAAAGGTTTGGGGGTAGGGGTTTAGGGGCTCAGGGTCTAGGGTTAGGGGATTAAGGGTTTCGGTGTTTTGGGGGCTCAGGGTCTAGGGGTTAGGGGTTCGGGTTTGGGGTTTGGGGTGCTTCGCAGTCTCACAGCTTGGAGCGGCCGGACACAGTGGGACCTCGAGCTGCGGGAGGTGGTTTCGCTTACGGGTTCAGGGTACTTAGGGGTTAGGGTTAACGGATTCAGGGGTTCAGGATATGTAGGTTGTAGGGTTTAGATGCAAAATAGGGTATTCAGGGTTTAGGGTACTTGGGCATGATCAGCTCTAAACTCCGAAACCTTAGAACCCTGGCCTTAAAATCTGAAGCTCGTCGCTTAGAAGCTTAAACTAGGTAGGGCTTTAGGACATTTTACATTTCCCTTATTGGGCTTATGAGGATTCTGCTTATTAGTGTCTTTCAACTGCCTTCACAGCCCCAGCTAGTTAAATCATAATCACTATTGCTCAGGTTTCATGAAATTCCCATGGTACGATATACCCCGGACGCCCGAGTCTAAGTATTAGGGCTCCTAGATTAACCAATGAACATAGCATAAACAAAACCTGAGACCTTGGACCCAACTTCAGGCGTTTGAAAGCAACTGTGGCCCGGGTTCAGAGATTTAGGGGCGTCTTGTTTAGGGGTTGGTGTTTATTTTGGGTACTGTCGATGTAGATTGTAGGGAGTTTCAACACTTGGGTAAAGTTTGTATGCTGGCGATATTGAGGGTCTTAAAGACGGCCTTTTCTGAGCGGGTGAAGGGGGCAGTCCTCATAATGAGGATCCTGGCAGCCCTAGATTTTCTGAAACTCACCGTACTTGTAGGATTCCTAGCCTTTCTGTGTAGCACACATGTTAAAATCCCCTTTGTGACAATCATTCTAAGACAGGACAGCCTGAACCATTAGTGAGACTCATGTGACCAAAAACCCTAAACCCTGAAGAAATTAGCTATGAAATCTTAGCTTCTTCAACTGTTCAACCGAGACTCCCTGCAATGCGGGCTACCTCCTTGCTAGGTAGGAGGGGAAAAGCCCTTTTTTTCTCTAAGGCGACTGCATGTTGTGAACATCCGAAGACCCAGGACTGGGTGCAAGTGCGAGCCTGGGTGCGACATCGCACGCTGCCGGGTTAAAGGGAGTCTAGACGGCTTAGGGCTTCGGGTCTAGAGGGTTTAGAGCTTAGGGCTTGGAGTCTAGAGGGCTTAGGGTTTGAGTCTAGAGGGTTTAGGGTCTATAGGGTCTAGAGGGTTTAGGGTCTACAGGGTCTACAGTACTACAGGGTTTGGGGGGTGCACGGTCTAGGGTCTAGAGGGTTTAGGGCTTGGGGTGTAGGGTTTACTTTCATGGGTTGGGGATTGGCGGGGTTGGCTTAAGGTTTTGGGCTTAGGACGTTCGGCTTTTGGTTTATTGCTTCAGGTTTAGGGTGTAGGGTTTCGGGTGTAGGGCATGCAAGGCTCTCGCTAGCCCCAAGCCCAGTGGAAAAAAGGGCTTACCGACACGATCAACCCCCGAACTTTCGAGCGATTCAAGCATGACAAATGTTCTTCCATTGGCATGATTAGTTGAAGTACTAGAACCTTCAGTCCAATCTGCAGCAAACGTCCAATACCTACGCAGGAATCCCCCAAAGTCAGAATCCCTCAACCCTACAAGCCCGAAAGCATTCAAAAACGGTTCAGTGATCTTCAACCCTGAACTCCTAAGTTCCAGTATAATAATGTACGAAAACATAACTTAAGACAAGTATCACTAATCATATTCGTCACCGTAGGTTGTTATCAATAAGATGAAGATAACTAACAAAATACTACAACAGGACTGACAGGTATAAAGATAGACGGTGAAAAGATATGTATACATATATACAGATACATATATATATATATATATGTATGTATGTATGTATGTATGTATGTATGTGGGTGTGTATGTACATATACACATAGAAGACATTCGCCCAAAGCCAACTCGACACTTCAGGTTAGACCCCATTACAGCGAAGTTCGTGTTGGCCTTCACGACGACTTGTCGGGGCGTGGCCTGGTCGGTTTGTTTTTGGAAGAGGCCCAATAGTCCTATAGAGGGGCCTTAAGAACTAACATGGGGTTTTGGTTATGTACTGCCCCCCCATACAGTAAGTGTCTACAATAGGGCTACTGTCAAGGTCCGAATATATCTATATTATGAATATTATTCAACTATCACTGAGTGGGGGCCGTTATATTCAAACGGGAAAAGGAGGGACCCTTAATGGGGAATGGGTATATAATAGCAAAATTAAGGGTATATACCGAGGGGTCCTTATTAAGGGTCCCTCCTTTTATTCTTGGATTTCCAAGGGCCTTAGGAACTAAGTTGGGGTTTTGGCTGTGTTTTGCAGTATAGTTATGTCGAGGTCCCCCACGGGACTGCGTTGACAAGTATTCCAGCCCGTAGCTGAACAAGTTCTTTCGAAGCACATATACAGGGCGTACCATAAGGCCGGTCGTGTGGATTGTAGTACCTTTTAAGTATCCCTAGATTAGATAGGCTGGGATGTTGCATACATTTTCCGACATTGTTGTTTTTTGAGATTCATATCTGATAGAAGCCGTACAGAGGGCCAGGCTGGTAGTAGTATAGGGGCCTTAATCATTAGAATAGGGTCTTGGGGTCATTATACCGTTATTTCAATAAGGAGCCTTCAAATAGTACAGATGATGATTAAGGCCGCTCTAGGAGTGATTTTGTTCTGCACCGCCAAAGGTTACTTGGCATGTTCGTAGCATGAGAACCCCTCAACCCGATGCACTCCCTTGCGTGTTAAGGCCGGTGTTACAGGGCGCAGCACTGAAGTACACGAAAGTCTAGGAAGACCCAAACTTTCAGGAATTCGGCCTTGCTTTTAGGGGTTTAAACCCTAAACCCTAAGGATTGATATCTTAAACTCTTATATAACCCTAGGCCCTCGCTTTTTTGTTGAGGGGGTAACCCGGGTAGGGTAGGATCGAGATCTTCTTCTAACCCAAAGACAGACGATCTGAACCTCAGAGTCGCCAAGGCTCCAAAAACCTGACCCTCGACGCTACCTTGAGACCAAAACTATGTCGAATCATAGCGTCTTATGGGTGTTAACATGGTATTTCGCTTACTTTGGCTACCTTGAGACCAAAACGATATAGAATCATAGCGACTTATGGGTGTTAACATGGTATTTCGCTTACTTTGGCTACCTTGAGACCAAAACGATATAGAATCATAGCGACTTATGGGTGTTAACATGGTATTTCGCGCACTTTGGGGGGGGCTCTGGGCCTACAGCCGAAACCTACACCCAAACCACGTAGGCGCAACCAGAAACCCCAAAACCTGAAAACAAATCCGAAAACCAACCTAGACCCCCCACTACCCTGTATTATACATTATCAAGGACCGCAAGGGCTCTGTTAGAGGGCCTTTGGTTAGGGACCCAAAAAGCACATGAGCATAAGCATTTTCTGGGGATATCCCTACCTTGTTGGGCTTCATTATAATGAATTTATATGGGATATCCCTATCCTTTTTTTGGGGCCTTTGGGTGGACTTGGGACAACCCCCGAAACTCGAGGAACGAGTCGAGCTACGTCACACTGCGCAAGCAGCACCACGGGGCCCCGTGCGCTGAGGACGACGAATTCCCCTTGCCGGGGTGTCTAAAGCATGGTAAGTTGGCATGATGTTTCTGATGTTTTAGTAGCAGCAGCAGTAATAGTAGTAGTAGTAGTAGTAGTAGTAGTAGTAGTAGCAGCAGTAATAGTAGTAGTAGTAGTAGTAGTAGTAGTAGTAGTAGTAGTAGTAGGAGCAGCAGCAGCAGCAGCAGTAGCAGTAGCAGTAGCAGTAGCAGTAGCAGTAGCAGTAGCAGTAGCAGTAGCAGTAGCAGTGTAGCAGTAGTAGTAGCGTAGGAGTAGGGTAGGAGTAGGAGTAGGAGTAGGAGTAGGAGTAGGAGTAGGAGTAGGAGTAGGAGTAGGAGTAGGAGTAGGAGTAGGAGTAGGAGTAGGAGTAGGAGTAGGAGTAGGAGTAGGAGTAGGAGTAGGAGTAGGAGTAGGAGTAGGAGTCGTCGTCGTCGTCGGGCGTTCAGTTTGTCGCCTCGGGTTGGCTCGAGTTGGAGGTAAGAGGGGTTGAGGAGCGGGACCGCAAAACGACAAGCACATATTGGCGGAACCTGTGTCTCGACGAGGAATTTGAAGCTATTCTTCTTCCCTTGGGTTAGTGGGAATGGAGGAATGGGGTAAAATTATAACTACTATTACTACCATTCTTCCATTCCCTACTAACCAAAGGTAAGTCTTGTGGAGTTTCTGGTTTTGTTTCCGGGTGAGTGTCAGGCAGATTTCGGTTTGTGCGGATCTCACAGTGCCCGGTTTCTTCGCGAGCTCATTCCCTGGACAGGTTTTTTGTCTTACCCGTGTTGCTGATGTACTCCGGTTTTCGTGGTGCCCTACGACATGCCCGGTATGACATACCACTCTTTCTCTATTCTCAGTCCGTTTGGAGGATGAAGCCGAGTACTTGGGAGTTCTGAATCACCCGCAGTCCCTACACTGCCCTATACACTATACAATGACACTAAAGCATTCATCCCCCCACAAAAAAGGAGCCTGGTTCGACTGGACGTCAAAATCTTGTCGAACTCTAGAGCTGCTTTGCGAACTAATCGCTAAGGGGTTGCAGGCTGCAGGGTTCGAAACTGTAGACCCTCGGTGTAGGCTGAATCTCTACTGAAACCCTTAACCCGATCAGCAAAGCTTTACGGAAAATGAGCCCTCAACCAGCCAATCCCGCGTCGCCCGTGGGAGTCGAAATCCCTATGCATTGTTTTTAGTCTTCAGGAGGAGCAGGGCCGAAGGGGTTGGGCATTTGAGGGGGTTCAGTCTTCATAGGGCCTGTAGGGGTTTAGTGATGGAATCGGCTTGTGTATGATGGCAGAACATGTGAAACAGTGGCTTCCGACAGCATTGCCGCCCTGGGTTAAGCAAGGACCAACGTCGAGAAATCGGCAGCGCCATCTGAGCGCATGCCCTAGCGATGCACCACAGCAGGGCCAAGCGGGTTCGATCCTGACCCAAATCTAGAACTCTGTCCAGATACTGAGTGAGCTTCAACGAGATGTGATTCAGGAAGCTTGTCGGGGACCATGATCGACAGAGGGCTGACGATCGCCTGGAGCAAAGGTTCAAATCGAAGATTCTTGAGAGTCTTACGAGGGAGATCAAGCACGTCCCAACTTGGCAAAGACCTGCTGCAGACTACGCAAGCCAAAGGAAGCGGCATCCCGTTTGCAGCAAACAGACGGGCGGTGCCTCGGAGGTATACCCTGAACCCTACCAGTACGAATTCGCGGAAGGGGAAATAATTCCTGAGTATAAATATGGTATAAGATACCCTAAAACGATAGTCTGATTCTTATGACCCTATAGTAGACCCTTTTGCCTCCAACTTCGCTTCGGATGCATCTCGCGTGACCAGGGTAGATACAGTTGCTTCCGGACGCAACATGAACACTTGTGAAGCTTCACTTCGTGTTTATCAGACATGTGAAACGACCTCAACCCTAAACATCCTAAGCCCCATCCGAAAGCTTGAACTTTGGACGTGCAAGCCTTTTGCCCGAGGTATTCGTCAATGGCCATGCATACCTTGCCTGTAGTGTCTGCGATGTTTTGGGAACCCGGTATATAAAGCCTGAGCAGACTCAAGCTACAGGGGTTGATCTCACACACAAAACACCAAAGATTGAGCCTTGAACCCACTGTTCCGCTTCCTGGGCTTGCCGAATCCTGGGTAGAGTTTCGGAAAACTCCCCCAGCTACCAGTACTTGGCAGCTTCCGGGGCTGCGGCCCCCTTTTGCCAAGCTGACGCCAACGATGCGACTGTGAGTCGGCAAAGTTTACGTTACGAACATAACGCATCACATTGCATTCTATTGTCTTTTGCTATACTCTAGCATACTATGCTATGTTATACTACGCTATACTATACTAGATGCCACAGATGGGCAATGGGGGAACTTAAAACTGTCTGGCCTCCTCTTTTTGGTCTGTCTTAAACGTTTCAACTGTTTCAGGCTCGGTGGTTGCAGCAAACTGTTGCAGAAAGTCCTGTAGGGCTTGTAAGATACAACAATCGCTTGAGCTTGCGGAGTCGAAAGCACTGATCCCGGCTAGCTGTATGTACATCTTCGTCGTCCTAGTGTAGGCAGGCGTTCTTCGGGTTGAGATTGCCTTGATCTTGAATCTGAGAAAGTGTGACAAGCTCTGGACTAAGTCTCAGGCAGAAGTGGTTGAAATCCGATTTGTGTGTGTGTGTGTGTGTGTCATGCTTCTGTATCCATTCTTTGCTCCCTACATATGCGAGTACTCATACAAGAACCTATGCACATCATGAGACTCAACCTCAGGGGGTTATGAGCTGAGCGGCAGATTGGTCGATTGAGCTCAGTGTGTCTGAGCCTGCCTCCGTAACTTCGCTGCCGCCGCCGTCACGGGTCAAAAAAGGTCATGCATTGGGTACGGCCCCGACTCAGTAATAGTTGAATATTATTCATAATATAGATATAGTAGGACCTTAATAGTAGCCCTATTTTGCTGTATGGGGGCAGTACCTAAGTCATGCATTGCTTCGAGGCTTCGGATTTCTGCGTGGGAGAGGTGGAGCTTTGGGCTTTCAGGCTGCGGTTCTGGCCTAGGTTGGTGCCGCCTCTCTTTCCAGACCGGAAGCTTGGAACCTACAAGCATTGCTAACTTAGTAGCTGAGTGGGTAGTAGACTTTACACTTTTCGGGATCATATTACCCACTATAATTATAAAACTGAAATTGTGCACTTTACGGGGCTTATGAGCCCAGCAACTAAGTTAATGCTCATGGCTTTTGGTGGCTCAACACGCATTCGAAGCCTGAAGATACGAATTTGAAATGCTGCAAGGTTCCCAGAGAGCACAATACCCCTTAATTCAGGAATATACCTTAAATCGGCTTCATATTATGGTTTAAGCTATATTCCTCAGTTAAGGGGTATTGGGCTCTCTGGGCTTAAGGGAAGAGGGCAACATGGACGCGGCATGCATCAAGCGACTTCCTGCCTTCCTGCATGCATGCCCTCTGAGCTTGTCTTGCAGAGCTTCGGCCCCCTCAAGGAATCTTCAACGGCCAACCTACACGTGATTATGCACAGGAACAACTCCATCGGACCCGTCGTTGTAGATCCTGGATCTGACGCCACCAGACTTTCAAGCACTCTCCTTAATCAAGGAGTACCGCGCTCCCTCGAGCCCCAAGCTGCCCCAAACCCCTGCATTCCTGGACCATGAACGCTAAGCCCCTGTATCCGAAACCCTAAACCGCCTAAATGACCATGTTGCTTGATCCTTAGCATGACTGTCCCGTTAGACTGTCTCACTCTGTCAGACTCCGAACCACATGCCTCGCCTGGATTGTCCGAGTGTGAGCGCCGAAACTGCCTAAATTACCAAGTCCTAAGCCCTATCGGGCTCGTGGCATTCTCCAGCCAAAAACTAGCTCCCAAGCCCTGGCGGCAGGCTGTACACGGTGTCGAACTCCCGACTCTGAAAGGCTGTTGCACCGGAAATTAGGCTTTAGGGCTCTAGCATTCTTGGGTTTAGGCTTGTAGGATTTCGGGCTAGGCGTTTCCAGGGTTACTCTTCTTACTGAAGGAATCATGGCTAATCAATGCTTGTGGGGCTCCACCATCGGAGCCCTTTGGAGATGTCAGTGTTCGGAGGTTCAAAATTACTTAGGGGTACTTAGAAATAGTTTTTAATTTTTGGTTATTATAATCCCTAAGAAACAGCTAAATTATAATTTTTGCTAGGGTTCTAAGTTCAGTATAGGTTATGATGTGGGGGAAGGTGGACGGAAACGATGCAACTGGCCTAGCTTAACCGGTTGCACCGTGCCTTACTGCCAGGCTGCCGCGGAAAATCAAAAAGCGAGCGCTTCTTTGGCTTAGAGCTCAAGAGGCTTTTCCACTGAGGGCTTCTCGGGGCAACATAGCTTCATTGCTGGTCTGACGATCCAGAACTACTCTGTTCAACGCCAAGGCAATGTGGAGTGTATTTCAGGACTGGTAACGGTGCTGATTAAGAAGTTGGTGTCAATGCTTGCTGTAGTTGGTTCTTGTGTCGCAGTGGGTGTCACCAGTAAAGTTCTTTTCCAAGGACTGCAGAGAACCATCACGCAACTCCACGACTCATACATGTCGGGAGTTTCAGAAGGCTGGAGACCTTGAGTGAGTACAGACCCTGGGTCCTGAACACACGGACCTCCACCAAAGAAGTAAGGGGATATCGTTTTTTGTATTAAGAAGCCCCACATGCTAATTAACTCAATGTGAATCCCGTGCTTGCCCTGCAATATCGACTGGGGATCCGGACGGAAGCAATCGTTGAGGGCGGGAGCTTTTTTCAGCTGGAGGTCGACATTTGTGTAGGTCCTTGATTGACAGATTCCTTCCTCAGCACCGATGACTACAGGGTTTGTTGCCTGAAAGACCTTAAGCAGAAGGTGTCCTGTCTCGAGGTCCTCGATCAAGAGCCTCTTCTGACTTGCCATGTCCACGACTTGCACACCAAAGATGCCCCATGATCAAATTAAGTCCTGCATAAGACAACGAACCCCAGAAGCAGCGAAAAGTTCGTGTTTAGGAGCTTATTCGTAGCCTGCACCCTAGACTTGGCTAAGTACTTGAGGATGAATCCTTCCGCCCTCTCAGAGTAAGAACCTCCATCTGCGGCTGCTTAGTCTCTTGGCGGAGGACGGTGGCGAGCAGTTCCTCGATCATGCTAGAAGTTATATGCGAATAACCTAGAGCCTATGGTGGAAACCCTTTGCCAAAGCCCTAAATGCCCCGAAACTATAGGCCTTATAGTCTATAGACTAAATATGACCCTACGACCCCCAAAACCCCATGAAGTCTAAAATGTTTAGCAAGCGTCCCCGCCGCCAGCTTTGCCGCTCAAGTTAGCGGCCCCGGAACCGCGTTTCGGGCGGGGCCGCAGAGGGAAAGCGGTGGCCATGACTGACCAGGAGGCAAGTAGTTTGGAGTGTGAGATGTAGCATAAGTGTCCCGATACAGTCCCTATACAGTTATGGTGTACAAACCCCGGAACGGAACCCTGTTCTAACGACGAAGGCCGCCTTAACATGTTTGCCGCACCAGGTCTCGGCAAGGCTTTTGTTGCCACGGTTTCATATGGCTTTGTAGGACTTTGCATGCCCAGACAACCCAGCATCTCTCAATGCAGAGGTTTCCCGTACCTTATAAGGGATCCTCAACATGACTCCAGGAAGTTTGTTTCCCTCAGAGTGTTAAAAAAGGATCCTCAACCAATTCGGAGGAGCCCAACGCGGCAATCAACTCGGTGGAGTTTACGAAGCAAAAGCACTCAGTTCGCCTTTTCGGTGGCGAGGGCGTCACCATAGAGCGGGCAAGTGGACAGAACAAGATTCGAGTCTATGCTGCTCCAATTGTGGCTACACCCCCAGCTGATCCTCAACCTGGAGTACTATTCACGAATGCGGCCCAGCTTGACGGACGTCTTGCTTTCACCAATGCGGAGCAACTGCAATTTCTCAATCAGCTTGTATTCACTAAGGCCCCTATACTAAACCTCCATACAGGAACCCTTAAAAGGAACCCTAGTCTGATTTTTAAAGGCCATGTATTATGTTGGTACTCTCTGGTAGCCAGGGCTATCCTTCTTGGCTGACAGTGAATTGGGATTTAGGGGCTTCTAGGGTTTGCAAGGTTTCGGTTTTAGGGTGTACGGGTTTAGGGTTTAGGCTTTAGGGCTTAAATTTAGCGCCTAGGGTTTATGGGTTTTTAGAGATCGGGGTTTAGGATTTAGGACTGTCTTCGGCTGTTTGGGGGTGGAAATCTTGGAGTTCAGTCGTGCCTGGGATAGTCGGACTTTGCAGTGATCTAGCGATCGGTGTCGGTTTGCTCTTTCTGCCGACAACGACCATGTAGATGTGAGAAATCCGTGCATGGCATGCCAGAATACCCAAACATAGGATCGAATCGAATCAAACTTCCTAAGGCGGGAGTGCAAGGTGTCTGGGTGGATAGCCTACTGTAGTATAGGTCGAGGACTCTATGGTAGGAATATAAGAAGACAATATACGTATAGGGTCGAGGTATCTGGATTGCCGTATGGGCAAAGTGCCTGCGTCAGGCGAGCTCACCGGCGGAAGCCAGCAATGCCGATGCTCCCTGGCTGAGCACATAGCACATGAGTCTCAGTCGTTAACATTGGATCCATCTGCACATGTCAGGTGCTATCGACATCGAGTGTTCTACAGATCCAATCTCGCGTGTAAAGTCTATCGGGTTGAGCTCTTGCGCTTAGAGCCGTTGCGTGGTCTGGCTCCTTTAGGAACCTTGAAAGGAATCATGTATTGGACGCGTTCTTGGATAGCAGCCTGGTCTAAGACTCACTTTGTTCACCCCGTGTGAGAACGACTCATAGGACCCACTATCAGGAGCCCGCTTAGAAACCCTTTTCGGAGCCACGACAACAACACGCTGCAGCCCGAAAACCTCGCCCCCACATATTCAGAGGCTCCATGATCCCTTCACTATGGCTCCCTTATGCAGGATCCCGATAAACTGCGAAGCATAATCTGCGACAACTACTACAAGGGCCCCTGAATGAGGATCCTGTTGCCTTTAAGGCTTTAAGGAGTATTTTTTTAAACAAATGGAGCTCCGCAGCTTCGGAAACATACTGAAACGGATCCACGAGTATTAGTATCTTACACCTCTCCTGGCCCTCTCGAGCGTGCGAGTGCTGAAACAGTCCATTGTAGCATATGGTTTGGCTTTACGGTATATTGTACTACATCATGTTCCACGATAGTCGATCATATGATATTATACTAACAGTGTTCCACGAGGCAGAGCCACCGGTGCCCGTGCCTGTCAATGCCGAAGTGCTGTGGTCGCAAGTTAATCGCTTTTGCGAGGGGAGAAGTGGCGGTTTCCGAAAATACAGGACCCTAATCTAGTACCCTAAATAGTCGGATCCTTATTATAAGGACCCCAAAACACGGTACCCCTAATTTCCGGAAACTCCCAAGTCGGATGTTCGAACCTGGAAGCCGTTTATCGTTTCTGGTTTGGGGCCAAGGCATCCGGAGGTCAGGTTGGCCGTGTACTGTAGGGGCCATAGTAATTAGAACAGGGTATATACTATACTATAATTATAATCAGGACCCCTTAAAAGGGCTTTTAATGGTTACTATAAGGGGTATTATGGGGGTTTAGTATAGGGGCCTTAATAATTAGAATCGGGTTCCCTTTAAAGGGATCCTTAAAGGGGTCCATAAGGGATCTACAGTGTGGTCCTATAATATAGGGGCCTGCCCTAGCAGCCACATGGGGACTTTGCGCGCATACACGTGCAATGTGTTACCAAGTGTTCAGTGAGGCGGAGCCACCGGCATCTTCCAGCAATGCAGCAGCACCGCGGCTTGTTCAGTTCCGTCGTATGTGGTAACTACGATGTAGCAGAAAGCTCCTTCAAGAAGCCAGTCTCTGCTCAGTACATCGGTTCGGCCACATTTTAATATGTCTTGTTGCATATTGCAGAGCACTAATTATGAATAGCTTTGGGCACTGTTGAAATCGACACCTACTTTTGCAATGGGCCGAGGACTGAAGCTTGTGTGTCGCAGGCTTTGCTTTAAAAATCTTGGAAGCTGGAAAATCAAATGACTTGCTTCTTTTGGTGTTCCTCGCTGAACGCCTTGCCTCGTCTTCTGCCTTACTCTCCTGCAGCCGCATGCCATAGGCGGACCCTGGCGCCGAACCATCGGGCAGCGCAACGGTGCCGCGGCTGGCAAATTCATTCGATGATCCGAGGTTGCCGGGTTTGGCCGTGGCCAATTCTGCAATCCTTTTTGACTGACTGAAGTGTTGTGGTTAATTGGTTTCTGGCGTAGGCGCTGCCTTGTCTTGTTGAATCGGAAGATAGCTTTCTAGACAAGGTTATTTCGTTCTACTCCCAGTGTGCCCATGGTTTCCAGGTTGCAGGTTCAGGGTTGAGGGTCCACCTTTCAGGCGATTGAGGTGCTTTGTTTGAGGTTTCGTCTGTTTTACTTTCATTCAGCCGTGTGCGAAAAGGCAGACCTCGCGGCCGAACCATCCGGCAGTGCAGTGGTGCCGCGGTTGCATCAACGATGTGGGGTCAGGAATCAGAACGAATGTTGCACCCCTATAATTTCTATATTGAGAAGCAGCTTCTAAACCCTAAACGTCAGACTGACAATATTAAGGCTCTGCTGGGCTGTCGTGAAAGGTACCCAGGAAGCTGCCTACGGCATGCAAGTTGCCAAAAATTAACGGCTCATCGCACGCACATGCATTCTGTCCGATCGTCCTGTGTGGAACCAGACCTTTCCGAAAAGAGACAACTTGAACTACTTGGAAGGGCAGGGGACTTAGTAAGTAGGTTATAAGTAGGGTTATATTTGGGGTAACTCCATTTAGGGTACTTATAACTCTACCTATAACCTACTTACTAAGTCCCCTGCCCTTCCAAGTAGCGCCTGCGCTGTTGCACGTGTAGACATGGTTGAACATGCTTCGCTGCTAGCGCGAGCCCTGACCGTCGGTTCCCGGAACCCTGACTTTTCGCTTCCTCGAAGGCACCGGCGCAGCCTGACACAGAAGTTAGTTTGCCACTTAGGATTGTTTGTATTTGCGGGGAGCCCAAAATAGCAAGGGAAAGGCAAAAGCCGAAACCCGAACACAGTGAGAAACTCACGCAAGGCTGAGCCAAAGCCAGCCGAGAGCAACAGCGAAGTGCTTTGGCTGCATAAAGCGCTGATGGCGTTCAAGGGAACCCTAAACCCTAAGGGTTTAGGGCCTCTAGTTTTAGGGTGTAGGGATTACCTTAAACTAAACCCAAAAGGGTTTAGGGCTTAGGGAACCCCATTCCATGTACTCAACCCCGTATATCAGGATCCTGAAACCTTGAAGGCTCAGTGCTCAATCATACCCTAAACCTTAAACCCTAAGTGAGAGGCAGACCTGCAGCGGAGAGGAGGGCCATGGCACTTTAACAAAAACTAAGACCTAAGCGAAGTGCAGCTCTAAGCCGCAATGGGTAGATGTGGAGTGAGCCTTCGACTTCTGTAGGAAATTGAGGGGGCCGGGCAGTGGCGGTTCAGCAGCGCCCAGGGTTTCTTTCGGAGTTCCTTGCATGAGTTTGAGGCTAAGAACCTGTTCAGGGTTCAACTGCCCTCAGGGTTTTGGGTTTCAGACTTTCATACCCCCCTCAACGCGCAGCAAAGAAGGTGCTAGGCCCATATACATGTCCGGTACTAAAGTTTCGTCGCATCCGCTAGCAACACTGAACGGAGTACGCGGAGTACGGGATGTGCGGAATACCCTAGCCTGGCCAGCGGAGGAATTATCATCCGGGAATGAAATTATAGTACTATAATTGTTCCCGGCGGAGGACTTCTGATAATTGTTCCCGGCGGAGGACTTCTGATAATTGTTCCCGGCGGAGGACTTCTGGAGGAGTCTACGGGGAAAAGGGGTCTTGAACACACATGTTCTAAGTGGACAACATAGAGTGCGACGAACTTTCGGACCGGCGCAGTATAGCATAAACACCCGGTGTAGCCGTAGAAAACATCACCGAAGCATCGGCCTCTTCACAGCCAGGGCCCTCTATGCATAGTATGTCTTCGTACAGTGGGCTTCGGAGTGGAGCCAAAGCGGTAAACCGTAAAATTGCAGGGGGCTTCAAGAATGATAGTTGCACTCGGCAGACTCTGCAACTTTGAGGTTTTAGGTTTTGTGGAATTTGGGGTTTGAGGGCTTTGGCGAGGGTGCAAATCCTCCGTTGATACCTCCTCAACATCGGAATATTAAGAAGTAGGGTTTTTGGAGCATTCGCTTGTGCCCTCAGGAATAGTACTGCTGACTATTCAGACTTTACATTGGAGAGCCCGACGTTCAAACATTCGCAACCCCCGTTCGAGCTCCAAAGGATTTCGAAACCCTACTTGCAGGGTTATGCGTGGTAATAAGTGGGTTGGGTGCCTTTAAGGGTGCTTTTAAGGGTCCCTTTAAAGGGATCTATAGGGATTCCATAAGGGTATAGGGTTTAGGACCTGCTTGGAGGTTAATGGGTGGTTATAAGTGGGGTTATAAGTCCCCTAATATGGGTTACAAGTATAGCTACCCTACTTATAACCCTACTAACAACTACACATGAACCGCCCGTTCGACCCAAAACTCTAGACCAAACTTTGGGGATGCCGACCTTCCGGCAGACATTAAGAAGGAGCTCAAAAGAAAGACCAAACTTCAAACCGTGGATACCTAATGAACCGCCAGGTACTGTAAGCCCTACAGTAGAAGCCAGCAGAAGCCAGAAAGTTGGAACATGGCTTCAGGAGGATTGGTGCTAGGATCCCGATATACTTTACCTCAAGGGCATGAGGATAATGATGTTCCAACTTTCTGGCTTCTGCATAAAACCCTAAACCTTAAACCTTGAGCCCCCAGACGCTACACCCTAAACCCTTAAACCCTAAACCCTTTTAGACCATGCCTTGAACCATGGCGAGCAGCAGGCGGCTGAAGCTGGACCCTCCCCTGCCGTGATCGCAGCGCTGCTCGGAAGCAAATCTCCCGATACTCGGGGCTTTGGGTTATGCGGTAGTATAGGGGCCTTCATAATTACTATACTATTTGGGGGCCTTAATTACTATACTATTTGGGGGCCTTAGTAATGCAATACCGAATTGTAGCATCATGGGCCCCAAAACCCTATTCTAACTAAGGCCCCTATAATGGTTTAAGGCTCAAGGCTTACAGCCCGAGGGGTGCTTCATGGCTGTTCCGGCAAGTTCTGGCTTTGATGTCCCAAGCCCTTTATACTTGCTGTTGCTGGAGGAGATGAAGTTCCGTACTGACTGTGTTGGTTAGTTTGGAGCAAGCGAGGCAGCCCCGTGCTGAGTTTAGCTAGGTTGCAACCCCTACACCCTAAACCCCTAAACCCTAAACCCGAAAGATACGATGTAACTCGTATGCTGTCCCTCCTTGCATGGTAAACCGCATTAAACTCCATGGGGTCACCGCTTGGGATCCAGGATGTGTAGAGAGATCGCAGTCTTTTGATTCCTTGGTTGAGATACAGTAAACCCCCTAAGTACATTACTCTTAAGGATTGCGGCTATTGGGTTTCCTACGTTTGGGGGCTTATACTGTAGCCAGAAATGTACACCCAAAGGGTCCAAAGTACCTATATGACTATATGGTAGAATGTAGGGTTTTTATCTTAGCAATTGCTATTATGATTGTGGGAAGTTTCCGCCATAACAGTACTTAGGATCCTTTGGGACAGTACTCCCAATCCATCTGCCAACCGTCGAGCTTTTGAGCGCGGCACGGCCAAACGCTGCCACCTGCAAGAAGGCATGCCTGACGATTTGTTGGGGCGACTGCTTGCCAGGTGTACTATCCCGCACACGCAAGCGTGCACTCGGATAGATCATTCGAGCGATGACCGCGCAGACATCCATGCCCCAAGGACGAGAAGATCCATTGTACCAGGGCATCCATTGGGATACAGTCTTGGAGCCCGAACCATATGTCCGCGATGACGGTGTATCCATGGAACACAGCATCCATGCCCAAACGATGATAACTCCCGCGCCGGCTGTGTATCGGTTCTTGGCTGCCGAACGGGGCATTTCCACTTCTCAGTAAACGCTCTCACCGGTAACACTGGTTACTTAACTAGTTTAGCCTGGGAGGGTGCAGGTGCAGGTAACAAGAACCGCGACAGTCTTGGAGGGATCCAAGGCAAGATTCCAAGAGCCAACCATTGATCAACTCGTGGCCAGGTGTCAGGGGGCCTGAGCAGATTGCCATAAGCTTTCTGGTCACAACGACACTTGTGTTGAGCTTTCGATACGGACCTTACAACATCGGCTTGTTCTTGACTCTCAGACTGACAGCTCAAACATGGATATGCGTCACGTCAGGTGCCTCCTCCGGAACAGGAGTCCCCACGCACAGACAAACCATCCATGTCGCAACGATGAGAACGTCCCTGCCACCCGTGTGTTGGTTTCAGGCCTGCAGCTGTGCGAGGTTGGTATGAAGCCTTCCATCCCAGCGGTCGAAAATGGACCTTGCTCAAGCCCAACCCTTTTCAGAGGATGTCGAAGCCTGCATGAAATCGATCCTACTTGGAGCTTCATGTGTAGTTATAAGAAAATCCCCTTTTTGCCATTTATGTGTTTCTTGCTTTCGGAGATTGCTCCGCACGCCGTTGATGCCTCGTGCAGATTCGTAGTCGGGCTGAGAATAGTTTCACGCTGACCCACACCACGTGAACCTCGCCTGGCTTGCCCGAGTTGTGTGAGAGCATCAACCCTAAACTATAGTGCAGGGGGCTGAGCAATGAGAATTCGGTTTTGGGAGCTCCTTATCATAAGTACAGTAAAACATTGCCCCCAAGCCCCATTCTGTGTACGTAGGCCCTTACATTACCTCGCTTCTGAAGCTCCCCAGGTTGCTGAAATCGGTGTACGAGATGGCCTCTGAGGTTCGGGTTGCTTCGGGTAGCAACCGTGGTAGTAACAAAGATCCTAGAATGACACGGCTTTATATATTCACTCTACCAAGAGTGCCAGCATGACAGCCTACCCTTCTAAAGTGCAAATCAAACCCGCGATAGAATGTAGCATTGTATCCGCATGTTGTTCACCGAAGTCTACTTACTAGTTAGAGGACCATGGAACTTAGTAACTAGGGTTATAATTACGGTAACTATACTTATTATTACTTATAACCCCAATTACGGTACGTATATCCATACTTGGAGGGTCGGGGGACTTAGTCATTAAGTATATAGTTATTTTAGAGACTTATAAGTACCATAACCCCAGTTGGCGTCCCTGTTAAGGCACTTATAAGTCTACTTTTAACCTACTTACTAAGTCCCGCGACCCTCCAAGTTACAAAGTCCCATGATCCTCCAAGTATCCGAACAGCTACAACCATTATTGGGAGCGATATTGGGGCTATCAGTCCTGTCCATTGTCAGCCGTTTTCCAACAGATTGAAGTCAGCAAGACACGGGAAACAACGCTACATGCTAGCAGTGTTCATCGTGGGTTGATTGCATGCAAATCTAGAAGGATGTGCCATCATGCTTGCACTCATTGCAGTGTGAATATGAAAAGCCATGTCATTCTTGCGTGTATGGTGACGATAACCTTAGGGCTGCCAGTACTGCTTATCTGTAGCGTTTTCCAATAGACTTCGGTCAGCAACACGGAAAACAGCCGCACCTGCTAGGTTTGTTCATCGTGGGTTGCTTTGAATGCATCACCATTATAATCTCATGCATGCCAGCCTGGTATATTCTGCTAGTCTTCATGCAAGTCGCCACATAATGGAACGGCCTATGAATGAATGAGAGGGCTGATTTCGTTATGCAGCACTACTGTGAAGCGTGTTAACGCTAAGCTCAATTTCGAGGGTTGGACTTCAATACCCCCCAGAGAGCCCAATACCCCTTAATCAAGGAATATAGCTTAAATCAGAATATGAAGCCCCTATTGATTTAAAGTATAATTATTCCTTAATTAAGGGGTATTCGGCTTTCTGGGCCCGGGCCCAAGATTCAAGATTGAAGATCCTCGGGAACCTTCCCAGAGAGCCCATTACCCCTTTAATTAAGGAATATGCCTTGAATCATTAGGGTCTGGCTTCATACTATGATTTAAGCTATATTCCTTAATTAAGGGGTATCGGGCTCTCTGGGTTTGTCATGGAATCTTGACTCTTGGACCCGGGAGTATTGTAGTTCAATACTCGTGATGCATCGGGACTGCTCTCATTGACCTAAACATGTGTGCAGACATGTGCTCTAGCATCTGTTGTATTGTTTTAGTATTACACACGTACGATGGTTCAGAGTCTACACACACATATGTATGTATATATATATATATATATATATATATGTATATATATATATATATATATACACTGAGCAGTCTTCAAACTGGTAGATAAGTGAGGGGGAGGGGCCAGGGGCAGAATACACAAGATTCACACCAAAGCTGGTAGAACCCCGGGGGGTCCACATAAACTGATACAAATACAAATATATATATATATATATATATATATATTTATTTATACATATTGTTTTATATTATGTATTGTATAGTACATGTATATATGCACACATACATTCAGGGTTCATGGTCGACAGAAAGTCTTGGGGCGAACATGAACAGCATCGTGCGTGAAGTTTGGATGTGAAGTGCAAGAGGCTGGGCATGACGGCACGTGCACTGCAGCCCCTCACACCCGGTTTCGTGTGTGGGGATTAGGAATTAGGGGTTGAGGGTTTGGGGGTTATGGATACGGATTCGGATCCCTGTCTATAAGTTTACTTCCCCGAGTGCGCAGTGTAGGGTTTGCGTCACAGGGCACCAACGCAGGTGCTTGGGCTACCGGTGTACGCCCAACCCGAACTCGCGACCACACATAGATACTTGACGAGGGTGCCGTTAGATACTTTGCCAATCCAAGCAGACAAATGGCTCCATACTCATGCGAGACAGGCAGGTAAAAGAAGAAGCTTAACCACTCACTTCTGACAGTTGCCGTTTCTCAGACGCCTACCCAAGCTCGACACGCGAAGGCATTGCCTTGCTGTGAACAGTTCCACTACTAAGGTCGGTCCGCAACCTTTTCATTGCACAGTTGTATACATGCTACGACTCGACGCCGGTGAAAACACAGTTTTGCATGGTGTTGACAGTTGTAGGCTCCAAATCGTGTTGTGGTATGGACTTGAGCCAAAGAAGGCTCGCTTATCTTCGATGTTTAAGACTTTCGTTGAACCCGCAACGACCGCCGTGATACATTAGCCCATTTCGGGCACAAATATCACACAAGCCTCCGTACGTCGTGCTGGCAAGTCAGAACCTACACGTCCTGCTTTGGCACTCTCGATTTCACAACCCGACATTAGATTTTTCCTCGTGCTAGAGGCTCTTCAGAATCAAGGTTTAGGATCGTCCGTCGTGGGGCCGAATAAATCTCGAGCTTATGTTTCCCAGTTTTATGCAGCCAGGTTCTTTTGTTGGCCATTTGCAGATGTTGATCCCCAAGCCCAACGGCCTGTGTAAAGCAGAGCCGGAAATTGGGGCTCTCTCGCACTGAGCCTCGCATTCGTTAGGACCAAGAGCCCGACCATCTGCATGAAAGGTGAGAAGGGAGACAGGTTCGGAATTCCATGTGCTAGTGTTTGTTTAACACTCTTTGGGTATACAGTCTACCTACGCTCCATGGTACTTAGAGGATCATGGGACTTCGTAACTAGGGTTAAAATGAAGGTAACTATACTTGTAATTACTAATACTTACTAAGTCCCATGATCCTCCAAGTAACCTGGAGAAGGGTAGGCCTTCGAGACATGTCGAATCTTTTGGTCAAACATTGCGGCCCGTAAATGCACTGTCGGATTACGCTTCCATGCGGCAGGCTGCTGTGGCCCGTGCCAGCACGGAAGAGGTGGCCCCGGCAGAAGAGGCATTGTCAACTGCGACGCATTTTCGAGTAACCTGCGACCCGTGGATTCACTTATATTCCGGTTGCAAAGTGCCTGAGGGTGCCCTTTTCAATATGTTGCTACCGATGTACCTGGATCGTCAACAACATTGGTGTCTTGTGCCTGTGTACGGTCGCATGAACATCAACAAAACCGATGTTCATGTCAAACAGCCTTCTGCCTGAGTCATGTTTTCGAGCGGCTCTCCTTGTGTGGATGTATCTGCCGGGTTTCGGTTCCGAGCTGCAGGCCGTGGTGGGGCCTGCCAGCCCAGCAGAGGCCGCGCCAGAGGAAGAGGCCAGATCGTCAACTGTAATTTGGGATTGTGGTTGAAGCAGTGGGTCTCCCTTGTCTTCCATGTTGCAAAAGGCCTTAGGTATAATTCATCGCGAACAGGGGTTTTGGTTTTGAAAGCAGGCTGGCTTTGTTCCAGGGTGTTGCCTCGGTGTAGTGCAATCGAATAGCTTCATCTGCGACAGGAGACACAGATCTAATCTTGGCGTTCTTCTGGTTGGCTCTTAGGACTTTAACTTTTGGGGTTTCTATATGACCCTTAATAAGGAGGCTAACAGTTTAACGTTTAGAAGACATCCAAGGAATTCTATCATACCACTTGTACGGTTTCGCTGATGTTTCGATGCCGATACTGTCCTCAGGCAATGATGGCACAGGCCAGCACAGAAGAGGCGCCACCAGCGACAGAGGCTCAGCCAAGGGTAATTTAGAACCTGACCAGCTGCAACAATATCTACGTTTAGTTCCTCAGTGTTCCTCATTCTACTCGCATGTACCCCAAGACTTCGTCTAATTGTTAGTTCCACTATGCCAGAGATGCTCATTCCTCAGGAGATATGAGGTTCTGCCACTGGCACCTGAAATCAGTTGACGGGGATGCCGCCGGGGGGTCTTTTCCCTGGTGAGGCTGACTTGCAGACCTTGTGTCAGAAGTGCAATGCTGTAGGAGCTTCATCCCCAAGCATGATCTGGGTTGTCCTTTGGCATCTTTGTGAATTTCCCCTACTATCTTGTAGAGAACCAAAACAATAAACAGTTTTCCAAGGGCTTAAAGGACAACTCAGTGATGTAAATAGGAGTTTCCGAAAATAGGGGACCCTAATATAGTTAGTGCTACCGACGGAATTTCTCCAACTACTTCACTACCTAACACCCTGGACTGCTTTGAGGCGAGGGTCGTGCAACATCAAGTCCCTCAACTTCAACAGAGTCGGTGTACGTGCAGCTTCGTCTATGCTACGAGCGCCGTCATTGCCAGTTCATACCTCGTAACTTTCCCCTGCCTAGTAGACAGAAACCAACGCCAAGTCCTTGTGGCAGGAGCCAGCAAGTCCAAGCGCGTTTACAGGGCATCCGTCCTTTCAGTCGGTCACAAGCTACGAGGATCGGGGCTCAATTCGGGAGGGCAGGGGCTTTCCAGGGGTTAAGGTGGAAGCCAGAAAGTTGTAATTTTGGTATCCTCATGCCCTTAAGGTAAAGGATAAGGGAATCCTAGCACTACTCCTCCTAAACTCATGTTCCAACTTTGTGGCTGCTACTGTATGTTTCTTAACAGTTCGGATTTACGGTTTAGGGACTCTTCTGGCACACAATCCAAACCCATGCTGCGAAGAGACTCTTCTGAGATCCAGGCGAGCATGCACAAGTCTGTTCAGAATGGAGTCCTGCATGTAGAGCGGTATGCAAACTTGGGTGCTACCCAGTTATACAGTCAGTAAACCCCATAAAGTTGGAAACCGGACTAACGCCAAATAGTGCTGGGATTCCTGAAACAATACTCTTAAGGATCGAGGCTAATGGGTTTCCAACTTTTGGGCTTCTGCTGTAAGTTGAGACTTCTTGCTGCAGAGTTTTGGACGCCACCCTTCAAACCGGAAAGATCGTAACAGACGGGCCTAAAAAAATACCAAGACTTTGTTGGGGGGTTCTTCATTATAAAACAATATAAAGGCCCCCAAAACCCTATTCTATTTTTTTAAAGCCCATATGCTAGAGATGCAAAGGCAGAAAGCACGAGGAGCCCGTTCTTGGTTTCCACTCGTTCGGCCAGCATCCTGCCATCGGAAGGTAGCTGACAGAGCAGATGGTGTGTTATGGAACACTGAAGCACTGAAACCCTAAACCCTCTCAGCCTAAGCCCTTAAGCCCCGAACCTTAATCCCTTAAGCCTGAAACCCCTAAATCCTAAATCCTGAACCCTAAACCCATAAGCCCAAAACCCTTAAATCCTAAACGGTGCACCTTAAGCCTATAAGTCCTACTTGGAGGTTTATTGGTAGTTATAAGTGGGGTTATAAGTAGGGTAACTATACTGAGAACGCATATTTGTGGACTTATAACCACACTTATAACTACCCTAAAACCTCCAAGTACATTCCCTACAGACCCAGACAGCCCAATACCCCTAAATTAAGGAATATACCTTGAATCATTAGGGGCTTCATATTATGACTAAATTAAGCTCTATTCCTTAATTACGGGGTATTTATTGGGCTCTCTTGGGAGCCCAAGGAGGGTAGCCCTCGCGCGCTTACTGAACCCTAAACCCTACACCCTAAACCCTGCCGACCAAGAACCCCGTCTGGATGCCGAGTTGCGAGAGCGTAAACCCTAAACCCGAAACCTTAGCTCAAGGAGGGTAGCCCTGGCGCGATTACTGGCCAGCCCTCTTTCCAGACCTACGCGAGCTTTGAGGTCCGCCGGCTGCGGCTTTTGGAGTGTAGGGTTTGGGGTTGAGGGGCTTAGGGGCTTAGGGTGTTTAGGGGTTTAGGGGTTTAGGGGTTTAGGGGTTTACGGTTTAGTTTAGGGGTTCAGGGTTTAGGGGTTTCGGGTTCAGTGTAGGGGTTTTGGGGTTGGGGGTTTAGGGGTTGAAGGGTATAGGGTTGAGTGTAAGAGCTACATCGTTCTTTTTCTTGACATGAGTTAGTTTCAAGTTTGCTGGTATCTCATGAAGACCTTGAGAGCCCAGCTTGCCGGCATACACCCAAAGCCCGTGCTCAAAAAAATAGGGTTGAGTGTAGGGGTTCGGCCTCGGGGTTCAAGGGTGCAGGGTTGTGGACCCTAGATGCAGGACATTTTGGAGATTCCGCGGTTCAAGGTGCGAGGGCTTCGGTTTGGGGCTTCATTTTTGCAAAATGCCGCGACTTTGTGTTACATCGAAACACGGACTTGTTCAGAAATGTTGCCATGGCCGGCTTCCAGCGCCACGGACTTCGACTTTAGCCATTAGATAGTGGCTAAGCCCTAATATTCTACTTTCCCCAAAGCCCATAAATACTGAACCCAACAACCCAGAGTAACCTCAATCCCCAAAGTCCATAATGGCCTAAACCCTAAGGCTTAAACCCTCAATTGTGCTACCCGTGATGCCAGAGTCATTGAGAGAAAGCCAGAGCGCACCATCCGAAGAGTCAAAAGGTAGAAAGGTTTGTTGACTCTGCACATGGGCTAGCAGCTAGCACTGTGTTTTGCAAACTTTCTGCTACGAGGGTGTATAGCATCAGCGCTTCTAAAGGGGTTGGAAGGCATTTTATGGCGTTTTGAAAAGATTACGTCAAAGTGTTCAGATGAACCGACTTGGAGGGTAGCACTAGAAGTACATAAGGAATTCGTGCAAAATCAGACAAGGTGCTTGCAACTTGTAGCCGTACTTTCTGAGTGACTGGCCATGGACGTTCATCTAGACCTTACCTGAAATCAACCCTGTAGCCCGACTACACAACCTGATGATCTAGACGCTCGTTGTACGGCTGACTTCCTTTGCCCCTAGATCGTTGACCAAAACCCGCTTGCATCTGCAATTTTCGAATCAGCCTCTGTGTTGAAAAAATATTCCAGCATGACCAAGATTACGATCCCGAATTGCGACGAGGAAGACGACGAAAACGACGATAGAAGACTACAAACACCACGATCTGAACCCTAAAACCCGGAAGCCCAAAAGCCCGAGAATAACAACGAGACTTACAGCTAACAGCAACAGCACAGTACCAAAAACAACAGCAGCATCAATCTTAGATTTGGCTAATAGTCGACATGATCAAGTTAACCAATCGAAAGGAGCCGAGTCCGACCGAGTACACCGCGCAGCCGTCCTCACACACGGCCAGCTACGAGGAACAGATGGCTGTGAGGGTTTAGCGTTCAGGGTTTGGGCTTTCGGGTTGAGGATTTAGGCAAAAGGGTTCGGGCTTGAGGTTTAGGGATCAGGGTCAGGGTCCCAATTAGGGTTGGGGGTTTGAGATATTTCAGGGTGTACATACATATAGCTTTAAGGATCAGGCTTTAGACCCTACCTTGCTCTCGGGAACTACCACGCGATCCTACTTGGAGGTTCATGGATGCTTATAAGTAGGGTTGTAAGTAGGGTAACTACACTTATAACCCATATCAGGGTACTTATAACCCTACTCATAGCTACCCATGAACCTCCAAGTACTGCCATTGCTGGCCCAACACGTGAGACCTTGGTGGGCTCACTACGAGGCCCACAAATTGCCTGTCGCCCTGAAGAAGTCCTACACCAAGAACTCCAAACCCTAATCCGAAACTGGGGTTTGGAGTTCAGTGTGAATGCTCCTGAATGTGATGTACGTGACCTTCGCCTGCCTTTTTTTTTCACTGCCGTTCGCCTACCTTAGAAGTCTGAATCAGTAGATCTATCACTACTATTCATATTCCACCAGTCCTATACAAATACAGTTTCATCTACCCTCGTGAGGAGACAACGCCTGCACCGGTTACAGCGGAAGCATCGTTCGACGCGTCCGCGAGCATCGTGGAGGACATGGGGCCTATGGCCTCACATGAAACTATAAGGTTTAGGGCTTAGGGACCCTAAACTCTAAACCGCTTATTATACATATAGGGTGCTAAAGGGTTTCGGGACCCAAGCTCGCCTAAACTGCATAATGATCCTAATTAGTAATTATACAGGGCCGCAGGGCTCCCGGCGCACCGAGGGCCTCGTCAATTCCTGGAACTGCGAGCCTGGTAACTAGTACCTTTAGGCTTAAAGTCAAAGTCAAGCAAAAAGTGGCCATGAGAGTGGCCACCCCCAATTTATGAATTATGTACTCCCTCCTTCAGAGACTTCCGCACCCTGCTTCCATCTCAGGCCGAAGTTACGTCATTCTTCGATCCTCTGGGCCCTAAACACTCAGCCGTTGTTAGCCTTTAAAGCCCGAACCATGACAAACCTTTATAAGTAGCGGTTTGGACTTTTTCGTTTAGGGCATGGAAGTTCAGGGTTCTCTCGGGCTTCTTCAGGTCCAAATCCTTCTAAGCCCCAGGGTTCTCAGTGCCCAGGACGTCCGATAGACTTGATTGCGGAATGTTTGCCGGTTGTCACACGCGGCAGAATGTTATAGGGTGGTAGGGGGGGAACTATACTTGCATAAATAGGCCGTATTAGGTCCTTATTGTAGGTATGAATGCCCCCTACTCCCCCTCCCCCTACCCCCCTAAGGGTCCCTGTGAGAATAGGATATAGACTGCCGTAAAGTTGAGTTAAAACTTCGCTGTAAAAGGCCGCACACCGCGTGGAACCCCTTCGCACCCCAAATCTCCGAAGTTTATTTGCATACAGGCAAAGGAATGCTTTAAGTCTTTTAATTAACTCCTAGCCCGAAACACTCATCTCCCATCACCCTTGACCTTCTGGACCCCGAACTACTAGAATCAAGTCCTATAATCCTTGAAACCCAGAGAGCCCAGTATCCCTTAATTAAGGACTAGAGCTTGAATCACAACATGAAGCCTCTGATGATCTAAGGCATATTCCTAAATTAAGGGGTTTTGAAGTCCCACTAAACCCTATAGATCCCTTATAGGAACCCTTAAAGGAACCCTTATAAGTCCCTTGATTCCTTAGTTAAGGGGTACTGTGCTCTCTGGGAACCCCAAAGTCCTAGAAATCCTGGACCAGGTATATAGGGCTTGGGGAGATTTTATGTTTTCCTTATTGGGCTTAAGAGGAGCATAGGTATACAGGGCTTTGGGCTATGTTAAGTTTTCCCTTATTGGGCTCAAGAGGAGCTTAGGTATATAGGGCTTTGGGAGATTTTTCATTTTCCCTTATTGAGCTTAAGAGGAGCTTTGTTTACGAACATTTTTGAAAGACTTTGAAAGCCCCACCTGGTGGAAATCGCAGGAGGATCCGACACCTCTGCCGTCTCCTACGAGCTATGAGGCCCCCGGTGGGGGGGTAAGGGTTTAGGGTTTAGAGGGGTCTTTGGGCTCCTAGGAGGAAGAACCCTTAATATGGGGGCCGAAATAATTACCAATACTATTTTGGGGGGGTTCCTTGTATACTATCTTTATAGTAGAATGGGCCCCAAAGCCCTATTCTAATCTTTAATGCCCCTGTATAAAGGGAAGCACCCTCCAAAAGGAACTCTTCGAAACGGACCCTTCCAGGAAGCCCTAAAGTTTGATGTTACAGGGTTTATTGGGTTTTATAGGAGTTTATAGGGCTTTAGATTGATCTTTACAGGCTTCAAACTTTTCTATGAACGTTCTATATGCTTGCCAGAAGAAGGATTCAGCATTATTTGGCTCCAGGTGTCACTGGGCACTGCCGTTAGCCTTGCGAGGAATACCGAGCTGCATATTTGCAAATCCTTGCGGGATGCTGGTCACAAAACCTGAACATTACCGGAAGCCTTCCCCCCTAAGCACAAACCCAAGGCAAGCAAACCTTGCGCGTACTGTTTGTAATTGCTGCTGCTGTAACAAGGCCTCACACCGCCGTACTGGGAACCGCTTTGGCACAACCAAGTCGGACCTTACGTTGATGAGCACTGCCCGAGCTTTTCTTTTCAACATGTCTTCTCTTCTTAGTAGCTGAGTGGATACACTTTACACTTTTGGGGACAATATGGCCCACTATAAAACTGAAGGTGTACACTTTTGGGGGCTTATGAACTCAGCAACAAAGCCTTTATCATCAGCTCAGAGTGGACACACTAAGCCCGAAGCCGGATCAGACGGTAGTCCTCGCCATCGCGAATATCCGCAAAGAACAATAGATACTTAATCATAACCACAGTAGTCGTAGTAGTCGTCGCCGTTCCGATATCAGTAATATTCACCAAGTGGTGCAAGCTTGTAAGCTGTACTTGGAGGTTCAAGGGTAGTTATAAGTGGGGTTATAAGTACCCTGATATGGGTTATATGGTTAGTTACCCTACTTATAGCCCTACCCATGAACCTCCAAGGAGAACGAACATGCTGAAGAAGCTTCCGAGGACTGGCTCACCGCTGAGGCGAGCCGCGACACGCGCACCACAGAGCCCAGTACTGAGGCGATCCGCTGACGGTTTCAGGGTTTAGGGTTCCTTTAAGGGAGACTTTAAGGGATCTAAAAGGGTTACAATAAGGGTACTACCACAGATTAGGCGTTTAGGGTTCAGGGTTTCAGGGTTTCAGGGTTCAGAGTTTAGGGTTCAGGTTCAGGGCGGTTCGGAATGAAGGCAGCCCCGTTCTCACGATCTTTCGAGTAAGAACCGTTCCTTCCGCTCGAGATTTCTATACCAGACCCCTGGGCTCCAGTTACCGAAATAGTAGGTTACTGGGGTACATAACATACCTTAAACTACCAAACCCTACTTTTTTGTAGGTTCTTATTATAAACCCTGATATGGAATTTATAGGGACCCTACAATACAGTAGGTTCTGGTAGGTTAAGGTATGGTTAGTGAGCTACTATTTCGGTAAGTGGAGCTCTAGGGAGAGCTTTTTGAATTTTGCTTGCTTTCCAGATCGACGGCCTGGTTCAGGGGCTCAGGAAGATTATACAGGGGTCGAACAAATGACAATATTGTTCACTTTGGTTCATTGTTTGGGGTTTACTGTTACATTTATGTACCTCGAAACCCTATAGTAGACATGAGGCCTCTACATTACACATAGGCCCCATAGGCCCCATAGTCGCTCCTTTTTGGGGCTCATGTTCAGAATTCCAAAAGGTAATCCCGGTAATCCCAAAAAGGAACTACTGTGCGCCTATGGGTAGGTCTTTCTTGCTGCCTGGATACTTTCAGCTTCCCTGGCTTTCTGCGTCGAAATGATGCTTCGTCAAACTCGTTTGAGGGCCCTTGAGCCGACTCAATACATGGGTAGTTGTCGAAATTAGGGTTTAGGGTTTGGGGTTTAGAGCCCCTTCTGGGTACCCTAAATAGCAGGTGCCGTTTTTGATCAGGGGCCCAAAAAAGGGGACCACAAATTTTGACGACCACCCACGTGTACCAAAGCTGAAGGAGCTGTAGGGAAGTCGTTCACTGGAAGAACTTGAGTCTGCTGGCTTTTGCATATTCTGTTTTCGAGAAGGCAAGGAAGGTACAGTATATACATTGGCCTTAAAGGGGTTCCTATATAGATACTGCGAACGGACTGCGATGCCTTGTCAAGTTCCAAGGTGTCACTATAAGAGCTGTGAGCAAGACCGTGTAAAGTGCAAGGGAAGGGGGCACGCCACGCGTCCCTCGTCTCTAGGAGTAGGCTTGTGGTAATGCTACGCACACCGCAATGCCTATCCATCCTTTCCGTATGACCGCCCATGCAACGTTTGGCTCAAGAATGAGCACAAGCTCTAGAAAGCATTGCCCATAGCTAAAGTGCTATAATCTTCTGTGATTCTACGAGTAGACAGAGCTATCCCGTGCACAGACGATCCACCGCCGGCCGTGAGTGTGCAAAACGAGCGAACGTTGGATCTGCCTGCATAGGAGTGCGTGTGTGGAAGTGGAAGTAACGGTGATCCAGCTTGTAGAAGGCAACCACGCCAACAATCAATACAGCTCTTTGTGGGGTGAGCGACAGAGAACATTGCCAGGATCAAATCCCCACGCAGGTTATCAGCCGTACGCGGCTCTGCCTTTCTGCAGCAAAGACTACTTGATCTACTACGACCACAATGAACTCGGGATCAAGTCAAGATACGACAATGACTTTCGGTGCCGATGTGGCAGCGCCAGCCGTTGGTGAGTCAACAGCTGATGACACAGTGGTGCAATCCGTTGATAGCTCCACGGAAGATGACAAAGGTCAATCTTCTGCGCTTGCCATTGCAAAGGCAGTTCCCAAAGCGAAAGCAAAGAGTCTACCAAGAGCATCCACGCCTTCGCGTCCAACATCCACAGGTTCGAGGACGAGCAAGGCTCCAGAACGACGATCCGAAGCGTCTGGTTTTCAGGCACCTCGGACCCCGTCGAGGGCAAAGGACAAGGGAGTGAAGACTTTGGAAAAGAAGCCGCGACCATCATCTTCAAGAAGCTCTTCAGCACGATCAAGGACTTCGGCCACTCGTGGACGTGACAAGTCCATGACGTGGAATCGAATGGTTACCAATCAACCACGCGAAGCTGACGATCTGGATATGACTCTGGACACAATCCCTGCACGGGGTGACGCTTCGTCAGTGACTACACCAGCCATAGCCGATGGTCCGAATGCCTACCAGGGATTGACAATTCCGCAACAATTTGAAGCATCGAATCTTGCACAGCAGATGTACTATCGAAGTCAGGTGCAGGAGTACGAAGGTGTTGTCCAGACCCTGATGGAGAAGATCAAGGAGATGCAGCAAGAAGATGAAGGATCTGGGATTCGCATCGAAGAATTGGAACGACAACGTGACCATGCATGCTTAGCCATGAGGCACATCAACAATGTCAATCAGGAGATGAAGCGAGACTATGAAACAGCTTTGTTTCGCATGGATGAACAGAACTCTGCTCAACAACGTCAAGCACACGCCGTTGCCGAGGAATTGGCTCAGCAGCTACATGTGTTCCGCACGGAAGCAGCCACTAACTTTGTGCAGTTGGAGGCAAGAGCGCAAGGCGATGGTGAGCTTATGGCACGTGAGTATGAGCATCTGACTCATGAACTTCATGAACAAGCCAGAGAGAACTTGTTCCTCCGGTCGAACACAGCAAGTTCAGAACAAGCCTTACAAGCGATGCAGGAACGATTCCACCTGGTCAGGAATCAGGAGTTGCGGGCCGTAAACGAGATTCAAGGGCTAGCTGGAAACAGCGCAGCCATTGATCAAGAACGACTTCGGCTTCGCGAACGTCTTGGTGAGGAGGAAGAGTACCGCAAAATGGCTGTGAGGAGGATGCAAGATGCAGAGGACCGACTTCATCAGAATGAGGATCATGCAAGGCGCGCATTGCCCACCTTGCACGACGAGCTGAGCGAACTCAGGAAAACGCTCAAAGCACAAGAAGATCTTCAAGCGAGGACACGCAGCGAATTGGAGGCAGCACGGAACTCCAACTACCATGGCGGAGCGACACGGCCTTCAAGCATGCCCATGTCTTCGAGGACTACTGAGTCTGACTGGGAGCACGTAGGAAAGGAAGTAGTGCCTGCATTTTCCGTAGGAGGTGAGGTGCGATCCCCTGAAATACGGTCCCCAAGTCAAATTAGTCCAATCGCCAAAGAGAAGTTCGCATTCTCAGAATCGGACAAGGACAAGAACCTTGCGATGGATGGCATCCCATTTACCGGTGGAAACTTCTTCACTGGCAGCATCAAAGGTGAAGTAAATAAATCCTATGCAACGCCAATCGTGGCGGATGCAATGCCCGAGCACCACGTGCCAGGCATTAGCAGTCCAGCACATGCGCGTTCCACGCCCAGTGCAGCCACTCTGTTTGGCATACCAAGCGGATTTCATGGACAAAGTGATGCGGCAGCCGTGCGTGACCGACAGCTACGTGAACTCTTGGAGGATCGCGGGATGTTGGGATCGAAGTCCACAGCATCTGCCAGCTCCTCAAGACCTGTTGGTATCGACGGCATTATCGCATCTATGAGGGGCAACGACCCCAATGGTGCCCCAAAGGCTACCCCTGTCACCTACGATGCTTCCATCCATGAGGCAAGGAGACGTCAGATCGAGAAAGAGGTCGCGGAACAGTACGAAGAGAAGATTGCTGATCTGCGAAGCGAAGTACTCAAGGCCCAGAAAGCCGAACAACGTCTCAGAGCTGATCGTGATGAGTGGAGATTATTCGCTGAAACGATGCAGGAAGACAATGGAGACGATGACGGTGATGAAGCTGGCGATGAGAACGAAGAGGGAGAGCAAGATGAAGGGGCCGGCACGGGGTATGACCCTCCAGATTCGCCTAATGATGACGATGATGATAAGAAGAAGAACGGTGGAGGCAAACCTGAACCGGATCCTGACCCTCATGCGCGTGATCCTGACGGAGACGCAGATCCTGAGGTCACGGAGGTGAGAATTTCCAGGAGAGAGGCCGATAAAGTGACAGTCCCTCCATGGCCTGTTCTCACTCACCTGAACAACTGGCGGTCCGTATGCACGGCGAACGTCCTAGGAGCGTCAGCCGACCCAAATCATGAGGACTGGATGTTATGGCTGGCACCAGCGTTCAATCCATTCCCTGATGTCGAAGCACTGAACGATTCAGGACACAAGAAGTTCAAGAGCATAGACGTCAAATTGGGGGTCACCATGGTCGCAATGCTACGCGCTGGTGGTGACAAATCCGCTGATCTGTACCTGGAGGTGAACCGGAAGGCCAACGATTACATCAGCAGGCCCGAAGGGAAGATCATCAAAGGACGACAAATCATTGCGATGATGTATGAAAGTTTTCGAACGCATGACCGTCTCGACATGATCATCACTCTCGAGTACTTGGTGAAGCTCCAGTACCAAGGCGACAACAAACTTCATACGTTCAAGCAGACGTGGTTGGAAGTTCTTGGACGGATGAGACCAGAAGACATACCATCCAAAACAGCTCTCCGTGATTGCTTGCACAGCAAGATCAAGGACTCGCCCGCAATGAAGATGGATTTGGGCATGCACTATGACCACTTGCCCTACAATCACGAAGACCGATCGTACGACAATCTGATGAAGATCATCGATCGTACCATCATGCGGAGACGAGAACAATCAAATCTCACTCAGACCCAAATTGGTTTGCGCCAGATGCTTGAGGGCAAGGATTTGCTCGCTGCGCCGGCCAAGGTACCTGAGAAACCAACGCCTAATGCAGCTCCATCCGCAAAGGTCAAAGCTTCGCCTACCAAGCCGGATAAAGCAACACCTGTACTACCTCAGAGCAAAGCGAAGAGTCATGCGAAGACCAAGCCAAAGCCCAAGAAGAAGACGAGGAGTGAGTCGGCGGACAACAGAGGCGACAAGAGCAAGAAGCAAATCCGCTGCAAGTTCCATTTCACAGATGCAGGGTGTCGAAATGGTGACAAGTGCCCATTCAGTCACTCGAAGAAGACTCCAGAGCGACCCTTTACGCCGAGGACGAGAACTCCAAGTCCATCTGGAGGAGGAGGAAATAGGATATGCTACTCTTTCAAGAACACAGGCTCGTGCTCAAGAGAGAATTGTCCTTTCAAGCATGAGGCCGCAGCTACCCCAGCTCCGGAGCCAAAGGCGAAAGCCAAAGCCAAATCCGAAGCGAAGGCAGCTCCAGCGAAACCGAATGCTAAGGCCAAGGCACTCCCTGCGGCACCCGCCATTAGACTGTGCCGAAGGTGGAATCCATCAGCCCCGGCTATATGGAAGCGATCTTCAAGACAAGATGAGGAAGAGTCTGATTGTTCATCCGCTGACAGCGACGCTGACTCGGATTGTTCAACCGACGACGAATCCTCGGGACCGACTACGTCGACCCGAAAAGAGATCAAGCGCAACGTGACATTCGCTGACGACGTGAAGTTCACTTCTTCGTGTCCTAGAAAGTCGAAGAAGGACAAAGAACGGAAGGTGAAGTACGTCGACATGGAAGCACTTGTCAACGATGAGGATCGCGCCGTGACTTTGGAATTCGCCAAGCACAAAGCGAGATTGAGGGCACAGATCATGAGAGACATGGTTGACGACGATGATGATCAATGCGGAGATCGAGTTTCATTCGTACGGATCCCAGGAACGTCTCGGGTGGAAGAGGTTTCCTTCTACGACGGTGAGGATTCCATCGTTGAGCGTGAACTCGACGCTGCGCACAGCAAGCGGATCATCAATCAGGGCGTGTTCAAATGCATGGTTCAACCAGTCATCCTCAAGAAGAAGATCAAGTTTCTCATGGACACTGGATGTGGCCATGACCTCATATCTCAGAAGAAGATCGAGAAGCACAGTCTCGAGACACTCGTGACTCCAGAGCCCATATCATTTCAGACCGCAAATGGAATCACCGATACCGATCTTGTGTCGAACTTCCAGACTGAGTCGTTCGAGGAACCGATCAACGCTTATGTGTTGGATGACACACCGTCGGTGCTTTCCATAGGTAAGAGATGCATGAACTTCAGTTACGGGTTTGTGTGGCCACCCGGAAGGGAACCATTCATGATCAACCCGCAGGGCAAGAGAATATCTCTGTTCGTGAACGGTGACATTCCGTACATTCGTGCCGGGAGTTCCAAGTCACTGGTTCATGATGATCCGGAGGCCAAAGCAATCACCGAAATCTTCAAGGGTGTGTTAACCGCGGGTGATGTTGACGTCAATGTCGCAGCTGCCGCCGAAGCTGCACCGAGCGAAGTTGAAGCAGAAGAAGAAGGTGACGCTCATGAACGACCTCCTGACCCTGAACCCCAGGAACCTCCTATAGAAGAAGTACCAGAGTCCGAGGCCGGACGACCGCCGGACGATGAAGGAGCAGGAGTGGGTGAAGTTCTACTGGACGGTGACGATGAGGTGATCATTGATGTGGAAGGCGACGGTGCGCCGAGCCGCAAGGCCAGAGTCGGAACACTAAAAGCCGAAGCAAAGACGTTGGCACATCTATGCACTCATCGCTACCGCAATCCATATTGCGAATCGTGCATACGCGCGAAGATGAAGCACTTGCGAACACAACGAGGTGCATTTCAACGTGTGATTAAACACTGGGGGGATCTCGTAACGTTCGACTTCCTCGACATGCGCAAAGCCGCCGAAGCAGGCATCGGGCTCGATGACGGAGCACGTGAAGTTCTAGTCATCAGAGACATCGCCACCAAAATGATCGCAGCGATTCCCACAGCCTCAAGGAATACTGATGAGGTTGTCATGGCCATCAGACGCTTAATGGGGAGACGCAAGATTCATATGGCGTACAGTGATGAAGCACCAGAGTTCGATTCAGCCATGGCGCAGTTGAAGATCGTGATCGATCATTCCCTTCCAGGGAAACCCAGTAACAACTCACTCGCTGAACGATCAAATCAAGAAGTGATCAATACGGTCGCCGCATCCATGCTACACGCCGGATTACCCGCCCAATACTGGTCCTTTGCGCTGAATTGCGTAATGCAGAACCTAAACATTGAAGATGTGGAGGGCGATGGTGATTCAGCATGGAAACGAATGACTGGCAAGGACTTCGAGGGAAAAGCCATACCATTTGGGGCCAAAGTCTTCTTCAAGCCGACGGATACAAGGCCGAAGACATATGGCAACAAGTTCGATCCAAAGGGGATCCCAGGCATTTTCGCCGGATACATCATCACTGCTGGTCAAGGATGGTCCAAGAAGTATCGCGTATGGGATATGAAGGAGTTTGCCAATGCGAACTTGTCGATGGACGCATCTGTTCCCAGGAAGTTGATGAGACCGTACGAGACAGAGGTTATCTACTTCCCAGAGGAGATAACATTTCCCCTGAAAGCTGAGTACGAAAGGATGAACTCAACCATTGAGGGACTCAGGGACAATGTTGACCTCGCTGGCAAGGAGATAAAAGACGTCGATGACGGGGATGACGGTCCGCCTGGAGGAAATGGTGGCAACGGGGATGATGATGATCAAGACGGTCTACTTCCTCCACCGGATCCCGGAGAAGACCCTGATTTGCAGGACATAGATCCATCTGACATAGAGACGGAGCCGTCTGGTGAAGTCTTCAAGTCAGCAGAACATGAAGCCATTGATGCCATAGGAGACAAAAGACTCGACGAACTAGACGAAGAGCTAGGTCTACGTGCAGCACCGCCTCCTTCTGAACCAAAGGTTACTGGGAAAGATCGGCGATCGCTCCGCGAAGTCGGTCCAACCGGTAGACTCATCCCCGAAGGAGACATCGAAGAACCTGGAGAGATCATCAAGATCTTGAAAGAAAAGAAATTGGCTCCTGAGGAGATCGAGCATTGGAGTACAGGAAAGAAAGGGGACGGCATTGTATATCTCACTGATGATGGTGAAGCCTGCAAGATCGATAAAAGGGGAGTTCCATACAAGATCCGAAGCGACGGTCGACGAACTCTTCCTACACGGCGACCTATCCATTCCTATTCTCCGGAAGCATGGAAGAAAATGAGTGAAGCAGAGAAGAAGGCAGCGTACAAGAAAGAAAAGCGAGACAAAGCTCGAGTTGCCAAGAAGGACCGGAAGAAAGCCGCGATAGGAAAGAAGATAGTCACCAAGGTTTTGGACAACATGATCTTTCCCAAGATTGTTCCATGTGAAGAAATTGATCTGCAACTTAACGTGTCCATTTACGACGACGATGGGTGGTCCTGGGCACAGTCCTGTGTGGATCAATACACACAAGAACAATTCTTGGCAGATGTCGTGCCGGCCGTTCCGGCGCATATGGTCATGGATGATAACTGGATTCCATCTATGCCGTGTACGACTTCTCACAGAAACGTACATCGGGAAAAGAATCACGCAGGAGGATCATGCTTCAATGCCATGGTTACTCGACCCGTCACACGCAAAGAGATGGTCAGCAACCCCAAGGCCATGGAAGCTTTCATGAAAGAATGGAAGGGATTGTGGGATCAAGAGGTGTTTGATTTCTCAACTACGCGTGAATATGACGACGTCGTCGCCGAGGCAAAGAAGAAAGGTGAGAAGGTACATATGGCGCGAGTACATGGACTGATATATGAGAAGAACTATCAGCTCAAAGAGGACGATCCTGCCAGGAAGTTCAAAGGGCGAGGCGTACTACTCGGTGATCAGGTCAAAGATCAAAATATGGAAGCCGCGTTGTTTCAGGATTTGGGGAATTCCCCGGCCACGTTTGACGCTTCACGGTGGGCAGACTACTACGGATGTCTCCCTGGCAACGATGTCCAGATGGCGGATGCTATCCAAGCCTACATTCAGGCGAGGTTATCGGGCACTCCATGTTGGGTTGAACTGCCTGATGAAGCCTGGCATCCATCTGCGAAACGGCATAAATTCCGTAGACCTGTATGTCGCTTGATCAAAGCTCTATATGGACATCCTGATGCAGGAACCATGTGGGAACAACATTGCCATACCGCGGTACAGAAAGTAGGATTCAAGCCGATTGGCGACGAATGGCCATCATTGTATTTCCACCCGCAGATGAAGCTCTTACTTGTCATCTACGTGGATGATCTCAAGATGGCAGGGCCCAAAGAGAATCTGCCTAAGGGTTGGGACATGCTGCGCCGAGAACTTCGATTAGAAGAAGAAACGCCACTAGGTTTGTATCTAGGTTGTCGCATCTCCAAGGGCGAGGCAACGTTGCATGACAAAACGAAGGTGCAGACCGTTACCTACGACATGGAGACGTACCTGGACATGACAGTCAAGAAGTACTGCGACGTGACTGGGTTCGATCCGACAAAATTCAAGACGGTACCATCGCCGAGTCCGGCTGAGGAGACTAAGAATCACCCAGCTCGCGCTCCGGCACAGTCAGGTAAAAGCCATCGATGCACGTGGTGTGGACACACCATGCCTGTTGATAAGGATGGTCGGCTTGTTCCGCCTCCACCTATTCCCAAGGCGCCAGAGGAAGAGGAAGTCAACGAGGCTAATCGCGGTGCACTTGCCCCGCAGGCAGCGAGCATTCTCATGAAGTTGCTTTATGCCGCGCGCATTTGCCGCTTTGATCTTCTGCGAAGCATCAACAACCTCGCACGCAAGATCACGAAATGGACCAAGAAGGAGGATGCTCTGCTTCATCATCTCATGGCCTATGTGCACCAGTCCAAACATCACATGATGATTGGATGGGTCGGGAACTCCTTGGAGGACTCGTCCATCGGACTGTTTGCGGATGCGGACTATGCAGGTTGTGGAGAAAGTTTGAAATCTACCTCCGGTGCTCACTTGCACATTCAAGGTTCTCACACAAGGTTTCCCTTGGCGGGACTTAGCAAAAGGCAGGGGTGCTTGAGTCACTCCACACCTGAGGCCGAGATTGTCGCGGCCGACTTTGCCATGTCACGTCTTGGATTGCCTGCTATCACGTTGTGGCAGCAGCTTGGAGGTCAAGACCCCAACTTCGTCTTCTACGACGACAACCAGACCATGATCGGGGTGATTCGCACGGGCAAGAATCCGACAATGCGTCACTTGGAGCGTACCCACGGCATCTGCATTGGCTGGATGCACTCTATCTTTCAGGAGGGTTACGTTTCTCTTGCTTATGAGGTCACTGCCAAGATGTCGGCGGACATACACACCAAATCGTTCAAGGATTCCGTATCCTGGACACATGCGTGCCAACTCATCAACATTTTTCCGCCGGCCCTCATCGGCTCCCAAGAGATTATGGATCTGATGCGCCCTACTCATACCCAGAGCACGGATGAGAAGGGTCAACAGCACTACTCGTTCAAGAGCGAAGTGCCCTGTTTTCCTTACACGCAGACGCCGATCCTCCCTCAGGTGTTGTATCGCGCTGGTTTGTCGAGTAAGGAAGGCTTGCAAGAACATGACAGTGTGGACCCCATCCTGGTTGTCAAGTTCCCGCGCATGCTGCGGGGGCCGCCTTCCGCGTTGCCGCCTGGTCGCTACCTTCGGTCGACTTGGATTCTTCGTGAAGGGCAGTGGCACCAAATGGAGGACCGTGCTGCTATCCTTGATCAACCGGGCAAGTTCGACCGCTATGTGGAGCGTGCTGTGTTTCAGTACCATCCGGTACGGGGACATTTGCGCCCGGCCGCTATTTCGGAAGTCCTTGCGCCGCCGTTTCTGCCTCCTCCTGCCCCGCCGTTGGGCCAGTCTTATGTGCGCGCCCTGCCCGCCAAATGGCGTGCGGTGGTTGTCACACTGGCGCGTGCCATCCATGGGGGGTACCAGGGCTTTACATTACCTCTTTGTTTCAACGGCCTGTCCAAAAGTCAAGCCTCCCAATTCGGCTATGACCAATGGTCGTCAGTGTACGAGGATGTATGGCATGATGCGGCCGAACAGAAAAGGGAATATCAAGGGTATGATGGAGCAATTGTGCCTCACGTGGTTGATTTCGCCGAAAACAAACCCAAGGAGGGCCTGGTGATCCAATTCCTCGACCACGACGGAGGGTTGGTCCATACTTACAAAAATCCTTACAGCCGTTGGAAATACCGTATCACTATCAAAGATGCTCCAAAGGCAGTGACGGTGTGGACATTGGTAGGAGTCGATGAGGAGAACTGGTGGAATGAGTATGCTCCTGGCAAGGACTGCATTGCGCAGCATGCTCCCGATTCTCACTACGACCCTGGGATGCAAGTGAATGTTCTGAGTATGGGGCGAGAAGTTGACGACGCCATGTGTGCCTACCTCTTCGACGTGGTGGAAGCAAGGAAAAACAACCCTAACTCCGTGATCTTCGTCGGCGCAGGGGTGTTAGGCAAGAATTCGTGGCTGAGTCGGAAAATCGCCAACAACCCCGAAAGGGCCAAATTGCGGACGGACTACCCATGGGGGGAGGTCGTCCAAAGAATTGCGCGCAGAGCGGCATCGTGGGGAAACCAAGTCATCATTGAGGTGCCTCCTCGCGTACAAGTTCAAGAAACCAAGCAGTACAAGGAACTTCAGGAAGACGCCGTGTGGAAGAGCATCAAGATCCAAAGATGTACTCACGGGCAACGTTATATCTTCCGAGATCCTGTATCTCCCGGAACCGCCGTTGAGCTCGGCTACTGCAGGGATGAATGGGAGTACTTTGCCGCAAACGTCGCGCTGCATCCTAAGTCGTCTGACATGTGCTCAGCCAAACATGTGCACATGACTGATGCAGACGCTAAGGATCGATCTGATAATTGCGAGTTAACCAGCCAAATTTCCAGGAGATTGCTTAAGACCTTGAAATTTCAGGCAACGGGCGACGGGAAATTGGTTGCAATGCCGTCGAAGGCTGAAGGACGAAAGCCTGACCGCATAATTGTTGACCTTTGTGGCATGGGCAATGGCTACGCCGTGTCCAAGTCCACTAAGGGATGCGCTCGCATTACATGTAAAGAGCTGATTGGCTCCAGTGCCGACGAGGATAGCCTTGTCGGTGCAATGAAGAAGTCGTGCCGGAATGACCTGCGCACACCTGTGCTGTTCGTGGCATCGCTTTTGCGATCAGGTGCCAGTCCTGGAGGTAGCGAAGGGGCTTGCGTGGGGGGTGAGAAGCGTTCCGGTGGGAAGTACAAGGTTTTCAGAAGTGTCTTGAAATCTCTCAAACGCCTGCTGAAGAAGTGTGCGGAATTTTCCGACGTCTATTTTTCGCTTGACATGCCTTCTTCATGTTCATGTTGGTCTTGGCCAGAGTTGCATGCTCTTGTTTCAAGTGGCAAGGTGACAAAGGTTAAGGTTGATGATCATGTTGGTGCTGATGGCGATGGTGGTGGACGCAGGATCATGTTCTCTAACATGCCCGAGGCGGATCGTTTGATGGTGAAATCATCTGGTTGCTTGGACCATGAAACGGGGAACAGCTTGTCGCAGTGCATTGAGGTGTCATGGCGGTCAATTGCGAAGAATGTTCGCAGCCTTGTTCGAGCTCATGCTAGTCTCAGTCGTGACGCACATGAATCTGAGGACACTGCATGGCAGCAACGTCAGTGTGTAAACACTGATGGAGGGGCTACTAGACAGCCCCGACTAAGGAACAACTAAGGTCTGACCTGACAGATCGGGGAAGGGTGTCTCTTACAGAGTACCTGGAACCGTGAAGTCGTATAGGGGTAGGTACTTCTCTCCCACGGAGGAAGGACCGGGTCCCGAGCCATGGAAGAAAGCTACAATGCCTATGAACTGTCCTTCGAAGGAGTGGCCCATGAAGAAGTTTTCCCACCTGGTGGAATGATGCGGACGTTCATGAAGTTCCACACGTTTCTGCAGATGTACTCTGAGGATTCGTCGCAGAACGTACCGCTCCCGCCAAAGATTACGAAAGACAAAGTGGTCGACAATGATCTCATCCGCACGTGGGCAGCATTCACAGCACCACCGCTGGTCTTGCTATTCACTTGCGCAAATCTGTCGTCAGGAGGGGACCTGTCCATTCGAGTTCGAGAGATCCTCAAGGCTTGCTTATTTGCCGCCCCGGAGGAGTACATGAACAAACCCTATGGGGAGATCCTCGCCATGGTCATCAAATTTGGTGGAGGCCTCAAGCACGTTGTTGCTGATTACGGAGGGAAATTCCATGCCATCACAAGGTTTATGGTGGATGAGGAAGTGATCCGCGATGATGCAAAGCTGGCTGTGGTTGAACTGGAACAAGAAAGGCAACAAGTTCGGTTCGATTTGAACACCGCGACCAGGAACATTGTCAACGCGGATGTTTACTACAATCTCGCCGTCCTCATCAACTCCGTGGAGACGCCTTACCAGGCCGTGACAGATACAAGAATTCAGCAGTGGTATACGGTGAACCAGGACTACTACCACAAGTTGCCTATGTCAGGCAGGGCACCCGACCAATCCGACTTGTTGGGAGAGCCTACATTACGTAGGGTGTGCAAGCTGATGTATATGTTCGCAAAGCATACTGGATATGGGCTTCGAACCTACAACCAAGAATGTGCAGCGTGCAGCGACGGCGCTTCGCCGATCAATGTCCACCAGCTGGCTTTGATGATGCGCACAATGCCTCAGGGCATGGGACATCCGCTCGCCTTTGCGATGAATTCGCTCCAGGCATTCAGCATATGTCTCTACGTGCTTCATTCCTATGTGTCGTGGGTAGATCCACACAGTGGGCTCCCACATTATCGATGGACTACTGAGGTGCTCCCCGATTCCGACTATACCACGTATGCCTTTCTCAAGCACCATGTGGAGGCAGTGTGTGCAGCTCAAGACAAGAACGGATTCCAGTTGCCGGAGACGTTCCGTGGCTACGCCTGGAACCAATGCGGAGTCGAATCTGGATACGTGGCTGACTGCGCTACCAAACGTGACACCTTGGGCATATGGGAAGCTGAATTCCAACAGATGAGAGCACCGAGTCCGCTGATGCAAGATGATGGCCTATTTCCGCCCAATCTTCAACGGCATCCTAACTGGGTATACGCGTCGGGGAGAGTTGCGATGCCTACGGCAAGCAATCTCGAACCGGAAGGAATCGTGCACCCTGAACATGGAAGGACGCCGGGGCAAGCGCGGGACTCCGCCACAGAACCTCGTGCCACTCCAAGCCACGGACCAAAGAGGGCAAGGACGGACGAGGCAACGGCATCGGCATCGTCATCTTCTGCAGCACCTCCTCCACAACAACAGCCTCCACAACCGGAAGAGGAACCAACGCAACCGGCATGGGAGGAAGCTCCAATCCCTGCTGGCGCTCAGGAAAGCTGGTATCACTATGTCAACATCATTGAGAAGGGCTGTCGCTCTGCTTTGCTGGCGACGATCCGTGATCGCGACGAGTACCCGGCTACCATTGACGAGACGCCAAAGTTTGTGGCCAACCACGACGTGGGGACCACGCCTATTCAGCATTACGTCAGAAGACTGGTGACCTATTTGGCAAGGGTTCGTTCCGTTTCCCAAAGTGATGACAAAGGTCTCAATCTGAGGGTCTACGTGAAGCTGAACACAAAGGCGTGGCTTCGGATGTACTCACGACTATACCACGCACTGGCGTTGGTGTCGTGCGTGCATCTTCCTTCTCCTCCAATGCTTACCTCGGCAGTAATGCTCGAGGCAGATCGCGACCTTGTCGAGAGCGATTCCGTTCCGGAAGAGGCGAGGGTCAACACCATGAACACGCTGAATGGATTTCGCAATAGTTTGGGTATGGGTGGCAAACCCGACGCCGTGACTATGCGCTCTCAGTGCACAATCCTCGTTCAGGACTTTGACATCATCGCAAGAACTAGAGGATCAACGCACACGCTGAGAGAGAACCTCAGCATGCATGGATGGAGCGAGACTCACATTGTGAGCCCGTCGATCACTACAGGTGCAAATTACAACTTTCAAGTTACGAAAGGGTCATTGGAATCGGTGAATGCCACATTGGACGGTTTGTCCGAAGAGCAAATCGCAACCGTCACGTTGCACTACCATCTGTCTCTCCAAGCAATCCTCATCGAGAATATGTCCTTTCCGATGAGTGACGTTGGTGACGGAGCGGCAATTCGTGTCAGGTTGCAGCAACAGCTCAAGGAAACGTACGTTGACCCTATCATCGCAGCAGGGAAAGCGTACCACGCGCCCTCCAATTGTCAACATCAACCACGACCTACGGTTCGTTGGAGCAGCTAGCAACTACCTTCTCAAGAAGGCTTCTATGTTCAACGGTTTCCACGCGCTGGGAATGTACATTGAACTGGAGTTGCGGGCCCGAGCATGCGTGGTGATTCATGGATCTTCGTTTTGGTCGAGAATGTACAGCCAGATGAAACATTCGTCGTCGAGCGTACATTCGCTGTCAGCCGAAAAGCTGCCGGCACCGGACTCTCGAGTCAGGTTCAAATTGGGCTACGCTATCTATGAGAAGCAGCTGTTCAGCGAGAAGATGGTATCAGCGTGTTTTGTCGAGGCATCGAGAATCCGCTCATGGGACGAAAGTGTCCGCATCGATACAGTTGCGCACCCGTCGCTCGTCGAGATCTGGGAGGACAAGAGTGAAGTCACCACGTCCACAAAGATTTCGCAGACATGGTTCACGGGAGAACAGCAACAACAAATCAGGTCCGGTGCCCAGGGCGACACAGTTGCTGAGTCGTCCACGGTCACTTGGCAGGATTTTGACATCGCCATGACTGTTCCCGAAGCCTACTATGACAACAGGCACTATTGGTTCAGGATCGACACCTACGCGACCGCAAACACTGGCTACGTCAAAGGGAGAGCGTTCTATTGCCCAGGCTGTGACGCTATGAAATTGGCTGAGTGCTACGCACAAGCCTTCTTCAAGCCAACGGGAAACGGGTACCCTGGACACTGCATTGGATGCGCACACACTTCAGCTTTGAAGGTGCAGCATCTCATCAACTCCTTCAACGACTTAGTCGCGTCCCAGAAATACACCTTGGCGTGCGCAAAGCACCTCTATGACCTGAGGCTTCAATTTGTGGACCCTCGTCAGGACATCAAGGAGTTCCTCAAAGCATGTGCGGAAGTGACCTACGAAGACATTGGCAAAACGGTTTCTCACTACGGTGGTCTCCGAATCACAGCCAGTCAGGCCATCGAGTACGCGGCATGGGGAAAAGCCAAACAGTTGGCGTGGGACAGAGGATGCGATTCCGAAGGGAAGACCTGTTACATCTGCTACTACGATGCCGGGAACTGCGCTTATGCTGGTTTCATGAGAATGCTTTTGACTCCGGAAGAGCGCCAAGAATGCTACAGAGGATCAGCTTTGCCTAAGGAGGAACTCTTGGGCGACACATTGGAGCTGGCACTCGGGCTTCTTACAATAGCGATGAGGTATCCAAATCATTTTCCAAATTGGGGTGGTCTTGAAGGGGCAAATGCGTGCGTGAGAGGGATCGAAAGATCATTCTTCCGCTATGCGTCGGCCGAGGCTATCGAGCTCATCACGGTTGACTCCCCACGCAAGAGGACACCACCCAAGAAGAATGAACAAGTCGCTGAGATCGTCAACAACTTGTCCGCTGACCTCGTGATTGATTTCACTGTGATCGTCGATGGTGATGTCTACCCCGTAGAAATTGCAAGGAACGACGAGACACAGGCCGCTGACAACGTCACGGGCGATCCAGGGGTTTCAGTTGCACCACCAATACCGACACAGGACGTTGATGTGGATGCGCAACCTGAAGAAGAACAGGGTGCTGAAGAGCCCGATCCCAGGCAGAGAGTTCGTGAGGTGCTCGTCACACAGCTTCAGGACTATGTGGGAATACTTGCTCAGGGCGAGATGTCGGTCGGGAGCAATAACTTCACGTTCTGCATTGCTTGTGGCAGTGAATCACATCATCTGTCAGATTGCACCGAAAATGCTGCAACCCGAGATCTGATACTTCGAAGCATTCAGGTCATCAGGGACAGCCTTCTTCGTTATCCACGTCGACCACCTACACAACAAGCTGAGCCAATGGACGTTGATACCACAGACCATGTGAGTGTTGCTTCCTCGGACCGACGACCCAAGGCCAAAGCCCGACCGCGACGCGGAGGCGAAGCCGTTCGGGGTGATGTGGTCTTGATTCGTTACGAGAACAAGCACAACCTACGCACGGAAGTGGAGAACCGTCGAGGCTTACATGACGCTTGTGGTGTACCGCTGCGGGAAATGGGACCCGAGAACAGTCAGCGGGTGGTGGATCTCATTGAGCAGCTTTCGGACCATCGTGACCGACGACTGCCTCAACGAGGAGATCGTCCAAGCTTCGAGTATGATGAGAATAATCAGGAATGGGCAAACTCAGGCTACGAATCCATCGGCGGCGGGAGGCCAATCCGATGCGGAATTCTTGACCTGATTCCGACCAAGGGTGCAAGCTTCATCAACAACCGATGGGACATCGTGAATGAAGTTGTCCTTCGCAACATCACCCATCATCGAAGGAGGAACGCAGAGTGGGCGCTATCATGCATTCAATCTGACTTGCGCCACAGAATTGCCAGGCGCCCAGGTTCGGAATGGCTTGACAACAGGTGCCAAGTGGCATTCAACAGCGTTATTCGATGTGATGAAGGAGGGTGGGTGCTGATAGAGGACTTGGTGAGGCATGAGCAACTATGGACCCACGAAAGCAGACGCATTACCGAAGCGGTATCAAGGACCGACGAGTACCAAAGGAAGAGAGTGTACAATGAGAGACTGCAGTTACTGTTCCAGGGGAATATGCTTGCAGCAACGAAACGCCACAAGGCCAAGATCCGGCTACAGTTCTTGGGTGTGAGAGTGAAGAACCCCGGCACAGAGACTCTTGGATCTGCGAACTCGAACATGTTGGTGTCAGTTCCAGATCAGATCACAGAGATCCAGAACAACGACCGTTGCCGACACAATCAGAGGTACCTGAATGTTTGCAACGGCTGGGTGAAGCCATGGGCTGTCAGGGCCACAAGTGGTCACTCTACGCACTCCGATCCCCAGAACAATTTGCTTCAGTTGGACAAGGACCGGTTCGCAATATCTCCATCTATGACCCTCTTGACACGTCTCGGGGGCGCGTTCCACGCTACGGCATGCCGCAACTTGGATTCTATCGTTCTGCAGGGCGTCATGCCTGGTTCGGAGGATCCTGACGGGGACTTCGACCAGCGACGTCGATTTCAGGACAACCGAGGTGGCAGACTCCACAGTTACTGGGGGGTGTTCGCACCGTTCGACAACCGGAACGCGACGACCAAAGCTCGAGTACACGGGCCACAAGCCAAGCACATGCCACTTGTGGTCCTCCATGTTGCTTCGACAGACCTTGCCCGAGAAGGTGGACGTATCACTGACAGCGGTGTCATCATCGTTGGTCGAACGATATCGTTCCAGTTCGTGAAGGAGGTATGGTTTTGCGTCCCGAATCCTCAGGATACACATTCTTTCGCTCTAGTGGAAAAGATCTACGATGAACGATTGGAGAAAGAGATGGTGTTGGACTACAATGGATCTCCATTGCTTCCTGAGTTCGAGAGATATCGAACGCCAAGCAAGATCATGGAATTGCTTTGCGAGATGCCTCCTGGACCCCATGACACAAGCAAGGAGCAGATAATGCGAGACCTTACCACTGTTTTGGAGGCCCACAGGGAGAACACGGTTCGACATCACTACATGGACAAGGGCATCAAGTTTGTCATCAAGAACTGGCGACCCGAAGATCTACGAAGAGATGAGGACGGCAGGAGAATGAGGGTATGCCCAGCGTGCTACAACATTGTTCCAGCATGCTTTTCTCGATGCACATCCTGCTGGTCACAATTCGTTTCTTGCGGATACTACCAAGGTACTCCACAACGGGATACTCCAACGGAGATCCCAAGTGACTTCATTGCTCAGACGATGGAAGCTGCGGCAGCAGCAGTACCTGAGGCAACCGTCGAGGAACAGGAAGCCATGGAAGCGGAATCGGTTGCGGAACCCGAAGGAATTCCAGAACCATCCGTCGTTGGTGATGACGATCCAGAACAGGAACCTGATGAAGAAATGGACACGGAACCAGGAGAGGACTTTGACGACCAAGTACCAGATGCGGTGGCACAGGAACGACGTCCCGTCCTCATTGCCGGTCAGTCTTTGAACATCGACCCTGAACTGCAGATCGCCCGCACCGCCATGCAGCCGCCCTACTACCACGGCAAACGGAACGCCCATTGCATCGACGCCAACATGGCCGCTCTTTCGTACATGGCATTCGTTGTATGCAGAACCATCTACAAAGCTTGGTCAGGATTCGCGAAATGGGCGACTATGCCGTTGTTTCAGATGAGAGAGAATTTCGCACATGGCCAACGCTATGATGTGCTCGGAAAGTGGGGAACTTTGGCTGGAGTGGATAAAGAAACAGGTGTGAGCAGGGACGTGACTGATGAGGAGATCCTTCGCTTTGCTAAGGAGCCTGAAAACCTCAAGTCGTATGATCCCAACGGGACTTACACTTTGAAGCGCTTCCGGACGAACCAGATGCTTTCGCTATTGACACGGGGAGCCAACATGATGGGAATCGGCAGAGATAACTTCAATCCAACCACGTACTTGAAGAGTAACAAGGATGAAGACGTGAAGGCAATGCACTTTTGTTGCCTCAACGTCCTATGTGAAGTTATCCCGATGGTGACAGGACATCAACAATTTTCGGTACTACGAAACACGCCAACTGGACCAGTGGACTTTCTGTACATCGACCCGGTCGGCATCCTCTTGACTCATGCAGATTATTCCGTCCAGACCGTTGGATTGCTGGTGGACCACAACGTGCAAATGCCAGCGCACTTCATGGACAGATAGGTCAAGTCTAGAGTTGAAAGACAGCAAAATCCGAATACTCGACGTCCTGAAGCATGACATCACATTTCGGCCGAAGAGTATCTCCCTCCGGGTGGTACTTCCATCATGGACACGCCCGTCACTACGGAGGAACGTGCAAGCGCTTCCTCGGCAAAGGGACCTTCAAAAGGGCGTGAGAGAACCGGAGATGAGCAACATGGTGGCTGGAACACCAATTCCTACCACGACTACATCGCCGGCAAAGGCCGAAACAAAGGCAAGGACAAAGGAAAGCAGAGGAACCAGTATCCAGAGGAGAACCTCCGGCCCTGGGAACGCGATCCTACGTCAACGCGAAGATGGTGGCGAGACAACGCCTGATCTACCTCATCTTCAAGCTTGTGATCTCTGTGCTTCGCACGTGGAATTCCATCGCGAATGCTCCTTTCTTCGGTGACGCCTGATTCGTTTGCCATTTCAGGGGATCGTTATCGACGTAGATGAGTGTCACAACGTTTCTAATTGGGATGCAAAAGCTCTGATCTATACGTCAAAGTTGCGGCGGAACAAATTTTCTGATATTCCTATCGTGCCATCTTCCGGGTGAGCAGCGTCAGAGACGCAACTCATGGGGGGTGCGAACGGACTGCGATGCCTTGTCAAGTTCCAAGGTGTCACTATAAGAGCTGTGAGCAAGACCGTGTAAAGTGCAAGGGAAGGGGGCACGCCACGCGTCCCTCGTCTCTAGGAGTAGGCTTGTGGTAGTGCTACGCACACCGCAATGCCTATCCATCCTTTCAGTATGACCGCCCATGCAACGTTTGGCTCAAGAATGAGCACAAGCTCTAGAAAGCATTGCCCATAGCTAAAGTGCTATAATCTTCTGTGATTCTCCGAGTAGACAGAGCTATCCCGTGCACAGACGATCCACCGCCGGCTCAAGTGTGCAAAACGAGCGAACGTTGGATCTGCCTGCATAGGAGTGCGTGTGTGGAAGTGGAAGTAACGGTGATCCAGCTTGTAGAAGGCAACCACGCCAACAGTCAATACAGCTCTTTGTGGGGTGAGCGACAGAGAACATTACCAGGATCAAATCCCCACGCACTCGAAGACACGTTTGGTTTAGCCTGTCCGCCAGGTGCTTCTACCATAAAGCCTAAACCCTATACCCAACAATCATCGGGCAGATCCTGTCATAGAAGAGAGCCAGAAACCTTTGCAGTGGCATAGCTGGCGCACCTTATAAAAAGACGTTGCACAAACTCTCTTCAAGATCTTTAGAGAGCTCTCGTCAAACAAGCTTATGAAGCCCTTGAAAGCCCCAATAAGAAGCTTATGAAGCCCTTCAAGGCCCCCCAGTATAAAGGGACATGCTTCCGGGAGAGGTCTCGCCGCCCTGGCCTGGGTTGGACCCAGCCATGGAGGCCTTGGTTTCAGATCTTTCGCTGTTTCTGCGAGGGGGGGGGGGGGGCCTTCTGGGTTTAGGGGACTTTTTGTGTTTCAGATCCTTATGATGCATATCTATCTCAAGGCGGGATGGCTGGGATTTTCAGTGGAGGGTTTATCGGGTCTATTCTCAGGGTTCTATTCTTTGGACTTGGCCTCTTCTTCCCAATGTGACCGTGGTTTTGTATACCCCCGGGCCCCACCTCCCAAATTCAACCCTCTTCCAGTTGAGCCGCCGGGTCAAGCTAAACCCTAAACCTTAAACCAGTAAGCTATAGGTGGCTTTGTGATCAATCTTGTGTTGCTTTTACATTGGTGTAGATGGTCACTGAAGCCTGGAAAGTGCCACCTACAGGCTATAGGCTCTGCTCGCATACACTCTTTGGCAAGGGGATTGCGAGACTTCCTACTGTTGATGGACAAAATCCTGCATGACCCTAAGGACTCTAAACTATGGGAACTATGGTATATTCCTTATAATGGGTAATGCAGGATTTTGTCCATCAGCAGTAGTACGGGGTTGGTGGTGGTGATTGGTGGTGAATCCTGGCACACCAATGCCTCGGTCTAATAGGCATTCCGACAAGGAGGAGAAGAGGCTACACAAAAAAGGAAACCAACTTAGACAGTAAGCCAGGGGGGCCTTCATGCCCGTGACAAGGACCTAATAAGACTTATTTTCAGGAAGTATAGTCCCCTACCCCTCTCCCCCCAAACACCCTAGACCCTAAACCCATGCCCTGCGAAGGTCCATCGCGCGCCCCGGGCCGAACCGGAGCCCTGGCTCAGCTTTACTGGAAGTCCCCGGGGCCGAGAACAAGGGGGGTCATGGGTAGTTATAAGTGTTCCTCTAAGGGTCCCTTTAAAGGAGCTATTGGGATTTTGGGATTCTATAAGGGTATAGGGTTTAGGGCCTACTTGGAGGTTCATGGGTAGTTACAACTGGGGTTATAAGTAGGGCCACCATAATTACAACCCCTATTAGGGGACTTATCAACCCACTTATAACTAACCATGAACCTCCAAGTTGTGTAGCCCCGACGAGGATACGTGTCGGTTTAGGGCCTTAAGGGCTTTGGGCTGTTATGGTACAGTGTAAGGCCTGAGGGCTCATAACCAAGAAATAGTGATATCAATAGTAACACCTCTTATTAGGATCTCTTAAGGATTGAGGGGCAGTTTCCGGGGTTGGATCTGGGGTTTATGAAGGTTTTTTGCTACGGGCTGTACAACGGGCTTATCAGGTTTTGGCGGGTGCAGTTTTGCGGGGTTGGATTCGTTTTCTGGCTGAAGTAATATAGGGGCCTTAGTAATTAGAATAGGGTTTTGGGGCCCATCCTACTATAAATATGCTAAGGAGCCCGCAAAATAGTATAAGTATAAGTATAGGTAACTTCTAAGTCCCCTGTATTATGGTACCCTTATAGATCTCTTATAGCAACCCTTATAGACCCCTTGTAAAGGAACCCAAAAGTAATCTTTTAGGCCCCCAAATTATGTCGTCCGGCTCTGAGGCCGTGCTACACCAGGCTTGGTCCTAAGGTCCTATTTGGAGGATCATGGGACTTAGTAGGGTACTTTAAGCTCTATAATAGGGTTCCTTAAAGGGATCTATAGGGGGTCTATAATGGGAGGATCATGGGACTTAGTAAGTAAGGTTATAAGTACCTTAACTGAGGTTATAAGGATAGTAACCCTTATTATGACCGTAGCCTCTAAGTCCCATGATCCTTTAAGTAGAATCTCGACTTCGTCAGGTCAATGAACGCACCCGAAAGCTACGATTCCCCGTAAATTCTGTAGGGGCTTTCATAATTACCGAAACTATTTTGGGGGGTTCCTTATTATAAGTACTGTATAATGGGCCCCCAAACCGAATCCTAGGTAGGCAAGGTAGGCTCGTCAGCAGAACCTTTGCAAAAATCGAAGCTTTGCACGGCATGGAAACACCGAACCCGAAAGCCCAAAGCCTGAATGCCCAAATCCCTCCCGCCGAAAACCCAAGGCACTGAACTTCTCCGCAAGAAACCTTCCTTCTGCAAATTGAACCCTGAAGCCCATGCTTGCTCAGGCCGAGAACTCGAGCCTTCTTGACCGTAAACTCTACACCCGTAAACCCTGAACCCGAAAGCCCAAACTCGTGAACCCTAAACCCCCAAGCCCCTAAGCCCTCCACCCTAAGCCATTAGCCCTAAACCTTAAACCCTCTGCCGAAATGGGCTCTCTGTGCTGTACGGGAGTATGGAAAAAGGTGTTCAAAAAAAAACCCTAAGCGAAATAAGGCCGAAGGGCTCTGAGCTCGGCCCCTTTCGGTGGCATGTCCGAGAAGGACTGGGGGTTTGATGGGGTTTCGGGCTTTTTCTGCGGTGGGAGGGGATAGGTCCTGGAAAGTTTGTTTATTCTGATGGCGTTCTTTATGCTGCTCCAGGAGCATGCGTGCTTTAATTGGGGTTAGCAGTAGTTATAACAACCACAGTTCACCTACTTGGCAACCCTACATGCGAAGTTCCGTGAGAAAGTAAAGCCTCCTCTTTGTCCAGGAGTACCTGGAATACCTGAAAACATCAGGCGTGGACATGGACGACATGTCCCGGGACTACACTGACAACGTCGGCGGCCTCTTCGATGCTCGGTTGCCCTTGTTGGGACGGGGCCTCCTGCAAGTAGAGATCTGGAATCCAGACTCTCAGATATCAAACCAGTTGCAAATCCAAATCGAAAAACCCTAAACCTGGACTAGTGCAGACTCAAAAAGGCCCTCGAAAAGAAACCTGAGCATTTAAGCTTTGGGGCATGAGACCGTCGCGAGGCCCCATGCTTCAGACGCCTCTGATTCTAGTTCTTCTCTCTCCTCCGTTGCTTTGTTTTTGGTTGGGTCGTTTTTTTTTCTATTTCGGTCACTCCGACAATGAGTTTGAACTGTTTCGATTGTCACTTTTTGCTGTAGCTTGATCATGAAGGCTTTCGAGTTGAGACAGCTTGTCTTTGCTGTCGTTTTTTCTAGCTTCTTCTTCTTCTTCTGTCAGACAGTAGGTTATTACGGCCCTCACTGCTAACAAGTGGCTCTGTTCCCACTAGCTTGTGTTATGACACGGTGCTTGGGGCATCAACAAGCCCTAAACCCTAAACCCTAAAACCCTAAAGCCCTAAAGCCCTAAACCCCAAGCCCCTAAACCCTAAAACCCTAAAGCCCAAAACCCTAAACCCCTAAACCCTAAAACCCTAAAGCCCTAAACCCCAAGCCCCTAAACCCTAAAACCCTAAACCCTCAACTTTGAACCCTCACTTCTCAGGAGGCGTTCCTGCCGAAAGGAGGCACTCAGCCGATGGTGGAACCAGAAGACATCCACATGCTGGTAGATAAAGAAGCAAATAGTTACATCCCCAAATCATGGAAGGACGCTTGATGAACACACCACCACCACCACCACCGCCGCCGCCGCCGCCACCACTACCCACTACTACCACGACCACCACTAGCACCATCCCAACTGCCAATACTGCCTCTACTACCCGTACTCACGACGATAACTAGTGCTACCAGTGCAGTAATCGCACTCTTGTTTCTCTCCACGACAATAGGGGGGAATGAAATCACCGCCGGAAACAGCTGATGTCAGCAGTCCATTTGCGATACCACTTTGTCCGCAGCAGTAGCACCAGTAGTACTTGTAGTAAGGTTTTGAGAGCAGGAAAGACTCAGAACAGCAGCCGTGAGAATAGCAATGGTCACAACAAATATCAAGACATCCGAGGCTTGAGACTTGAGAACGTTTTTGTCAGCCCTCATACCACCCGAATAGCAGCAAAAACTTTCACGGCATTGCCAACCTGATCACAACTAACAGTTTCGCTCGCGAAGACTACGACAAGTCTCGCTCACAGTTGTGCCGACAATGAGCCTACAAATACAAGTTGCAACCAATGTCAGGTTCACATAAGTCTAGACCGCAAATCTTGATGGCGGGAGCAGTGGGAAACGGCAGGGACAACTAAAGCAATAAAGGGATCGTAGTGACAGTCATACTGATGGGGGCATCGCGCCTGCAGGCGTCACCCCGGAGTACATCGGCGGGATCGTAGGGTGGGGGCTCCTCTTCACCATCCTCACGGCCGTCGCCATCACCCTGTGCCCTGGCCCGAAGCCTAAACTTCCGCACCCTGAACCCGAAAACCTTTGCCCCAACCGCTGTTACACCCAACACCTGAACCCCAAAAAAATTCAAACCTTCCACAACCCGAAGCCTACTGTAGGCTTCCAAAGCGACGGAAGTTTGAGCACCAGCTCGCCTGTCTAGGCTTAAACCTGTGCACGGCCCAAACCTCGCAAGAGCCCCAAACCTTGCGTTGGGATATCTGATGGGTTTTATGTCAACAGCATCGAGCTCTAGAGCAAAAACCAGGTTCCTGTTCCCATATCCATGAACGCCAGAGCCACCACGACTGTAGAACTTAACGGTTGTGGTGGTGGTGGCGGAGGTGGTAGTGGTGGTGGTGTTACCAGCAGCGGCAGCAGTCTTCAAGAATCAGGTTCGAGAAGTACGTCCTTGGCAAAGATGTGGAGATCGACTGGACAGGCACCTGGGTCTGATTTTCGCAGCACAGGTAGGACTTGAACTAGAGCCCGAAAACGGAGATGATTGAGAAACCCTTTCGGGTCGGCATGGGACGGAGGCCCGAACCCGGAAAAGGTTTCGACGCCGCACGCCCAGGTCGATCTAGCAAAGTCGGCCGTATCCTCGCTGGCGAGGACGTAGCTTGACTTTGCACCCCTGGGAGCGCACGGGAGCAGGGTTTCGGGAGTTTGTAATACATGCAGATTGAGAGAGAGGGGCGGCTGCACTTGAAGTTACCATCGCCATCACAAGCACCATGACCATCACCAGCCTCATCACCAGCATCATTTTCAGAAGCGCTATCACGACCAAGTTCACCACTGAGCCCTCCACGCTGGACTCTGAGCCTCCTCCTTCGGTCTTCCTCAGGTTAGTGGCATCAAAGGCCGCGGGCTGAAAGCTGCGGAAGGGCTTCCCTTGCTTACAATAGAGTTTAGGGATTAGGGGTTTTAAATTTCCTGAACTTCACTGCGGGTTTTCGGGAATCAGGAGGAACCCTTAGATATGGAAGTGATCCAGAGTGTTGAAAACTTAGTCGGAGGCCGCATATTCGCTGGGTTAATATATCCAGGAAAGAAGGCGACATGAGCACACCAAGGACAATGTTTGTGAACCCAAACTTCAGCATCTGAACCCCTTCTCATCGTTTTCCATAATCCAAGACCGCGATCCCGAAATGCCTAAACCCAGAGCTCTAAACTCCCCCACTCGTCTCCATACTCAGAACCCCAAATTTGGCCCAAAACCATAAGCAGCCTTTTCGGATTCACATTCAGGCCCTAAGCTCCCACCTCAACACGCCCAAGCCCCCGAAGCCCTAGGAGGCCCCTGCACCCGGCACCCTGACTGTTGGAGTCCCCGGTACCCTAAACCCTATAAACCGCTATTGATGCCTTTAAAGGAGCCCTTAAGGATCCCTTTAAAGGAGCCCTTAAGGATCCCTCTAAAGGAACCCTTAAAGATCCCTTCGAAGGAACCCTTTAGGATGCCGTTAAAGGAGCCCTTAAGGATCCCTTTAAAGCAACCCCCTGGCCCAGAAGAGCCCTCGGAGCTGGACTTCTTCCAGGGCTCCATCCAGGAGCTCAAGGACCTCCGCGCGGCCGAGGCCTTTTTTTTTTTTTTTTTTTTTTTTTTTTTTTTAGGGGCCTTATAAGACTTTAGAGTAGGGTTCCTTCAAAGAGCTATGAGGGCTACTGTAGGGATTTAGTTTGGGGGCCGACGGTTCCTTCAAAAAAGTCGTCTATAAGGGCTACTATAAGGGCTAGTGTAGGGATTTAGTTCAGGGGCCTTAAGAATTAGAAAAGGGTTTTTGGGGTACATTATACTCTATGTATGCAAGAACCAGATAAGGAACCCCACGGAAGCGGATGGGGAGGCGTGGGTTTCGTTGCTTTTCTTGGTTGCTTCAGTTTTTGTTTCGGCGTTAGGGTTTGGAATTCAATGTTCGGCTTCAGGGATAGGGATCATCTTTAGGGGCGTTCCCGAAGCTCAGTTTTCGTGCCTGGGTGGCTCATATGCCTAGCCGTAACAATGGCCTCGGAGTGCATTGACCCTACCTTAAGCCTGCCACCGTCCCTGATGTAGAAGCCTTAATTATTGGAACGGGGTTTTGGGGGTTCCTTGTTATGGTTATAGCATAGTATACCCCCAAACCCACCCTATTCTAATTAGTAAGGCCCCTATACTTAATCCTTATAGTCGCGCTTATAGACACCCTTAAAGGAACCCTATTCTACTCATAAAGGCCCCTGCATTACCAGGGGCCCGGAAGCCTCCTCGTTGGCGAGCGCAGGCAGAGAACGGTATGGATCCATTGGCCAACATCGGCGTCAAGCGGAATAAGGAGTGGATCGAGGCTGCCTCCTCTTCCCCGCTACCATGGAAAGGTTTCCTACAAGGGGTGTTGTGTCGGGCGTGAAGCTCTCTTGCTAGAAGGATCTTCTTAGTCTCAGATTTCTCATGGGTTTGGTACCGCCTCTACTACAACTATTCGAATCCTTATGCTCTCAACGCACATCCGGGCGTCCGTTTGTGATCGGAGAGGCGGCCACAGACAGGTAACCGAAGTGGAGCCGTCGTCAAGCCTAGGTGACTCAGTAACTGGGTTCTTGTTAAGCAGTTTATTTAAGTTACCATGGGTATATAGAAGGAATCTGCAGTAAATAGTGTGGTTTCTTGATCTGATTAACTTAGACTAAACTCCTGAACAAGAACCCGCTAACCTTCAAACATCGGAGCTGTCGGCTTTTTTCGCAGCTCATCAAGCTCTGAGACTGTCCCGGGCAGGAACAGAAGCGCAGGGTGAAGGACTGAGCCTTCGATTTTCATCGCTTCGGAGCTTTCTGGGATGGCGAGAAATACGTACTGCGGCTCGTCTTCCATGCAGACTTCAAGATTTTGCGGGGTGCTCGTAGACTTCATGGGCTTGAAGTTCATGGGCTTGAAGTAATTGAGCAACAGCTGGGTGTGCAAAATCTCAGAAAAAATCGTTCTTGAACTCTTCTCCTGTTGAATCGTTTGGGCGAGGCTTTGGGTGGCATCGACCCGCCAACCGAAGTGCTAGGCCGCTTGCAGAGACTTTTCATTTGCACCTTTTGTATCGCCATCTCCCAGAAACTGTCCCGACTGTTCATGGCGGTCCATTTTCAAGACCTGCCGCCCTTGCGAATTTTCCAAGACCAAGCAAGGATGGCATGGCAGAGAGTGAAGCCCAACCTCTCGCACGATGTGTGCGTGCTAGACACACGAGCTTGCCCGCGATGGAAAACACAAGGCTGCCGTGGCTTCTAGGTCAAAGTGATATATGCCCTATTTGGTGGCCCCTGCACACCAATGGGTAAAGGCTTCAATGCGTAGCTGTCAGTTTGCAATGGCCCGTACCTGGTTGTGTTGCTTTTCTTATGCCTGCGACTTCAACAACGGCTTAGTCTTCCCCCCAACGGTGAACCCTTCAGACCCTGCAGCCCCCTAAACCCTAAACCCTAAACCATGGTCTCCCGACAGTCCATGGCTAGCGCCACGGAGATCCGCGGCAAGGAGAAGGATGCCAACGCTGCCCAGCGGCAGTTGGGGGGGGACATGGTCTTCGGTGGCGTGAAGCGAGTACCGGCAGAGATATGATTATGCTTCACAGAGACACAGGTAATGACAGTAGTCATAATTCCTGGCAGCGGAGAGTAGCCACATCTACCACAACAGCACCAGGTAGGATCGCTCTCTGTTACCCTCAGCCTCTATCCTGGCTCCCAAGCCAAGTCCTGCAGGAACCAGGGGAGCAGACTAGTCATACGACGGTTGACGGCTTGAGGTTCTTTGCAAATCTCTGAACCCTGAAATCCCAGAACTCTCTCAAGGCTGCGACCATCAAGGAGGCCAAGTCTTCAGAAGAGCGACGGTGGGGCTTAGATGTGGGGGTTGCTGAAAACAAGATTCCTTGTAGCTTCATCATGATACGGCTGCCATGGAGTTCCCCTGAACCATGAACTGAACCGTTCCTGTATCATTACGTCGCGCCATGATGAATGCCTGTTCCCCGAGTTTGGGCTGCAGCCTGGCATTTGTGGGGGTGGTTAACAATGTACGGTACAAGCTAGCTCAGCTGGATGAAGAGGCATGTGCAATAAGCTGTCAACAAGGTGCTTCAGGCTGCATGAATGCCTGCAGCAGATATTTCTTTGTCCATGCGTCTGTCGATCTGTCAGACAGCAGCAATGCACAAGCTAATGTACGGTTGATGATACAAATCCTGCATTACCCGTAATAAGGAAACACCATAATTTAGTCTAGGGTCACTAAGGTAATGCAGACCCTAAGAGTCACAGTTCGCATAGTTTCCTACTGGTCACCAGTCCCCCCAATCCCAAGATGTGTCAAGGGGTTCGACAAGCGTTCCATAAGGGCTACTCGAACGTTTCTGCAAGGGTTCTATAGGGGTTACTATTAGGGCTACTCTAAGGCTTCTGTAAGGGTTCTATAAGGGACCCTAAAATAGTACCCTAGATAGTAGGAGCCTTATTATAAGGATCCCAAAACAAAGGTACCCCTGCTTTCGTATAAGAGTCTAGAAGGCTTTCTGAAACTATACTTATAACCCCAGTTAAGGCACTTATATCCTTACTTACTAAGTCCCATGATCCTCCAAGTATAGAGCCCTTATAGATCCCTTTATAAGGACCCTTTAAGGCTTTAAGGAGCCCTTGAAGAACCCTTACTAAGTCCCATGATCCAGAAGGCTATCCGAAACCCGCCGGAAATCCTTTGGAGTCCAGGCCCAAGAGGCCCAGAAGGCCGTGGTGGAGGCCACCACGGTGCTGAAAGAGTTTGGGCCCAAGGGCCATCGCCACACCCGCAGGGTTTAGAGTTTAGGGTGCAGGGTTTGGGGGGGCCATGGTTTTTTTTTTTCGAAGGTGCGGCCAACCCTTGTTTGCGAGGTGCGGCCAAGGGTCCCTGGTGCATGCGGTCCCCTGGTCCTCTGGTCCTTGGTCCTGTAGTCCTCTGGCCCTCTGGTCTGCTGGTCCTCTGGTCCCGTGCTCTCCTGGTCCCGTGGTTTCCTGGTCCTGCGGTCCGCCGGTCCCTCGGTCCCGCAAAAGCAACAAAAAAGCAAACAAGGAATACCACAAATAAAGCACAACCCCAGAAGAAAGAAAAGCAGAAGAAAGATGATGAAGGAAAGAACGCCAGGAAGGAAGCACAAAAGACAGCAAGAAAGCACAGGAGCTAGCAAGGAATGAAAGAGAAACAAGAACGGGAACCCGTTTTTGTTTGTGCCCTTTTTTTGGCCCTCTTTCTTTTGCTCCCACGTCCTGTTATTTACACAGGGAAGGAAGAAAGCAAGGAAAAAAGGAAGGAAGGAAGGAAGGAAGGAAGGAACAAGGAAAGAAGAAGGGAGAGAAGGAAGGAAGCAAGGAAGGAAGGAAGGAAGAAAGCAGGGAGACAAGGAAGGAAGGAAGGAAGGAAGGAAGAAGGATCGAAGGAAGAAAGGAAAGAAGCAAAGCAAGGAGGGAGGAGAGCAACGAAGGAAGGAAGGAAGGAAGGAAACAGGGAAGGAAAGAAAGAAGGAAGAAAGGAAGGACGGTAGTATTTCAGTAATATATATATACACATAGTATACATAGTACATGTTGTATATAAAGTATGTATACTATATATATATATAGTATGTACAGTAAGGATAATATATTATAATATAATATAATGGAATATAATATAATATATTATAATATAATGTAATAAAATATAATTTAACATAATATAATATAGTATAATATAACATAATGTAATCTAATATAATGTAGTATAATATAATATAATGTAATATAATATAATGTAATGTAATGTAATATAACATAATATAATAAAATGTAATATAATGTAATATAATGGAATATAATGTAATCTAATGTAGTATAATATACTGTAATATACTACAACATAATGTAATATAATAAAGAAAATCATAGAATATAATAGAATATAATATAACATAAAAGATTATAGGATAATATAATGGAATTTAATAGAATTGAAAAGAATATAATATAATGTAATATAAGAGAATAGAATAGACTAAACTAGAAAAGAATATAACATAAGAGAATATAATATAATATTACAGTATATAGAGTCTATATATACAGTATATACAGTATATATAATATGTATAGTATATATATACTATATATAGTATATATAGTGTATATAGTATATATAGTATATTTAGTGTACATAGTATATATAGTATATATATATATACAGATATACATAGAGTTTCAATATATATATATATATATATAGTATATGTCATAAGTACAGGAGATATAACCTTAGTATATATAGTTTATACAGTATATATAGTATATATAGTATATTTATAATATATACATATTTATATAGTATATGTTTTAGAGTTAGTATATATAGTATATATAGTATATATAGTAGATATAGTAGATATAGTAGATATTATAAAATTGTATGTATATATATATATATATAGTATATATAGTGTAAATATTATATATATATATATAGTATATATATATACACAGAGAGAGAGAGAGAGAGAGAGAGAGAGAGAGAATACATATGTGTGTATATAAATATAGATACATATATATATATATATACATATGGAAGGCCTATTATTTTGGATCTTGTTGTTGAAATTTTTGTTAGGTGTTTTTTCCATGGTTTTCCTTGGGGAAACACTATTTTCCTCACGTTTTGGACAGATTTGGTGTGATTTTCTTGGTTTTTTCCACCTGAAACGAAAAGAACCCAGGAAGACAGAACGAAACACCCCAGAACAAGGACCAAAGCAAGGAGGAAGAACAGAAAGAAAGAAAAGATAGAAGGAAGGCAGACGGTTGGAAATTCAGGTTCGGAACCCAGGTTCAAACCTGGGTTTGAACCTAGGTTCTAATTCGGGTTAGAACCCAGGTTCAGAACACGGATTTTCTCGGGTTGTTGATTCAGCGGGGTTAAGGGCGAAGCAACACAATCAATCATGAATGACTTGGAAGTTCTCTTGAGCCACGAAGTAATCAACAATAACGTGTTTGCCAACCGGTCGTTTGAGCCGCCACGAAATAAATAAAACCGTGTTCGCCAACACAAAAAAAGAATAAAACCAGACAACACTGCTTCAGGGGGGTTTAACGTGAAGAAGACAAAATCAATCCTGAAGGATTTAAAAGGTTTGCAAATGGGGGGGGCTGCGCCCCCCCCAACCCCCCCGCTTTTTTTAGACTAAACTCCCCCGCTCTCTAAAGCCACACAAGAAAGGGAAAGCCAGACAACCACGCTCCAGGGGAGTTTACCGCGAAGAAAGCACAATCAATCCTGAAGGGTTTAACAGCTTTGCAAATAGGGCGAGTTCCCCCCCCAAACCCTCGCTGTTTTAGACTAAACTCCCCGCTCTCTAAAGCCGCGAAGAAATGAACATAAACGTATTCGGCAACACACAAGAAGGGGAAAGCCAGACAGCCACGCTCCAGGGGGTTTAACGCGAAGAGCAGCAACAACAACAGCAACCAAGACGACGACCACGACGACATCAACGACCCCACCACCACCAACGACGACAGCAACGACATCAACGACATCAACGACACCACCACCGCCACCAAGGCAAATAGTCTTGGAAATGGCTGCAGTTCCCATTATTTTTTCTTTAGTTTTTCGTTGATTCCTGGATCTAATTTGTTTTTGATGATGAGTTTTTTGATGCCTCACCCCGTCCACAGGGATCCTGCCCCTCGAAGCGCCCGCGCTGTGGTGCGGCGCGACCCCGATGAACCCTCTACAGGGATTCTGTGTGTCGAAGCGCTGGCGCTGTGGTGCGGCGCAAATTCTTTACGTCGCCGATGAACCCTCTACAGGGATCCTGCGTGTCCAACCTGAACAAATCCTTGGCCGCACCTCCGAAAAAAGAGGGTTGGCCGCACCTCCGAAAAAAAAAAACCCCCCCGCCGGTTTGGGGTTTAGGGTGCAGGGTTGGAGTTTAGGGTGCAGGGTTTGGAGTTTTCGATGTAGTTTAGAGTAGAGTTTAGGGTGCAAAGTTTAGACGTTACGATGCGGTTTAGAGTTCAGGGTGCAGGGTTTAGGGTTTTAAGGAGGGCGCTTTGCCAGGATTCAGGAGCTTGGTCCGGGGTTGACGTAGTCACGGCTTCTGCGAAAAGGCTGTGGACGCTTACAAAACCCATCCGGATCCATCCTGGCCCGCCCCTGCACACTTCAATAGAGTTTGAAGGAGTGTGCTATAACCCAGAATCTACACTAATATGCTTTCGTACCCGAAGCTGTTAACCTTGAATGCCAAAACCACAAACCCTGAGTAAAACTCCCGAGTCCTCAGACGTAGAGCCCAAAGACTCCAATATCCCTTAAATGAGGAATATACCTCAAATTATAGTAGGATCCCTAAGATGATTTAAGGTATACTTTAACCCCAAATCAGCTACCTTTTAAGGGACTTCTATAAGGAAATCATAATAAGGAACCCTAAAAAGGTAGGTTCTTCTTCGTGAAGGTATGTCTGAATTAACCCTAAACCCTAAACCCCAAAACCCTAACTCTTAAACCCTAAAACCCTAAACCCAAAAACCCTAAAACCCTAAACCCTAAACCATAAACCCTAAACCCTAAACCCTAAAACCCTAAAGCCCGGAGAGATTGGAGTTTCAGAGAGGTTCCAGGAGAGCAACGGCCTGAGCCCCTCGCTCCTCCAGGCGCCAAAGGGCCAGGGTTCCTTTAAGGGTTACTCTGAGGGTTCTCTAAGGGTTCTATAATATAAGGGTTCTTTAAGGGTTACTCTAAGGGTACTTTAAGGGTTCTATAATATAAGGGTTCTTTAAGGGTACTCTAAGGGTACTAGAACTGTACTCCAAGGGTACTCTGAGGGTACTCTAAGGGTTCGATAAGGGCTCTTTTAGGGTTGTCGGGATAGGTGAAAGCTCATGGGACTTAGTGGTAGTAGCTAGGGTTATGAGTCAGGTAGCCATACTTATGATTTTTTTTGACCCTAAAGTTCCAGGAACCTCCAAGTGGGCTCTTCCGGGCCGCCCTGCCGGACAAAACCCCTGAACTCCTACCAGCATCAACCTGACGATAGTGGGGAAGGCGTGGATACTGATGATGGCCGCGACGATGATGATGATGATGACCGATGATGACGTCAACATGGTAACATGATTGTGGCTAGTTGCGCTTGGTATTGATTATCATGCCGATCGGTCCCTCTGTGCCTCGAGTCTGATTTTACATACCCTTGGTTACCATATTGTAGGCCCAGAATGTCACTCTTATTCCCCCACGGCCTGTACACCCCCGGATTCCCAGATGCCTCTGAAGCCTTCACTGGTGCTTACGCTGCTGCGGCTGTTGCTTGCGTCAACGTTGTTTCGCTCTTTCTAGTCCATGTCCTGAGTATTCCTCTTGCCTATACCCTAATGTCTAAATGCTCACTTTTTTCAGTCTGCTATTGACAATGACAGGCGAAGAAGGCAAGCCAGCCGGTAGCTTGGCGTCCATTAGAGGGCTGTTGCGAATTCGGCCGCCTTCTGCGATGCCAGTAAAAGCAATGGCAGAGCAGGTGCCGTAAATCAAGCTAAGCTTCCCGTGGCTTGACCCATGTTTATAGCATAAGAAATCGTAAGGGTAATTATTAGGGACCCTGTACTAAACCCCTATAATACCCCTTATAGTAAAATACTTATAGACCCCCTACGTACAGCAGATGTGGTGCGGGTTTGAGGGGTCAGGCTCCGGCTCTGGTCCTCGTCTTGTAAATGTAAACCCTAAAGCTCAAACCCTTATAGGATCCTTAAGGGGGGGTGGTTCAAGGGGAACCTTAGGGAAGCTTAGGGAGTATTGGGGAATAATGGGGATTACTAGGTTACCTACCCCCCTTGGACCACCCCCCCTTAAGGACATCCTAAAACCCAAGTGGAGCTTTTGACTCTGCTGCTGTGGAGAAAGGGGCTACTGCACTTAAAAAACCCAAGTGTAGCATAAAAGTATAGCAAGACAGGGGGGGGCACCTGTCATACTCTGCCGTAAATCACAGAGCCATGATCCCAAAGGCATGCACTTAATATTACTAGCCCTTGTATGATGACTATTGCTATATCTTACTATCATTGTTGATTATTGTTGTTGTGTCTACTGTCACTATTACGCTGTATTTATTACTGTATCTATAACTACTGACTGTTATTAACTATGCCCTCAAACCGAAGTCGACAGGACATCTTCGAGAGCACCTACGGAGGCATGCTGGACGAGGCGCTGCTAGATTTCAAAGACAAGCCTTGGACCCCGTACCAAACCCGAAACCCCAAACCTCAAACCCTAAACCCGAAGTCCGAGCCCCAAGCCCTGAACCCTAAACCCTAAGCCCCAAATCCCGAAAGCCGACAACGTTTACTCCACGTGCTCCTGCCTTCTGGCTTGAGGCGAAGGGCGTCACTGGCCTTCTGGAGGCGCTCAAAACCTGCTTTCCCGTTGAGGGTTGTCGTAAATCTGGGTCCTCAGCCTACTGACGGTATGTTGAGGCGAGCCTTGCATAATCTTGGAACAACCCAAAGCCTTTTCAAGCGGTGTTGCTGTAATTTACTTTAACATAGGGGGCCCGAAGAATTACTAGGAATATTCCTTAGGGTTTCTCATTTTAGTTATAGTATCATGTACCCCAAAACCTTATTCCCCCTACTACTACCACTGCTACTACTACTACTACTACTACTACTACTACTACTACTACTACTACTACCGCTACTTTATGTCTCCGCATGTTTCAGACCATCGCTGCCGACTTCGCCCGGCTGGAGGCGGACACCACCGCCGAGGCGGGGTTCAGGGTTCAGGGGGTTTTGGGTTTAGGGTTATTATTTAGGGGTTATGGCTTGGGGTTTAGGGCATTTAGGATTTCGGATTCCGATTTCTGGCGGAGCTGTGTGAGGTTTTGTATAAAGGTTTGATGAGGTTCTCCACAGGGGTTGTCAAGGGCTTCCTCCCGGCTGATGAAGGGAGTTGATAGCTTTTAATGGGGGTTGGGTTTGTTCATGGCTTTTCTTAAGATTTGGGGTTTCTCCCGTGAGGTTATCATATTAAGGATCCGATGATCTCTCCCGGCTTAGGGTGCGATGCACTAAACCGCAAGCAGGCAGGGTATACAGTACACGCAGCATTAATAAATAAGTAATTTAGTGCTGTGCTCTTGCTTGGTCTAGGGTTTGTGGTCAACAATGCAGAGCAGATTTCGAAACCTGACCCTAAAACCTAATCCACGTGCCGGAAACTCCCCAGCATAGCCTCGAAGCCCAAACCGCAACCAACGCCACTGGAAGGTTGAATGGCTTAAGCTTTTCTGTGCATTCTCGCGCTCAAGATGCTTCACAATTCACGTATAAATCCCCGAAACGTTGGACTCAAGGGACGCAATGCAAACGTACAGGTGTGTAGTAACACATAAAGCTGAGTGGTGTAGTTTAACTTTCTGTGTGCAGCGAGATAGAGATGACACGTTATGTATTATAGGGGTGGCAGCCCCAATTAGGGTTCTTTTTTGGGTACCCTACATATTAGGTGCCGCATTATAATAGGGACCCAAAAAGGGACCCTAATTTTGACAACCACCCATATAGATATGTTATATAGATTCAGATGTATCTTCCGAGCGTTCTGTGACAGCTCGCTTCCATGAGATCGGGATGTGTTTAGTTTGGCTTTCTGGCGTGGGGTCCTAATACATGGCAATTCGCGCAAGCATCCTACTGGTAGCAAGAGTCTCTGCTGCTAGCTTCGTTCGGTTCCTTCCTCCTCCTAAGAATAATACTACTTCTAGATCACGAATAATCGTGAAACTACTTCTAGTAATAGCGCTAATAATAACAAGAATCTTCTGCCCCCGCTCCTCCTCCTCCTCCTCCTCCTCCTCCTCCTCCCCTCCTCGAAGCAAGCAGGAGGAGTCCAGCGAAGAGGAGTTCAAGAAGCCCGAGCCCCATCGTCGGCCTTCCCATCAGCTCTGAAGTGCCCCTTTTTTCGGGTTGTCAGCCCTGCATGGGTTCCGAAGTCGCAGGATCCTTAGTTTAGGGGCCCAAATAATTAACAAATGCTCTTTTTGGGGTTCCTTATTATAACTAGTATCATGGACCCCGAAACCCTACTCTGATTATCAAGGCCTCTATATTATATAACTCTCCTAGTACTCTAGATCCCTTATAGAACCCTCTAAGGATCCCCTTAAAGGAACCCTATATTGTCCGCCTTACCCCAAGGGCCTTTCGGCCCTGGGAGCTACCCAGCAAGGAGAGCATGCGGTAACGGGAAGGGCACCATGAGGATGTGGGGGTTTCCAAAAAAGGGGGACCCTTTAAGGGATCCTTTAAGGGATCTATAAGGGTTCTATTAAGGCTTTAGGGTTTAGGTTTGGGAGTTTCCGAAAATAGGGGACCCTACTATAGTACTCTAAACAGTAGGGTTCTTTGTTATAAGGACCCCCAAAATAAGGTAACCCCTATTTTCGGAGACCCCCATGTGCTTATCATGAGAACCGTAGCCTTCAGCAACATCCGTGCACAAGGTTTAGCTTGGACTACAAGATGAACAAGGCCGAGAAGGCAGGCACATGGCCTCCGACTTCGTTCGGGGTCGTGGCTTTCAGATTTGCTGCTCCGAATGGTCCGTCGTCTTTCGGTGCCCTCATCAACATTCTGGTCATGCTGAGCTCTGGCCTGAATTGAACGGGGAGAGCACAGGGTTCAGATGTTGAGAATGCAGGGAACACAAAATGACATGAAACCCCACGTCACAGGTAATGATAGAAGCGAGTATCACAAACCTGCGAATAACTTCTGAATAGACCCCCAACGAACCCAAGTCCCAAAGCGGGAGACCCATCCCCTTAGTCCGTTGAGAGTCCGAATCCCTTAAACCCCAACCCCAGAATACAAAAGCCTAAAACCTCAAAATCCGAAGCCTGGATAGCAAAACCCTTAGCGCAAAGGCTCAACATCCCATGCCTTGATGGCAGAGCCCTACTTCAAGAGTCACGGGACTTAGTAACTAAGGCTATAAGTACCTTAATTTGGGTTAGAAGTATAGTTACCCTAATTATAACCCTAGTTGCTAAGTCCCATGATCCTTTAAGTAGTCAAGCCCTTGCTCCTTGAACTCGCAGCGGAGCGCAGGAGTCGGATCTCAAGCACATCAAGCAGACGAAGGCTGGGCTGGGCTGAGGATCCATGGTGCTTGACAACAGAAGTAAGGATGATTGATCTTTAAGAGGTAGTGATGTAGTGATGCAACTGGAAGCAGTGACAACAAGGACATGATAACTGTGCTAAGGTGTTAGGACTTGCATAGAAACAGCGCTAGTTGTGGCAACGATGTGTATACGTACCGATGACCTGATGCTGTACTTGGGGAGGGAGACACCGGGAACACCACATGCATGTACAGATTCACGGGTGTAAGGATGGAATGCATGTATCCATGTATGTTTGCATGCATGCATGTATGTACGTATGTCTTTTTACGAAGGGATTTGCAAAGGTACGCAAAGACAGGTAACCTGTCGTGGTCATACATGCTCGGTTTACATCATTATGTGGTGGTACGCACAGCACCCTGATTCGACAGCTGAGAAACCCCCAACGCAGGCCCAGAGACCCTGTTGATCCCTGTTGCGTCCCTCTCAGCCCTACAACCAGATCCTTAGCCCCAAACTAAAACTACTTTTTTGGGGGTTCCTTGTCATAATTATAGTATAGTGGGCCCCAAAACCCTATTCTAGTCATTAAGGCCCCTACAAAGGCCCTCAAAATCGGCCCCTCAGCTCCTTTGTAAGCCGCCCTGGAAGGTGGAGCATGGGTCACAGCTGGCCACCAAAGGCCTGCACAGTCTTGGGATTGTCAACCTGATACCAGTACTTGGAGGTTCATGGGTAGCTTTAAGTGGGTTTATAAGTAGGGTAACCATAATGGTCAGGGGACTTAAACCCACTTAAAGGTACATGAACCTCCAAGTAGCCTTTAGCCCAAAACACTACTGTAGCCCCGAGCCTTAAAGCCCACCCTCGTTCCGGCCTCAACCATAACTAAACCCTGAACCCCTACTCTCAGGGCCTTAATAATTGCCTATACTATTTTGGGGGTTCCTAATTGTAGCTACAGTACACTGGGCCTTAAACCCGTTTCTAATTATTGAGGTCCCTATATTATAGAAGCCTGCTATAGCGCACACAGCTGGGACGCACTGGCTCAGCGAGAGCGGAGCCGAGAGCGACTGTCCGTGACGGTCTCAACAGAGTCTAGCCAGATCGCCGACTGTACAGATTATTCGGCCGGCACAGAACCGGAGAAATATAGAACCCTGCTATAGATCCCTTAGAGAGCCCTTTAAGGATCGCTTTAAAGGAACTGTATGCTTTTGGCAGGTACTGAGCTGACGACGGCAGAGGAGGAGTTGGCGGCTGCCAAGGACTACTTCTCTCAGTTGGAGCCGGGGACCCACTGCTACTGCTGGGGGGCTGGGGGCTGGGGCTGGGATGTATCAGGGACCCCAAATGGCAGGTTGCCTGTATATATGCATACATATTTATATATGTATGTATGTATATATATATATATTTATGTACATATGTATATATGAAAACAAGTTCTACATACAGTACATACATACTCCCTAGGTAGGGCACCCCGAACCTTAAGAAGCCTCCTCATGAGAGAATGCTTGGCCTCAGCCCATTGATCACCGATTCACTCCGAGCCACTTCGCTGATGTGGAAGCATTGGCGGTTCTCTTCTTGATCCTAGGGACCCTTTGGGGGGGGGGGGGGCAGGGGGAGGGGGGTAGGGGGCCTTGATGCCCAGGACATACAAGGCCCATTTGAGGGAGATAGTCCCTTACCCCCTCTCCGCTACCCCCCCCCTAGGGTCCCTATGACTTAAGGAGCTGTCCGGTAGAGTTTAGGGTTGCGGGATCAGAGTTTACAGAGATAGCTCTAGTCTAGGTTTAGGAGAGAAGCTCGAGTTGCTCCATCATGAGCTGGTTTTGCGGTTCCCATGGCGTTAGAGGGCCAGTCCGATCCTCATAGCCGGGAGACATTGTGGGGGTGGTGGCCACATTTTTCCAATGCGCCCTAAGCCCCAAACCGTCTGACCTCTTCTAACATGCCCTTCTGCGCTGCAGGGACTCATGTCTCAAGGGCGGAAAGGCCTGGAAGGCACGGGCGGGGTTTTGCGGGCGGGATTCTGTTCAGGATTAAGGGCTGTTGAGGGTTTAAGGGTTTTAGCGTGCGCTGCTTTGGGCTCTTCGAGCAAGCTTATCGCGAGTTTGTTGGTTTCCGGATTCCGGGTCTTTGGCTTTCTGTCAAGTCTCGGCTTTCTCCTCGTCTCTTCTTGAGCTGGACTGGCCTCATAGCACAACCCGAAACCACAACCACCACTCTAGAGACCTATGCCCGAAAAGCTCAGCAAACCCCCCTTTCAAAAGCCAAAAACACCCTAAATCTTGAGCTCTCGGCTCTTCTTGGCAGGAGAAGGAGGCCCAGAGGAAGGAGGAGCTTGAGTCGCTGAAAGAGGCGTCTCTGTCCTGGGGTTCGGAGGTCAGAGTGTGTTGAAAAACATCATTTTTGTGCGTTTAATTGGGGGGGGGGGTGTAGAGGCTTGGGGTATATAGGGGTGCGAGGTTCTGGAGCCTTGGGATTTCGGTGCTTCGGAGGGGGCGCCCGAAACCCGAACCGTAAGCCTAAACCTCACATTTCTCAGAAGATGTGGGTTTCGGGCGGCAGGCCGGAGGCTTTTTGCAGTTCGGCGTGCTTGTCGGCTCTAGTCAGAACCCTAGGCATTAAACCCTGAACCCGTTCAACCAACCTAACTCAGGCGGGGAGAAAAGAGGGTTCAAAAGAAAAAACCCTGAACCCAAAACCCAAACCCTCAACCCTGAACCTTGAACCCTAAACCCTAACCCTACCCTGGTGGATGCTTGCACTCTTCCATCGGCCTCTTCTTCGCTGCACCGACTTCAGGCCGCCGACATGCTTGCGAACATCACGGCCTGAGCGCTCTCACTTTCGAGTAGCTTGTTATAGCATTTCAGATAGTATAGCATAGTATGTTATGCTAGTTTATCACAGTACACCATGGTATGACCTTGGAGGATATTGAAGTATATCGGGAAACAGAGTCGGGGGTTCTCGCAGTTTTCGATGGGGTCGCGGCGGGGTTGATCTCGGCTTGCGCGAAGACGGTGCGAGCTGCAGTGGGGCCCATTTCTGCTACGAGGCGGAGCGGCAAAAAGGAGCGTCGCACTTGTAAGGGGTAGCTGACCAAACAAAGGCAGCAGTGATGCCTGGCACTTGTATGGCCTTTTTGCCCAGCTTTCGCTTTAGTCAAACTTATCCACAAGCCAGCTGATTTGCTGCAGTACGCTGCATGCCATCAGATGCTAAATCGATCCTCTCCCTGGGTTCTAGCTTCTTGGACAGGTGACATGAAGGACATAGGTGGTAGTGGCAATGACGGCAAGAGTACTACTACTAGTAGTGATGTTAGTGAGTGATCACAGCGGTACTTGAGATGAAGATGAAGCAGTAGATCGTAGTAATAATTGAGAGGTTCTCCAACGTGCGATGCCAGAGGGCAACATACGACATTAGCACACAAATCGTGCCTGTATCTCTCAGTGGAGAAGTGTGCGAGTGCTCTACATCAGCAAAGCAGTCCGACCAAAGGTCTCCTTGTCAATCGATGATACTTAAAGGATCATGGGACTTAGTACCTAGGGTTATAATTAGGGTAGCTATACTTATAACCCTACTTAAGGTACTGATAACCTTACTTACTAAGTCCCATGATCCTCCAAGTAGCAACCAGGTTAGGGCAGAAGCCTCGCAAAGACATGCTCCGGTATGTCGAAGAAACTGGGTCACATTCCTCACGTGACCGGAAGGGGATGTTCCAGTTGTCTCCCCTCCGAGCATGCTGTTGATGGCTGGCGGAATGAGGACACCCAGACACTCCAATATCCCTTGATTAAAGAAAATACCTTAAGTTATAGTAGGAGCCCGAATATGATTTACGGAATATTCCTTAATTAAAGGGTGTTGGGCATTCGGCTCTTTGCATTGTGGAGCCTGGAAGCGCAGGGACATCAAGCTGCCCAGAACCATTGCTCAGAATCGTGGTAGATCGATCTCTTGTCTTTCGAACACGGAATGATTTGGAAAGATCTGGAGGCCCCGTGTGTGGCCTTGTGCATGGTCGAGGGCTTTCAACTTAACAGCCCGCAGTGCGCATCCTGTAAAATGGCTTGGCAAGTGTGCTCCCAGACATGTGCAGCGAGCAACAAAAGGTGGAAAACACGAACGGCGCACCTCAAAAGGGCATGGCTTGTTGCATGCAAGCGAGAACGCGGCTAAAGAATTGTGCGCGGAGGAACTTGGTCACCTTGTATTTGTCGGCGTTGAGTGCAAAGTTTTGGACGGAAGCCCCGAGCACCACTGGGTTGCGGCGCTTGATGTGGCAATTTGAAGATCAATTGCAAGCATCATGTATCGTTTCGTCGGCCTTCGCTCTTGACCGGCCTTTCTGCTGCTCCGCACCTGAGCCTGTGTGGGACTGCGACACGACTCTGATCCCGAACCTATTACTGCACATTGGTCGTGGCGGATGTTGTCAGCGAGCGATAGTTGGCTGGTGATCAGGATCCCGGTAGCTAGCAGCGGCAATTCACGTAAATCCTATCAACCTGTCGCACTTGGAGCACGGCGTCGCACAAGTTTTCTGCGGAACTGGGTCGGCTTGGCCGTCGTTTCGTGCTACTGTTGAAGTTGTGCTGGTACGGGGACACCAGGGTGCTGCAGAGAATGGCCGAGCACGCCGCTCAAGTTGCCGTCTTGACAGTGGCAATGCAGCGAGTCAGCACAATGCTAGGAGCTATCGCTGGAGCACTGCTGGAATATCGTGGCATGGAGAATTACGATTGATGAATGCTTGTTCGCCAGTACGAGGTGTACGACGGTGACGATCCTGACCCTATTGCCCACGCAGCACTGACAGTGCACTGACGTGATGTGCTGTCCTCAATACAACCAAAGGAGGTCTGGCCAAGTTGTGGATATGTCTCGAGGCTAACCCAACATAATGTCCTTCCAGTGCGCATGCGGATGCCTCGTTTGCTGGCTTCCCATCGCGCCCTCTTGCGCTCGCAAGCTGGTCCGCATGCAGTTGGCAGGCCGCTGGCACCTCCATCGACCCCCAGGCTCTGTTAGGCTCTGTTGAAATCCGCCCGCAGGCAGCTCAAGCGGAGTTCCCTCACTTGCGCCAACGAGGGCCGGGAGTGACGGGAACAAAAGATACAAAGGAACTGAGCACCGGGCACTGTTTTTAAGCACTGGTCACGAGTGCGGCCACTGCGCGCCCCACCCACTTGATACAAGCAGGTGCATGATCAACATGCAGATGTTTCGTCGCAGGCTTTGGTTCCAGCTCTTCGCTTGCACGAGCCGCCGCAGCGCAGGTAGCGTTTGAGCACGGATTATCCTCGGGGTTCTACATGGCCATGCCGCCTCGGTGGCGATATGCTGTGATGCGACTTTGTTACGCCTCTAAAGTGCGATGGTTCACCTCGGGCCTGTGCAGCGGCGGAAGGTGGATCTGTTTTGTGGCGGACTGGCTGATGCCGGCGTGCCAAGTCGTGCAAAGATGCGCAAAAAGTTTTTGCATCTTCGGGTGGGAGGACGAAGACGGTGAAGCTGGTTAGGCGCTTGTTACCTTCCGCGCACACCGACGAGCCCCGCCAAGCATACGATCCCGGCAGCCTAAGATGCCTAGGCCCGTTACACTGGTGAAGCGTGCCTTAGCTAACCGTCGCACGGCCTGCCCAGACTCACAAACCGGCGCATACCACTGCCTCGCCTTGCCGTGCCGACGCTACGGCGTGCGGACCGAGCACAAAGGGGAACCGGAGGTTGCTGCTGGTGTAATCTGGTGTACGAAGGTGTGTATGAAAGAAGACCATTTGTCGTCAGCAAAACCTGCACCACACGTTGCGCTTTCTTTTTGCCCATTTGTGCCGCAGCAACCTGCAGCTGGTTATGGCTGATGCGCATGTGGCTCACACTCGGGAGAACTTGTGTGGCCGACGGAAGATTTCGCATACTTTTGCACCCAGCATCACCCAGCCTTGCTAAACAGTTCAAGAAACCGGGGATGTCGGCAGCTTGGTGGTACTACCGTCGAAAACCTGCTTGATATAGCACTCGCCGGCTAAGGAATGCGGAGTGTGCGGTTCGAAGGCTCGCAGTCCACAGCCATGTTCTGGTAGCTTTGCTTCGCCTCAAGGCCCAGTTTTACGTCTTCCGCAAGTGTTCTCGTGAGGGCTGGTGCCCCAAGCCATCCCAAGCCCATCGCGATATGCGAACCGGGATGGACCGTGGCATGCAACTTCCAGGCAGCCACGTACCTACGAGGCGAAGAAGCAGTCAACGTGCCTTCTTCGGACGACGCCATTCCCGCACAGACTGAGATGCGTCCCCCAGGCGAAGCACCAACCGATTGCGATGGTCTGGCAGCGCCATGCAGCGCCCCGCCGCTCGCACCGGTGAAGGGTGCGAGCGAGCGACAAACCTTGCTAGCCGGCCACCCGCGCCTCCAGAGTGGTTGCCCCAATTGCTGCATTCGGCAACTGCGGTCCTCCCAATATTGGAGCACACCACTTTGCCGCCCGCCCGTATATGGCGATCACCGTGGCGCTTGCGCCACCAGTGCGCCACTTGAGAAGCGCTTTCAGCCGACATTCAACCAGGCAGAGCTGCAGCGCAAGCTGCCAGGTGCCCAGCGCAACGCTGTGCAGACGGTCAGTTACAGCAGCGGCTGGGCAGCGCGACGGCCTTGTCATGCCCACCCAGCATTCCTAACGCCTGACCAGTTGCCAGTCGTGCGCAGGCACCATGGCAGTGCGAGAAAAATTCATGTGATGGGACGGGTGTGTCCACAGCTGATGCAAGCGACTGGATGTATTTTTGTGTCGTGAACCACCCGCGCTATACCCCAATCAATCACAACTGGGTTTGGCGTCGAATCGCTCCTTGCCCGCAGTTGCTTGTGCTAACGACATGCCAATCCAGCTCCATAACAGGGAGCTCCCCACAAAGTACGACTTCACGTGACCTGACCCTGTCGTTTGACAGTCCGCCGTGAGTTGGCTTTTAATGAAGGGTTTGTAGTCGGGGTGTCGGGTGTGGGGCGGTAGGGAGGCAGCACTAACAGCGCAAATTGCGCGATGGAGTGGGAACAAGTGCTCCATATCGACTCACTACCGTTCGCCCATGTTGCCGATTTGGAGTGAGTTCAAGAGACAGTTGGACAGGATGTACGTGGATGTACAACCTGTATCATTTTGCCGGTCGCATGGACAGTGGAGTATCCTTCAACAGACGGCACCGCAGATCGCAATCGGAGTTGCTTTGATCTGTCCCTGGGCATGGAAGGAACAACTAGTTCCCGAGGCACACAGAGTGTACACGTTGTCGCCACACGTTCGGTGGAGATGACCATAAACGCTTCCTGCCACCTAAAGCCGCCTGTGCAGCTAACTGACACACCTTTCAGGTCCACACCTGTTTCGGGCGGCCTCGACATTTCGGTTTCGTATGACCTTGGAGCTGATACGAACCCTCCAATGAGATCCAATGAGCTGCAGTTGTTTGTGTAGCGACATTTTGGAATATGGTTTGGCCACAGTTTCTTGCACAACTTTCACGTTGGACACACGGTGCAAAAAGTGCGGGATTCCAAGAATTTTGTGTAGACATCGAGCCTGAAAGCCATCAAATTTTCGGCGGAATGCTTTGTTCAGCCAAGTTGTGTGCAGGCAGCACAGCGATTGCGAGCCAATGCACGCATGGAAAATGTGGACGTTGCGACGTAAGGATGTTTCCAAACTTGATTGAGGGCTTGAACATCGGCCCTGGCCGAAGCGAGTCGACGATTCAGCTCCGGCCCAATTTCCGCCAATATATTCACGAGATTACCCAATTAAACCCCAAAAAAGTAAACCACGGAATATTTTCATTCAATAGGGTGACCGTCCGGCTTCAACACATTGAAATCGCAACGAATCGGCATGGTTTCGATTTTACGCCAATTGAAACGCAAGCCATAATCTCCGTGAGCTTCAGCATTGGCAATGCAGCCCATGTACGCTGCAGCCTGGGATGCTGAAAAACTACAACCATGGTGTCGCCTGCATACACAACTGTTGGTCACAGCTCAAGCAATGCACAGCTACACACAGCTTCGACGGAGCAAATGTTTTCACCCGGTCACTTGAGCCAAGGCATTGCCAAGGCAAGTCTGCGAAAGTCATGTCTGATGCAACCACTCTAGAGTGACTCTGCGTGACATGCGAGGCACGTTCAGTGAGCAAGTACTTAAACTGCTCACACAACGCCCCCATGCCGAGCATGGCATCGCGGGAAAATGGCATCAAAGTGCACAGACTTGTGTGCTGACTGCAGAGACTGCCAAAGTCTGCAAGCAGAAAATGGAATCAGAGTGCACAGACTTGTGTACTGACTGCCGAGAGTGCCAAAATCTGCAAGCATTGTGGGCTGTACAGTAGTGCAGATGGCATGCGGCTGGTACGTTGGTTGCTGCTCAGAACTGGTTTCGCAGAGCGAGTCAGCAGCCAAGAAAACTTGCAAGGTTCGTACAACTGAAAATCAAGAAATCAGCCATGAAATCAAGAATCAACCGTGAAATCATGCGGAAAATCAAGCAATACATGCGCATGATCATGAAAATTCAATCAACGGTCAATCACTCGTTCAAAGTCATGCTCAACCATGCGGGTGAACTCCCAAGAGCCGTGAAAAATGCGAGTGCCGTGCGACCCAACAAGTTGCAAAACGGCTCCTGATGTCGATCGCCTGGTATCGGGATCCGTCGCCCAATCAGAATCGACCCACAATACTAGCTTCAGAGTGCGTTGCTGCACATCGGCAGGATTGAGAACCAATCTAAGTGCGGAGGACCTAGTCGCCGCCAAATACCCCATCAAACGATGCAAGGCAGCATCCTGTCTTCTTGTCCATTTTGTGGTGTACCGACCCAACCACCCGACAGCAAATGAGATCTCAGGACGACTGTTCCTCGCTACCCACAATCCAGCCCCTACGTAGGAACCGCAATTTGATGCAAACTGACCTGTCTCACTCATGTTTGAAACATCATTGGTCGCGAGCTTCACAGCCGGAGTGTCGTATCGTGGAAGTCTGTATGCACCAATCTCATCCATGTACTTTCTCGTGAGGGTGTCGATGTACGCATCCTGCTTCACTAGAAATGTGGCAACATCCGCTTGGTCGCGCGATAAGATCTCCTCGGAGCCTACAAATCGGCTGACAGGTTGAGGCGGGTCCGCGAAATCGAAGCATTCGAAAATCTCAGCCCATGCATGTGGTAACACGGGTTTGTGTCCCGCCAGCTTGAAATCATCGACGAAACGGCTCATGCCCACAATGTGCCCGTTATATTCCTTCTTGAAAATCGGGCGCTCAATGTCACGAGCTTGCAGCCAATGCTTAAGCAACAACCGGTCGTCAGCATGATCTTCCCAATCGCTGTTTGAACGTGTCAGCCCATAGATGGCCATGTACAACAAGTGCACAGGACAGCGCATCTCCAGTTCGGATTGTGTGCGAAACTCTCTTGGTAAACAAATCACCTTCGGACGACCTTTGAGTCGAGCTTGCAAATAGGCACCATCAGCATCAGCAGTTTGACAATCGCCGTCAGGCTGCAAACCGGCATAGCAATCTAGCGCCCGTGATCCTTCAAGCGTGATGGGTCGACCGTGCAATTGGTCTTCCTCCACAAGCCGGCCGTAAATGTCGCGAACGTTGTCCCCGAGTGCGACTATGCGAGCTTTGAATCTGTGCTGGGATTGATCGAGTTCGTAATGCTTGATCCCTAAGATGAGGTTTGCCTGCACGTACTCCACATCAGGGCCGTACTTGGCCACAGCGGTTTCCCATTCACATGCCTCAGACTCCCAAGTCCGCTTCGACGCGTGGTTTGCCGCCTCTTTGCGGATAGCTTCACGCGCAGCGTTTGTGTCCCACTCCGGATCTCTTCGTTTGACGATCTTGGTGACGCAAGCGAACATCTTCCCCAGCTCAGTTGTCAGCTTGTCCAGCTCCTGTTCAAGCCTAAGTGCTGCAGGCGTTGTGAGAACCGTCCCACCACGGACAACTGTGCTGAGCCCAGATCGATCGCTTTCAAACGTCACCGTGGAGGAAATAGCTGCATTGTCGCGATCATTGGTTGGTTGCTGCGATCTCTCCGAATCAGCGTCCGAACTGTGTATGCCGTCTGGCCGCAGCTCCGTGCTGGTCCGATTGTGACTGCTGGAGGCCGGCCTGGATCGCTCCGAATCCGCATCTGATGGGTGTGATCCAACCTGGGATGGAGATGAACTTGAGACGGGATTCTGCGCAACATCTGGGCTTTGAGAAGCGCGCTCCGAATCCGCATCCGATGGATGCATATGGATGCGACCCGCGGTGGGACCGAGATCGCCCGGATGAAGATGTAAGATCGGCGGCAACGCGGTTTGACAGCGGAGTTGATGGCGCTAAGTCGGGGCGAGGCGGCACTAGGCCACTATCCATGCTGTCATCGAAATGGGGGCCATAATTGTGTTCGGGAGGCATTTGTGCATCAGCGAACAAGCCCACTCGCCAGCGCGGCCTGCGTGGCGAGGCATCCGTATGGCAACGTCCATCGCCTTCATCGTCAGGCGGTGGGCCCATGTCATCATCATCGTGTGCGTCATGCGGTGTCGAAAACCTGGAGCTTGACGAATCCATGGAGGAGTCGATGACGCCCCCATCACGGCTGCGTGGAGTGCTTGGAGAATAGTCCATGCTCGTCTCGGGCGAGTCCGGAGGGGGCTGAACGTCAAGGAACGCATGACCACCACATCGAGCGCGAAGGCAGCCGGGACCATCCACATGCCGACGACGACCACCGCCAAGCAAACATCCACGGCAGTGGATGTCGGCATCAGTGGCCCACAAGCCGCAAAGTACACATCGGCCGTCATCTCCAGCAACGGGCGTTGGTTGCAACACCTCCGGTTCGAACAAACGTTGGGCCCAGTATGCCGCATCAGGGTTGTCCATGCCCAGCTCGTGAAAAGGCCAGCGCACCTGAGGGGGGAAGCGCACATCACGTGTGTGCACAATCCGGGCCTCGCCCTTCGTCTCGACGTAATGTTCGAAATCCAGGACGTAGTATGACTGCAAGCGGCTATACCCCAACACCACACCAAGCCGTCCACGAGATGCAAACTTCTCATGTTCCTCTGACAGGTAGTAGCACGCAGAGCCGAATGGACGCAACTTGCTCAAATCATAAGAACGATTGAAGCGCATCTGGTAGGGGGAGTCAGCACCACCTGCGCCCGGGCTGCGAGCATACACAAAGAGGAAGGCCATGAGACAGAACGTCCAGAAAGCATACGGGACTCCAGACGCAACAAAAAGGCAAGCCATGCCTTCCGCAACTGTGCGGTGGAATCGCTCAGCACGGGAATTTGTCTGAGGTCGACGTGGCAAGGAACGTTCGTGTCTGATTTTCCGTTCCTTGAGTTTGGCGGCGAACTCGCCCTGGAACTCGCCACCATTGTCCGTCCGGACTGAAGACACTGACTGGTTCCCATACATGTCGTCGAAAGCGGCAGCGGCTTCGGAAGCCTGCTTGGTGCGCAAAGCACGTGCGGCCGGGTACCCCGTTGCATCATCATGCGTAATCATGGCATACACCTCGTCATTGATGCTGGGGCGTGTAGGGCCGACAAGATCACAGTGAATGCGTTCCCCGTGAACTCGAGCTGTCTGCTTGTCATCTTCGACAGCTTGCTTTTTGCGAGCCGCTGGAACTCGACACATTTTTGCTTGCAAGCACACTTCGCAGGTGGGGTCCTTCGGGTAGTGAGCCAAGCAATGTTGATCCGCAGGCTGCGACTGCGTCGCCAATGCAAGGGGAACCGAAAGGTTAGCGAGCTCTGTCTCACCAAGCGTCAAGCAAAACTCCCGAAACATCTGAGCGAAGAAATCGTTCAAGTCTGTGTCGCTTGCAGCCTCAATCAAGCTTGCCGGACCAGCATCGACTGCGCTCAATAGAAACGGGACGCGATTGACCATGGTGAGCGGCACCTCGCTGGAAACACCGTCGCGCCAGAAATGTGGCTGCTCAGACCATGCGGGCCAGTAGAAATGATACCCCAGCTCGGCGCAAGTTTCGCCCATCGACGCCATGTTGATTTTAGAGTCCGGCATCACCATGGCCGAGCGACGCCCGAGATGCGGAACCATGGCGTCCACCATAGCTTTTGGCCGAGCCGTGCCAGCGCCTGTGTCGATATCGCAGTCTGCACTTTGCATTGTCTCCCAAACGGCATCATCGGCATTGTCGCCCATGATGCAGAACTGGCTGGCTCCCGAATCCAGAGCCCATGCCGCACCCGCAAATTGTTGAAGATCGTCCGGCTTGACATCGGCAAGCCACGCGGAGCCACCGAAACGTTTGGTGAGAAACTCCGAAAAAGCTTTGGTGAGGACGTCTGCCGGAACTGCAGGCCCAGGCCGAGCGCCCATGGACGCTGCCCCCAATCCAGGCGGCGCAGATGCCCCACCGCTTGACGAAGAGGCATTGATCTTCGCCGCGAAGTCCGGTCTGTACGCGGAACTCTTTGGATTCAACCAGCACTTTTGTGCTGTGTGTCCGGGCTTGTGACAATGATCACACGGCTTGTCATTGCCTTTCTTGTTTTTGCTCTTGCCTTTGCCTCCCTGTGATTTGCCGCCCGCTGCCGTGGCAGCAGCGACCTTGGCCGCAGCAGCCTTTTTCTGTGCTTTTCGCCTCTCAATCTCCTCAGAGTGATGTGCAACCAAACCGTTGATGGCATATATCAAGGCGTCTAGATCCACAGAATTGCTGGCATTGAAAACGGCAAAAGTGGCATCCATTTCCTTGATATCCTTGAGCTTGCGCTTCAGAAGCGCAATGCCCCCAGCATTGGTGAGCTTATGCTCGCCGGAACCCATCTGGTGGCGATACAACGAAAAAGATGCCATGTAGCTGTCAAGCTCCGACAATCCAGAACAACTGAGCTCTTGAATCTTGGTGTTAGCCTCCGTGGCTAAATGTGTTGACTCATGCAAGTGCCGCTGGTCAACGATGCGGACAGCTTGACGACCACAACCAAACTGTGCACGTGATTGTATAAGCTTGAGAATCTCTGGTCCTTTCTTTCCCTTCTGACATGCGGCAACCACTGCCGCGAAAACATTCACATCTGTTTTGTTCATGTCTACGGACAAGTTTGACGCCAAATCGCCAAAAGAAACAGATTCATCATCAAGCTCTCTGATATAAGCCATGGCAGCAACTGGGTCCGGTGCTACACGCAAGATTTGACTCTTCAAACTGAAGCGCCAGCCCTCATAATCAGAACCAGTTTCTGGCAGATCTTTAATGTAGATGCGCCCTGACGTCGCATCGTCTGTCGCCATGGCACCTTCGAGCTACGGCTGATAACCCTGTGTTGGTCACAGCTCAAGCAATGCACAGCTACACACAGCTTCGACGGAGCAAATGTTTTCACCCGGTCACTTGAGCCAAGGCATTGCCAAGGCAAGTCTGCGAAAGTCATGTCTGATGCAACCACTCTAGAGTGACTCTGCGTGACATGCGAGGCACGTTCAGTGAGCAAGTACTTAAACTGCTCACAACAACCTCCTCGGGCAAGTCCGATTTTCTCCTCCAAGCGTACCGGCGCATACCAACGCATGTGGTCGAGGGCAGGCTGCTGGTTTGTGGTGCTGCGAGGCCCATTCCGAACGCGGCATGCGCAAACGCAAGACGGTGGAAGCAGTACGGTCATCATTGAGAACAGGAGCGGGAACAGTGGACGCCGTTGAGAACTCCCAAGGTAATGTTTTTCGCACTGGAAACTTTTGCCCGCAATCAAGAACTCTGAACTGTATGTCGCAATCGCAGGTACCACATCTCGATGTTTTTGCGGCAAATCGAATTGGAACACAGCACGGGAGGCCGCTGGGGGCCTACGCTATCGAAAGGTTTGGGCAACAAATATTGCGTCAACTGTGCCTGTCTGAGAGCGGAATCCAATCTGTGTCTGCAGATCGCTCTTCGCAGACGCCTCCGTTTGCTTTTTGTCTCTGGGCCCCGGCGTCTGCGGCCAACACGGGCATGGATGCCGAAGACGAGTCGAAGACGGCTAGACCCCTGGGACGACCACGCCCTCGCCTGCACACGCAGCGGCCTCTTACCACGCCGAGCGAAGCTGGTGGAGATGGTCGAGCAAGCCTGGCTCGCAGTTTGCCGCGAGGCGGTGGGAGCGGAGGGACACGTTGTCCCCCAGCAGTGCCTGTCGCACACGGCCGGGAGTCCCGACGTCAGACCGCCGACGCCTCGACCTCGTGGTGTACAGCGCCTTGCCCCAGGGCTTCGCTTTTGTTGCGATGCTACACTGGTTAGCCCCATCACCGGAGCGAGCACCCTTCACCCGCGAACGGACTATACTCCCGGCGTCGCCTTGGCTCTGAGCCGCAAGCGCGCAGCTTATCCGGAGTTGCAGCGCGGCGGTGGCCAATGCCTCTTCGTCCTTGCCGTGGAGGTCGGAGCGCGCTGGAACGCCGACTCGCACGCTTTTACCCGACAGCTGGGTACGGCCGTATCTCAAGGTCGTCCCTGTCCGCCAGGGCGAGAGACGCGCACATGCCATTGCCAAGGGCGGTGTGCAGTTGCCGTGGACACCACCCTCGTGTCGCCCCTCACTGCAGCATACTGCAGCTGCTAAGACATAGGCTGCGCCACTGGGCAGCTTTGCGTGTCGCTGAACGTTGCAAAGCTCGAACATACCCAGAGCGTGCTTCCGGGCACCACTGTCGGCTTGTTGTGCTTGGCCTTGAGGTTGGTGGGCGCTGGAGCTTTCAAGCCGCTGAGTTTGTCAGACTCCTTGCCCGAAGCAAGGCCCGTGCGCTGCCGCTTTTATGTTGCGCTGATCTGCGTTCCTGGCCTTCGCAGCCGCGCGGACCTTTGCCGCCAGCCTTCTTTCCCTCGATTTGGCAAGGTCCCGGGACAGCCCGAGTCCAGAGCCGACTGCAAGCTACGTTGCGTGAAGTAAGTGGCTGGCGAGGTGTTGCTCGAGGGCAGGGTAGTCGAACACATCGCCGAGGTCAGCTGTGGCGGCCAAGGCAAGCAGAGATGGCTGGAGGCCAAAGAGTGGGCGGCTGCCAAGGAGAACAACGCGGACCACCGAGACACAAAGGCAGACATGCTGGCCTCCGGATGGCGGCAGGGACGGGCCGCGCTCGGGGACGAGCGCGGAGCTTAACAAAAACGGCTTCATTGCGCCGCCGAGTTCAAGAGCTACGAGCTTGCACGTGGCAGAGTGGCGGAGCTCGGGGTAGGTACGCCTTGGTTTACACTGCCAGGTCACCGCCACCCCACGACTTAAGACTGTTGGAAGTAACTTTTGTGCTGCCCTTGTTATGGCTGGAGCATCAACATTCAAATAGACGGACGTTCAAAGCCACGGTGGTTCAGCTTCCCTTATGATGCAGGGGGTATGCTTGAGGGGCCCACCTCTGGCACGGAAGACGCTACAGCCTGAGGCGCCCTCCCAGCCCGAGGAAAGCTTCCGGCGACCGTGGATTCCAAGCAGTTGGCGATTTCATGCGATTTCTGCCACCCTGGCAACTAATGCTGCCATGGCCGCCGCTTTGCTGGATTCGCAAGCTCGTGTCCTGACCGCCCGCCTCAACCAGCCAAAGTTCACATTAGACCCCAGCTTCCCTACTTACTTTCCGGCGCGCGGATGACGCCGCGCCAGCGGATTGGCCGCATAGCTAGCAGATGCACGCGACGCGAACTCTCAACCCTCACTTCCGCGATAGCGTGCTGCTGCCCGACATGCCGCCCAGTTCTCAGGCGCGGTTGCGATCGAAAGCTGCACCGCAGGCGGGCGCTTGGCTCGCAGCGATCCCGACGGAGCCGGCTACAACGGTCCCACCACTGGTGTGCAGATCGCTTTGAGGCGAAGGCTGCGACAGCCTCTGCCGTTGCATAGCAGCTCCTGGCGCGCAGGACCGTCGCCGGCTCGACGTCGTCGTGTAATGTCGTGTATGAGGCGCTCAGCAGCGGGGGTGCGCAATGCTGCGGCGCTACGCTGGTGTCCCCTTTCACGCGCTGTGGGCGCCTGCAGCAGTGTGCGACGGCGGCCGCTGGAACGCCCAGGCTCGCCGCTTCGTGCGGCCTACCGCGCCCCGCCGGCCATCCGCGCGGCAGCCGCCGTGGCGTGTTGGTGGAGCAGGCTGTCTGTCGCGGTGAAGCAGGCAGTCGCCAGCACGGCTCTGGGCGGCGGCTGGCCACAGCAGCTGCAACCGGAGGCTGGCGCAAGCGCACCGCTCCATACGCTAGTTGAAGCACCATCAGAATCAGCCTTAAAAAGAAATAATCAGACTTTCGTGCGGGGGGGTCGCTCTACCCTCCTCGATAACCTGATATACTAAGAGCGGCACTGACCTGTCCTCCCACTTATCTATCACCTCTGCATAACCTGTGCCGACGACGAAAGCCGTTTGCAGTGTCGTGGCACGCAGAAGACCAATACATCTCCTCTCTGTAGTCTAAAGTCTAGAGTACCTCAGTATATAACACCATAAAAAAACACCATCAATTAAAAGAGTCAGCTTGTCGTGATTTGTCGTGGGGGAGTCACGCTACCCTCCTCTGCTTCATGCCCTACTACAATCACAGCAAACTCCCTCCACTCCCTATTTATTAATCACTTCTGCGTGACTTATACCTATTTAGCAGTTTTTTTTTTTCTCCCCCCCTTTTTGCGTCTGCCGGAATGAGTGGTCCTTGGTCTCCTTACACAGCTACCCTCCTTCCTACTTCGGCAGGGTGCTGGGCCCCGCCGCGTCAGCGAGGTCCAACACGAGTTCGAGGGCCGGAGCGTCTACCAAGGCGCGAGGCGCCGCAGGCCATGCCCGACCGGCCGCCGACAGGGCTGTCGCACGCTGAACAGCGACCGACAGCTGGGTCCACCAACGCCGAGCCCAAGCTGTGGCCGCGGCATTGCGCAGAGCGGGAGGGGCGCGCAACCGGCGGAGGCGAACGAGGTCGCGAACGAGAGCGACGGCTCCCGCGCTCCAACGACCCCCAACCTCCGAGCCGAGCACAACGAGGCGCTGGGGACCGTTGCGAAGGAGCTCCGGGTATGTCGCCTTTTTGCGGCGTGTGGCCGTGGCGAGCGCTACCCCGTTTTCATCCGCTGCACGCCCTTGCGGCTGGCCATCTCGCAACACGGGAGAGACCAACGTCGCGTCGCAGCACAGTGCCCCTCCCCAAGGAGTGACGCCGTAGATGACCATGTCAACTCGGCGGCGGTCGTCCGACTCCACTCCCGGTGCGGTCGTGCGCGTGAGCCACTGCTGTGGGACGGCCTGCCCTTCGGGCCCGATGGCTTCGCGTGCCACGAGGACCTAAGCGTGCTCGACGATCTTGGCCCGGCGTGTGAGCAGCCCCGTGCGCGGGCAACCCACCGCATGGTCCCCCAAGCGATCAACGGGACGGCCGCATCCAGGTGCGTCGCCACCGCAAGTATTGGAGGTGAGCGGCAAAGCGAGACGCAAGCGGCTGCGCAACGCGATCTGCATGGTTTCAGGATGTCTCAGGCGCCAGTACGTGGGCTTCATCCGAGGGAATAGCGGTCAGCCAAGCCCCGGCTTGTGGTCCCGCCTGGGACCGGAGGAGTGCTCGGGAAGCAGGATCTATGGTCGGCAACAGCACGCGGTCGCGAAAGTAGGTGGTGCGTGTCCGCGTCGCGTGGTGCTAGTGTGGTGCTGCCAACCATGGGGCCAATCCCTTAGTCCCCGGTCTGGCAAAGCCTTCATTTGGTGGTTGTCGAGCAGCTGTGCCCAAGTGGGACAAGCCGACCAACATCGACCAACCTTCCGTGAGCAGCAAGGTGCGAGCATCGGAAGCTTGTTGAAGGCTTGCGCTGCGGCGCGTGGCCGATCCTTCCAGCTCCGCGACACAACTGGCCGCGAAACGGGGTCGACGGGCGCGGATGACAGGGAGTGCATCAGCCCAGGAAGCCCAGTAAGCGGCAGGGCTCGTCCGCGCTGCGGACTGGAGTCGCAACCCACCCAGGGTCGCGGGCAAACCCGCTATCTGCCAAGCCGCTTGCGAGTCGGGCGCCGGCGCTCCTCCGATGCAGGAGAGGAACGCTTCCCACAGAGCTGCGTCATGCGCTGCCGCATACCCTGCTACGGAGGGTGCGCAGGGCGTGGTTGGCTCGGGGTGACGCGCAAAGGGCGAGGAGCAGCCAGGCACACTGAAGGTCTGGGAGTTCGGGGAGCTCGCTGAGCAAATGCTTCTCCTCCAGCATACGCTCTTCTGCCCACGCCTGGATGAACGCCGGATGCCCGATGGCCACGCCGAGAACCAGGAAGCCGCGTTCGCGTGGCGACTTGTCTCCGCGCCACACAGCATCACCGAGGTCGGCCACCTCGGGCGGAGCTGGCACATTAGCTGCTCGTAGCATGGTGCCACGTAGCCTCAACTTCCCCTAACAGAAGATGTTCTAATAGGTGGGCCACCTATTTCCAAACCCGCCCAAATCCTCCCCCCTCTAGCCTCCTTTACGTTCGTGTATACGTGTATGCATACGATTGTATACGTACTTGTCTATGTTTATGTTTATGCCTGCGTCCATTTATGTCTCTGTTTGTGCTTAGGCATAGGCGTACGTGGATGTGGATGTAGTACGGATGTATACGCACACAAAGTATTCATCGTTGTCGTTCACCCTGCAGCTCGCGCCGGGCAGGAGGCAAAACAAAACAAAGAACTTGTGTAACCACAACTTTCGCACCGCTGCCGACTATGTGTGCCAACTGCACAGGCGCATCAAGATCACCACCTCGTAATGCGCCATTCCTGTTCGCATGCGGCTCGAACAGCTGGGCAAGGACGCCGCCGAGAAAACGCGCGTTCCGACCTAGCAAGCCAAGCATTTCTGCTTGGATTATCCGAGTATTGTAGTTCGCCATGGGCCGCGCATCAGCAGCTCTTTTTGCAGTTGCGTGCCCTGGTTGCAGATTTCTGGTCTGTGTCCATTGCGCAGTTCGACATCAACGAGGAGGGATTGACGGGTCTTGCCAGTGCATCAGCTTCCCCAGGCTTGCCATTTGCAGCACTGTGCCGGCAGTCGGTGGCTTGCCTGAAAAGACGAGCAGCAGTATAGTACTTGGTTGTCACGACACTACAACACGTACGGAAAAGAGCGGTATTTCGATAACCGTACAGCAACTACTGGTAAATCATTTGTGAGGAAACACACGGGGACGTGTAAGATGTATGACAGCATGTACCACAGCGTTTCCGCGATGTTTGCGAGTCACAGGCACGAACGCCAATGCGGCCAATAGCCGAATGTCATCGGACTCATCCTTGCAAGCGGGAGAGGCCACCGCACGGACAGGTTTGCGATCCTCGCATTCGGCCGCTTGGCAGGTGCTGGTTCTGTGGTGTGTTGCTTGGGATCCAGCGCGTGGGCAGATTATGAATGCAAGGATTGCCGGTTTGGCAGGTGCGTGTGGTTTTGCCTCCAATTTTTGCTGTTGATCTCTTGTGCCTTTCTTTCAGTGCCGCACGCCTTGGAACACAACCGAACAGGAAAAAAAAGACACTGACACTAACAATCCAAGCAAGGTGTGAGGATCACCCCTTAACCCCCAGCCGAATGTTCACAGCCAATGCCAACCTTGTCCGACACAGATATGTTTTGGCTACGTGCAGCCCTTCAACTTTCCAGTGCACCATTTCCACTGTATACACTATCCGTGGTTCCGACGAAACGACTGAGGATGCATCGGGCACAGGCAAGAAGTGCACACACATGCAGCAGCCACTAGCCGCTCGCCCTAGCCACCATGCCGAGGGTAACCACCCACGGATCGGCCACATGGAATATATGTTGGGTTTAGTGGTTGTTAGGCCTGTGTTGAGGTGATCCTGAAGCGTGCCAACATTTCGGCGTCCGAGAAAATGCAGCACATCAAGGCCGCCATGAAGGGCAAGAACGATGCCTTCAGCCGAGTTGTCCACAAGACAGCGCAGCTTGGCGTTGGATGACCAAGTGTGCAACGTTGCATATGCAGACCTTGAGCAGGCCACCTCCGACATCCATGCATCACCATAGGTGTATGTTTGGTTCAGGGATGAGACTGAGAGGGTTGAGATGGAAGCCGAGTGGCATTGCTGGAGGTATTACGGCAACATTCACATTGGCAAGCCGGCGCAGACCATAACCGTCGTGTTCGACACAGGCCCGGCGGGGCTGTTCTGGCCCGCTTCTAGGTTAGGTGTGGTCCTCATTTGCTAAGATGAAGGTAAATATGGGGGCCTCACTAATTACCTATACCATTTTGGGGGTTCCTTGCTATAATTATAGTATAATGGCAGTAAAACCCAAAAGCAAATAGTTTCAGTCTTGAACGTGTTGTGGGAAAAGCTTACTTCAACGGGGGACCCGCCGACTTTCAGACAAGTGCCAGTTTATTGATGTGGGAGCCTGAAAAAGAAGCCCTGGGCTTATAACACCAAAATAGTAGGATTCATAGTAAGGAACCCTATAAAGGCCCAAGGTTTCTTAAAATCAGGTTGCTACATTAGATGCTTCGCGCCCCTTCAATCAAGTCCGAGTTCTCTCCGAAGGCAGTGGCAACCTGATGGTCCCATCCACGCTTTGCACGGACAGCGCCTGCCAGAGGCCTTTAAGCGCTGCCCTTTCTTCGACTTGTGAATCGCTGGGAAGAGTGGGTCTTCTGGATTTCCCGTGAGCCCTTGCGTGTAGGGTTTACGAATTGGGGTTTAGGGTTGACTAAGACGTCGCAAAGCCAGTTGCAAAAAGGGTTGACTAAGAGCCCAGCTGCAAAAAAGGACGGCTTTGGGGGAGTTCGTCGGCGCACTTTGGATGTCCCTGCAAGGCACAAGCGTTTCGATCCCTCTTTGTCCAAGACTGTGGTGTGGCTCGGGCAGACTTCATAGGCGATCTTAGAAGGTTTCTGGAACAAGCAGTTCCTGAACAGTTATGCTTTTTGAATGCTCTCTCCCGGTTGCTACGGATCGTGTTTGTTATTTGTTTGTGGGTTGACCTTGCACTTAGGATCACTTGTGACATGTCGGTGGAAACATGGTTGTCGTGCGCTTATTCGTAGCATGTATCCGTTCGCAATATTGTTGCAGACTTTGGCTCTAGATTTTTTTTTGGGAACACCGACGTCGAAGTCATACTCTAAGCGACATGCCCTGGCAGGATAGACGTTAAGCCCAAAACTTCCTTGAAGCACAGTTAAACCGAAGCCTAGAACGGGCCCTAAAACTGTAGCATGAGTGCAAGAACCCATCTCTCCCACTCTCCTCCTAAAGCCCAAAACCGTAACCGACATTGGGAGGGTTCAACGCAACCATCCCCCCCTGAAAACCGAAGCACCTCGCGGAGTGCCCGAGCCGCGAGAGAAATAAATCCGAGCCCTAAATCCTGAAGTCGGCATCCGGTACCCCACTCCCTCAGCCAACATGGCCTGGACGCTAGAGATAGCAAACAAAACAAAAAACATGAAGCCTTAAGCCCTGCAAGCTTGGATTATTATCATTACTATTATCACTATTATGATTATTAGTTATCATTATATGCTATTGAAGTAGTACAACTATTTTTCTTACTGTTACAATACATATTGTTGTGATTATTTGCCCTAGCCTTTAAACCCAACACCCAGGAACATGCAGTCGGGTGGACAGCCGGCTGGCGCTTTCGAGTCACGGGACCAGCTAACCGTCACATTCGGCACAGGGGAGCGGCTTGGGTCCAAGAATGTAGCAAACAAGATATGTGCATATTTATGCACGTGTAGATGTAAAGATGTATGTATATGTACCCGGAAAGAACCTCCAGCTTAGAATCGGCAGGCAGAGTTCCCCTGAGTTTGTGCTGGTGCGTGGATGTGTGCGAAGCACCAACAACCTGAACGGTAAAGTAAGCCTGTGAGAGTCGAAGCTCTAATCTCTCAGGATCACGGGCGTCTTCCTGAAAGATGATGTTTGCATCGGCAACCTTTGCGCGAACATGGAGTTCATCGGTGCTTCCCACGAAACCGAGGAACGCCTCCTGCTGCGGGCTGAATTTTCAAGCCTCAGTTTCGGCCTTCGCATGGGCCCGAAGACGCTGTTTCCGGGCTTGTTGACCTGCGCGATACTGTTCGTACCTCGTTACATTTCGCGTCCCAACAGAACCCACGTGAATTAGTTTAGCCATGTGCAGATAGTTTCGAACATAGAAGCAACCTTCCGCTCCTGTGCATGTGCAAACATGGTCAGGCATTGGACGTTCTCGGTCCCTGCCATATGATGCAAGCAATGTAAGTAATGCCTTCGTTTGCGATGAATGCTGCATGTGTCTCTACATTATGTCAGTATGTACTCAGCTATGGCTGTACATATCAAGAGAGTTCAGCAGCCAGTGGCCATTCGCACATCATGTTCCGCGTGGTTGGCCGTATAGGTGGAACTTGCTGATTCGGACCGATGCCACAGGGGTATACAAGTATAGGGTAGGGTAGCATTATTTTGGTATGGTACAGTTTCGTAATATATGGTATAGGACAGTCTTTGGTATACTTTATTGTATCATATTTTAGTGTACTAAAACATCATATATAATATCTTTATTGTATTATACTGTAGTCTATTATGGTATATTATCAGCCCAGTGTGCCAGGAGCCCTTTGGGTCCTTCAACTTCGATGGCGTCCTGGGCCTGGCTCTGTCTGGAATGACCCAGGGCCCCAACTTCAGCCTCATGAACCGTGGCCCGGCTCAGAGTGCTGTGACTTCCGCTAATTTTGTACTACACTGTACTGTACTATACTGGATACCATGATGTAGTGCAATACAGTGTAATCTACCATAGATCTAGTAAACATACTATAACATATTGTAGTATGTTTTAATGTACTATGATAAACTGACGTTTAAGGCTAGCAGCTAAACTTCGCGGCAATACGTGCAACAGCAAGGGTGGTACCAACAAGCGGTGCTGCTCTTGCAGCAGGAAACCAAATCAGAGATTCTCGTTCTATCTTGAAGTGCGGCGCGATTTTTTGGTAGCCGTTCAATATATATCTAAATCAAGATCTTGGAAGTGTTTGATGTTCAGCACAGATGCCTTTGCATCTGAGGAGGTCTTTGCAGATAACATGTACTAGTCTGTTACAGATGTTCGCAGTGAGCTGTCAATGCTTGACAAGACAGAGAAGGGTAAGTTGAGAATCAATATGCCACCATTATCTGAGAAATCTACAACCGTATGCAGTTCGTATCTTCAAAACCAGTTCCTAGTGTTGAAGTTATTCTAGCATGTTAGGTCGAGTTAGGTTGAACGGGCGAAAGAGCCAGGGTTGCGAAGAGAAAGGGAGACGGAAAGAGTCAGTATAGTGTAGAGTGGTATTGGTTGGTTGTCCGCTCGGTTCTCCAAGCATAGATAGAAGATTACAAACCATCCCTTCACAGGGCGGGCAAAGCCTGGGAGAAGAGCGAGAGAGATAGAGAGAGAGAGAGAGAGAGAGAGAGGGACAGAGAGAGGGAGGGAGCGACGGAGGGAGGGAGGTAATGTGCGTGGAAGCGAGTGTGTGTGTGTGTGTGTGTGTGTGTGTTTGCGCATGTCCTTTAGTTTCATGCTGAGTTTCGTCGAGCCGGGAAGTCCAGCCCGTTTACTGAAGGCATGGAAGCAGCGGGCAACCTGAAGCATGGGTTGTTCTCCGTGTTCTTGTCGGATTCGGACGACGAAGACTCTGAGATCACGCATCTCGGCACGGACAAGAATGTGTCAGTGGAGGACCTTTCTAGGAAAGGAGCAGAGAAGATCATGGAGTGCTATGAGGTTCGGCGACATCAAGGAGGAGCGCATGGTGGGCCAGATGTTTTGGGTGCCGGTCTCCAGGAAAACCGGCTACTGGCAGGTGCGCGAGGGAGCAGCAGTCAGTCGGATTGTAGATGACATGATCCGCATGCTACGATGCCCGCCCATCGTGTGCAGAATGCAGACTTGATGTCCTGTCCGACGCTTGTTGATAAGGATCGTGACAGTCCGCTGAAGTCGTGGCACACCTTTCGGATGGGATTGGGATCGCAGAACTGAATTGTCGACATGAGTCGGTGCAGGTGCAGATGGAGGATATCGCTTTCAACAACAAAAGGCAGAGTCTGTGCTCAGACTGCCGCCTGCTCGCATACCTTCAAAGTATTCTGGAGGCCCAAACCCGAAAAAACTGATAGCGCTCAAGCTTGGAGTGTTGATGAAAGTTTCGGTTCCTTGGGCAGGCCCCTGTGCATTGTTGTTCATTTAGTGCCTATGGTGCAGCAGTCAACCCATTGTCTCAGGCCAGGTGGCGGTGGACACCGGCACCTCGATGTTGGCAGGACCTAGCCACGTGATTGATGCGCCCTGGCTTGGGAAAGCCATGGTTGGAGAAGAGAGCCCGGACGTGTGTATATTGCGCCGGTGTCTACTTTGTTCCTCCTCTTCTGAACTTACAACTTCCTCCTCTCTTTGTACACATGCTCTTGCATGATGTCGACGTATACTCATGAACCGCTGTAACCTACGATCGCCCAACACAGCATGATGTAAGGATGCTATGCGCTGGAACTAAAACACAATGCAACAAGCCGTGTTACGTTGGAGTATGCTATCGCAAAGGTTCGAGTTGCAGCTGTAGGGCAGGTGTGAGAGCTGTCTGACGCTTGAGATCCCCATGTCGTGTCAGGCGATCTGCAGAACCAACTCCACTTAAGGGATCATGGGACTGAGTAAATAGGGTCATAATGACGGTAACTATACTTATACCCCCAATCAAGGTACTTATAGCCTTACTTACTAAGTCCCACGATCCTCCAAGCAGCCCTACTCTTGCCACCATGTTTCATTCACCGCCTTAGAGACTTCCACGTGTGCCTTGAGCCCCAAACCGTCGGGTTTGGGGTTGTTGTGAAGAGGTTCTTAGGGCTTCGGGTCGATCAGGGCTTCTGTAAGGAAGTTTCAATCTATCGGATCTGAGAAGTATGGTACCTCATCCCCTTATGCGGTTCCGTCGTCGTCAGTCTATTCCGACGTGTGAGTGTTCTTGCTCAACAGGTTCGACCTTGCCATCGGCAGTCTAAACACGCCAAGTAGTCCTTTGAATATTGAAGTTGAATTAGTAGCACGGGTAGATTCTGTTTAGGTATCTGTGTATACAGGAAGGAAACTGGCATACATATTCCTGCACAGGTTTTCTTTTCCACTGTTTGTTGAACACATGCAGAGAATTGCTGCATCCATGCATCCATGTATGCATACCACCCGCCCACCCTCCTATCTACCCACACCTAGCTGCTTACCTACTTGCCTACTGCCCATCCACCTGCACACACATGCATGCCTACACATACGTACACCTACACAATCATAAGTATACATACACACACACACATATATATATATATATATATGTACAGAAATAAACATACAGGTGTATGCATGTCACAGACTCACACATGGGTGGTTGTCAAAATTAGGGTCCCTTTTTGGGTCCCTATTATAATAGAACAGCTAATATTCAGGCTGCCCAAACAGGGACTATAATTTTGACAACTACCTACACACACATATCTACATAATTATATATATATATACATATGTGTTCATATTTACACATATCAATGCAAGACGCCAAAGCAGACCTTTGTCAGGCTTTGACCTCCCGGCTCAAAGTTCGCCACGACTGTTCGGTCCTTAGATGACGGAAGCTTGAATGCCACCACGACGACGCCTGTACTACTGCTACACTGCTACCATATTACGACTATGCGGCGACTACGACGATGATGATGACTGCCGCGACGACGAAAGCTTCTACGACTCCGACTACGACAACTCCTGCTGCTGCTGCTGCTGCTGATAAGGTTACTGCGCCGACGACGACTGCCACTACTTCTGCTCCTGCTCCAGCTCCCGCTCCTGCCTCTGCGGAACAAGCGGACGGAAAGGAATCGACAAAAAGGCCCTGCCCCGGCCCGAGGCTCGAACTACGACGACCTGCCAGATCTTGGCTTCATCGTGTCTGGGCATGCCACTGGGCTTGGTCAGAGCGCAAGCGGTTTGCGTATGGTGCGGGCTCCGGCATGCTTTGGTTGCAGCGTGGACGTTACAGCGTCAGCGGCGGTGACTGTGCATATGCAAGGAGCACCAAGGAGCCATCTTAGATTTGGCAAGAAGGATTAGCTTGCATTTGCCTTACACCGTTCCGGCTATGTAACCGTCCCGGGCTTTCATTTCAGCCTTAGCGCAGCACGACTGCCGCGCCTCCTTGTGTACAGAGACAGGTGTATCGAACATCTTCATGCATCTCCAAGCTTCATCCCTTTGATTCATACTTGGCAGCCTCTAATACTTTAGCTTCTCGAGAGATTAGGACCCACTTAACCTCACTCAACCTCCAGCTGCACCCTGCCTTCAGAACCGCAATTGGCAATCGGACTACCCAGTAGCTGTGCAGCTGATGTCATGGAGAGGTCATGAACCTGAAGCCCGCCGAGTACGTGGACAACAGTGGTGGGTACTGCTCCCTCTCCCTGATGAGTCTCCTGGCACCATGGAAAGACGAGCCATCAAATTTGAGCCCTGTCTCGGGACCTCAGCCCTCATGCCTTCAAGGCCCAGTGGGGCGGAATGAATGCATGTTGAAGTGCAGAATGCCCTTGCAAAAGGCTCCCACAACCCACTGTGATATGAAGCCCCGTGTGTCGCCCGCTTTACTTGGAGGATCATGGGACTTAGTAGGTAAGGTTATAAGCACCCTAATTGGGGTTACAAGTATAGTTACCCTAATTATAACCCTAGTTACTAAGCCCCATGATCCTTTAAGCAGACCCTAAAACACCTTATAATGGTCCCTTAGAAGGAGCCCTTTAAGGAACCCTAGTTACTCAGTCCCATGATCCTTTAAGTAGAGCCTAACGAGCTGCTTCATCTGCGTGCCCCCGTTTGTGGGAGAACTTACCGCTGGTTAGTAGGGAATGGGAAGAATGGTAGTAATAGTAGCTATAATTGCACCCCATTCCTCCATTCCCTACTAACCAACGGTAAGAGAATCGCGACAAGAAGACCCCGAGTCCCATGGGACCCAAGGTTTGGATGTGCCGCCCCCGAACGGGCCACTCTTCATCTTTGGCGATCCTTTCCTCCGAAAGCAGCTTGGTGGAATCGGCCTTTTAGGACCCTCAGAACTTGTGAACCTTTGGAGCTGCGCTGAGGGTTTTTTGGTCCTTACCAGGGGTTTTCTCGGGGAGCGACTCCGCAAGTTGATCGTCTCATACGGCAATGCTGAGCAGGCTGTGGCATAGCCTGCGACACGTGTCGTGACCATGTAGTGGTGCGGGTCGGTAGGGACAACCTGGATCAGTCCCTCGGCTCGTGAAGTTATCCTAGAGCCTCGTAGTCATGTCTGGTGGATACTCGAAGAGCGATGCCAGTGCGGCCCCCATGGAGTTCGGCTACTGGAAGATTCGGGGCCTGGGCTCCGTGTTCCGGATGCTCTTCGAGTACAAGGAAGCCAAGTACGAGGACAAGCAGTACGAAACGGGGGAAGACTGGTTCAAGGGTCGCAAGCCCGCGATTCTGGAGATGAATCCGCTGGCGAACCTCCCGTACCTGGTCGATGGTGACAAGTGCGTTTGCCAGACGAATGCTATCTTGCACTACCTGGGCGACAAGTACGGCCTCAATGGCAGCACCGACGCCCAGAAGGTGCGCACGGAGGAACTCCTCGCAGAGATCTACGACGTGCGAAATGGCATGATCGACCTGGTGTATCCATTCAAGAATGCGACCCGTGACGAGGCGGAGTTCAAGACAAAGGCGGAGGGGCTTTCCGGTTCACCCCCGTTCGGCAAGTTTGAGGCCATTCTTGGCTTCAAGGACAATGCGTCGGGTGGCAAGTGGTTTGTCCTTGCAGATGGCCCCGGTGTGGCAGACTTCCACATTTGGGAAATGTTGGACCAGCATAAGATGCTTGCTGAGAAGATGGGTGCCGCACCAATCCTCGAGAAATTCCCAAAGTGCAAGGCTTTCTACGAGGCTTTCCGGGCCCTGCCCACACTGCAGAAGTACTTCGCGTCTGACGCATACAAGCTGGACATCAACAACAAGATTGCAGGCCCCTACTTCAGGTGAGAGCCCTCTCGGTTTTGATACTTCATTTTCGGTCTGAGCCTTCGCGGCATCTGCTTGTGATGCTGGTTTTCTTACAGATCCTATGACTTGATGGACCCTGACCTACGGGCACTGGCAACAAGGCTTGCTGACAAGTTTGCAAGTTGCACAGCGCTGAGTCTGCCCAGGGGCCTAGGGCCCAGAGTCTGCTTGCGTGTGCCTCACCGTCCCTGCTGCTGTTGCTATGTTTCCTAGCGATGCTATGGTTCATAGTGCTCATACTTGTCCGTTCCTGCTGATAGAGCTGTTTATTACGGTTGCTCTTCGTTACGATTGCAGTTAGTTTCGCTGGCTGTGCTGCCCCTCCATGTCAGTTGCGAACAGTTTCTCCCTATTGTTCTCTTATCCAGTTGGTGGCCTTTTGTCTTGTGACAACTATCCGGGTTCAATCACCTCAATAGACATTCTCGTGCCCTTGCATTGCGAGACACTTGATGATGGCACGGCAGAGAGAGAGAGAGAGAGAGAGAGAGAGAGAGAGAGAGAGAGAGAGAGAGAGAGAGAGAGAGAGAGAGAGAGAGAGAGAGAGAGAGAGAGGGAGGGAGGACTGCTCCCGCCTCAAGCCCCTAGCAAAGCAAAGCAGAGAGAGAATAGACATTCTAATGATCTGCATTAATGTCACGATCTGTACCACAAGCGATGCTATTGTTGATTTCTAACATTGATTCTTCCTGTCACGAGTATTGCAAGCAGTGCAGTCTGGTATCACTGTAGCCACGTCTGGCAAAGCGCTATCGCGTCATGTGCTAACTCTTGCAGAGAAGCAGATGCAGACCTAGAGACCAAGAATCTCCGAGCCTTTGCCACAGTCGCCTGCTGATCGGTCCCTAGCAGCGTGCCACCGACCACTCCGATAGCTTCGATAAGTGTGGTCCGCGCTGCCCTTGCGGTCAGTTGCGCCGTTGCTGGAGATGGTGGTCAGGTGGCAGTCGTGGTCGCTGGTGCTAGGGCCTGCTAGGGCACTATCATGTGGTTTTGGTGGTTATGGTCGTGCCTGAGGTTCAGGTTGTGGTGGTTGTGGTGGTGGTGGTGGTGGTGGTGGTGGTGGTTGCGGTTGCGGTTGCGGTCGCGGTTGCGGTTTCTGTTGCTGTTGGTGCTGTTGGTGCTGTTGGTGTTGTTGTTGCTGTTGTTGTTGTCGTCGTTGTAAGCCTCTCGGCTCAGGAAAGGTCAGGCTAGTACAGTTGCCTTTTTCCTTTCTTGCCATGGCATGTGTCAGCGCCTGAGCAGTCCCGGTCCCAAGTCCGGGAGGGAGTATTAGATTTACAGCTCTCTAACATCTCCCAGAGGTGAGGGTTGTCGGTATTGCGAAGCCGACAGGAGCCGTGCTCAACATGAGTGCTGCGAAACAGCCTAGTGGTTCGACCAAGCATCAGCCCGTTCCTAAAGGGAAGGGTAAGCGCTCTTATCAAAGGGCAGCACGTAAAGCTCTGCTTGAAGGTAGTGCGGTCTACAAGGGAAGGACGATGTCGTCAACAGAGCTTGGAGCTGCTCCGGCACATGAAAAGTTCACCAATCCCGGCAGAAGGACTCGGCCTTCGAAATTCACAGAAGATAAGAATCTCAGCTACTTATCTTGGAACGCAGGATCTCTCACAACAGCAGTTTGGGAAGAGTTACTCTCCGTACTGCAAAGTGCCGCATTTCAGGATGTGAAGCTAGTAGCTATTCAGGAAACACACTGGAGGGGCTCTTGGCAATTCAGCAAGTCAGGCTGGCATGTGATCAGCTCAGGCTCCACAGGGGAGAAGGGAGCCGGGGTTCTCATAATGGTGCACTCCACGCTGTGCAAGTCACAGGATCTTCGCTACAACGAGGTAGTACCAGGACGAGTTCTCCAGGTCCGGGTGCCGAGCAAAGGCATCTCACTGGACGTCTTCAGCTGTTATCAATACGTCTGGCGCTCTAAGGAGACAGTCGCTCAGAATAAGGAGACCCGGAAGCAGACCCTTCATGCCCTAAGTAAGTCCATCCGAGCTGTTCCCAATCGCAACACTCTCCTTGTGCTAGGAGATTTTAACTCCTCGCTAAAAACTGACAATAAACACGTAGGGCCATGCACGATCCAGACTTGCAGACTCGGGCACCGCGGATCTAAGGATCTCCAGACCCTACTGTTTGAGCACCAGCTAATTGCAACCAACACTTGGGGAGTGCATAGACCAGCCACTCATGTACAAGGCAACTCTGTCTCACAGATTGACTTCTCGTTTGTCAGGATTGCACAGTCCCAAGGCCCTGCCAGGTTTTGCCGGCCGCTAAGGACCTTCCCAGTTGCATCCTGGAGGGATGGTAGTAGGCACTTCCCCCTTCTAGGTAAACTGAGACACAGCAGGAGATACTCCGCCCAAGTCACCAAACCCTATGACCAGCAGGAAATGGAGGACTGCTATCGACATCGTTCACCGAAAATACAGGCGTTTGCTAGGGAGGTAGACTCCCTCCTTCAGGATCATCCTCAAAGCTGGCATAGCCTCTATCAAGCAATGAACTCAGCCCTCGCGACTCACTTTCCCAAGAGAAAGGATTCAGCACCAAGACCCGATCTCAGCATCTGGGAGGAGCGCTCTGTATTGCGCTCACTTCCACTAACAGTCAAGGTCTTAGCAGAGTTCTTGCCCGATCTGCAGCTTCGTATGGTGCTTCGCTGCTGGAGCTCTTTCTCCAAGCAAAGTGCACAGGCGAGGATAGCAAAGCATCACAAGCAGGAGCGGCGGCGGCAGGAAATAGATGAGCAACTCGAGCAGGCAGAGCTTAAGTCCAAACAAGATGGGAGTCATTCTCTTTACAAGGTAATCAAGCGCTTTAGGTCGGGGAGGCCTCAGGAAAGAGTTCAGCTTCGTGACTCTGAGGGACGCTTCCTTACTGCCAAGGAAGAAAGAAGACAATTAGAGGAATATTCCCAAGATCTGTTCGGAGCAGGGGATGACTTCCCGCTCTCAGGGCTGCAAGGCAGCCTGCACATAACAGACCACGAAGTGCAAGAACAGCTTGGCACAATAAAGCTTGGCAAGGCAGTTCCGAAAGAGAGTCCTCCCGTAGTAGCCTGGCGCTCCCTAGGCCCCCAAGCAATCCGGCTCATCTCGGACACCCTAAATAGGGAAGTCACTGCAGGAAGGCTTTCGGACAGTGTCACCTCGTCGCAGATCTCCTGGCTCCCAAAGCCTCCCAAGAAGCCAGACAAACCAACCTCACTTCGTCCGATTGGAGTGATAGCGCCTGAGGGCAAGATCCTAGCCGGACTAGTGAGGAAGAGACTCAAGAATACCCTTCAGCAAGCAATGACCGGCGTCTCGCAGTTCGGCTTCGTCCCAGGCAGGGGTACAGAGGAGGCTATCTGCAAAGCCCTCACACATGTAGACCAAGCCAGGTTCAGACAGGCTCTTACCACTAGGGCTGCTGGTAAGGGTCAACAGGGGCTGAAGCTCAAAGGTAGTCTCACCATGAGCGTTGACATGAGCAAAGCTTTTGACACTGTAAACAGGCTGCGATTAAGAGAGGCCCTTGAAGCTGAACAAGCCGATCCTCTTCTGATAGAGGTGGTAGGTCATCTCCACATCAAAGCCTTGTACAAGATGACAGCCAGCGATCAGAGCTTTGAGATAGCCACACGCAGGGGAATCAAGCAGGGTTGTAAACTTGCACCCTCTTTATTTGCCTTTGCATCGGGACTTCTCTTTAGAAAGCTCTCTGGGAAAATCAGCCCAGCTGAACTAGTGAAGCTCCTCACAATGTACGCGGACGATAGCCTGATCCAGTCACATTTCGACTCAGAGAAAGGCCTAATGACAGCATTAGGATACTGCGACCTGCTTTTGGATCAGCTAGTAGAGCTTGGGTTTAAGGTCAACCCGTCCAAGTCAGCAATCCTGCTGCAGCTGCAAGGGGGCTCAGCCTCGACCATGAGAAAGAAACTCTTTCGCCAGGTTGAGGGAGAGAAGTTTGTTGAGCTTCCTTCGGGCAGGTTGATCTCGCTTCGCTACCAGGTCCCATACCTTGGGGTTATTCTCTCGTATCACGAATATGAAATGAAGACTCTCAAACATAGGCTGTCCTCCAGTAAGCTTGCAATGTCAGAAGTAGCCCATGCAGTTCGGAACCATCGAGTCTTATCAGACAGACGTCGTCTGTCGATATGGACAATCACTGCGTGGGCCTCTGCTTTGTACGCACTTCATGTGGTGGGGGTGACACAGCAGGGCCTGCAAAAGCTCCATTCACACATGATGTACCAACTTAGATTCGTCCTGCGGAGTTACTCCCAGGAAACGAAGGAATCAAACCAGGAGTTACTCCGGAGATTACGAATTCCTCACGTGAAGGAGCAGCTGCAAAAGAGACTGACCCAGTTCATAAAGAGACAGCAACACTCCGATCCCCAGCTTCTCCCCCACTATAAGTTGCGAGCTGAGGCAGTTAGCCAGGTTCTGGCATGCCTCTCCACGGACTTCTCCTCGCAACCTGTTGAGGATAGGCTTCTGACTTGCACTGAATGTGGAGCATGTCTCTCTGGCACCGGAGCACTCCGTCGCCACCTGCAGAAGGCACACCCAGATTCACAGCAGTGCCTGAAAGGACCAAAATTTGATCCTATCTTGCATTCAATGCCAGGGTCAGCAACTTGTGTCGCCTGTCGAGCAACATTCAGATCAGTGTTTTATCTACGCAAACATGTAGAAGCATCTACCTGTCCAAGGGTAGAGCTTTTGCTCAGGCAGCAGGAAGAGCTACCCTTAGAAGCACAGAACCGGATCTCACTCGTAGAAAGTCTACAGTCTGAGGCCCAGGACAATCCAGAAGGTGCCGCTCGAAACCCTGCGTTCCATGATTACCTGATGGAACACTGTGCTCTCTGCGGTCAGGTCCTCGTCGGTCAGAAAGGAGCCAAACAGCACCTAAACAAGCAGCATCCTGATGTGATGGTCAAGCTTGAGAAAACTCTTCAACCAAGACTCGCTCAGTTTAAGGTCTTCTTTCACAAAGGAGATAGCTGTCGTTATTGCAAACTCAGGGTGGATGCCCCGGGTAGACATGCTCAGCAGTGTGTTCCACTCCTGCAGGTGCATGTACTACAGGAGGTAGCGCGTCAGCAACTCAGCAAGCAGCCCCGAGAATATGCTCGAACTAGGCCCAACACCTCGGAGAAGCCAGCCGCCAAAAAGCCTACAGACTCTACGCCAGGTATTTCGCTACCCGAATTTAGACTGGACGGCTTCCTTCTGCTGGCCAACACTCGTAACCACTGCTACGCCAACTCAGGTCTACAGTGTCTGCACTGGCTTGCAGATCCATCAGCGGCGCCTTTTCAAGAGGCGGCCCGGATCAGTCTACTCGCGAGAATAACCCCTGAGCACAGAGTTTTCTCGGAGCTCACCACGGGCTGGCTCTTTGACGGAGGACATCATGACTCTGCAGAGTTCCTTCAGCAAGTGTTTCGGAATCTCTCTGCCTCAAGATTTGGACAGTGGGAAACTCGCGCTTCAGTTCCAGAGGGTGTGATAGTCGATGAAGAAGGGGGTTCTCCCATTCACCTTGCCACGGCGATCAAGCCCAACCTGCAGGACATGCTAGTGGCATGGTCGTCTCAGGAGCGCTCCTGTGCACTCATAGAAGCTGCACAACACGTGTGCTTAGCTTTGCCGAGATTTGCAGGTGAAGCAAAGGATCACCACAGCATTGCCCTTCCACAGCAAGTTCAGATTCCTGTCTTCCTAGATCACTCTTCCCGAGTCTCCTTCTGTACTTACACAACGGAGGCAGTAATCATTCACCTAGGCATGGAGGCCACTAGTGGTCACTATCGAGCAGCAGTACACAAACAAGACTCCTGGTATATTGGTGATGATTCTCACCCTCCTAGTCCCTGCTCCCTTGATGATCACCTGCTTCAACAGAACTGTTATGTCATTTTCTTATCCCGCAGCGCCGTCTCTCCCGAGCTCCACGCCGTAGACATTCACCCGAACAATGTCTCTGCAAGAGCTCTTTCAGCGAGCCTCGATGGATGAGAGCTTCTCCTCTAAGAGGGGAGAGGTCGCCCCCTCAGGAGGAGATTCTCCCCTGAAGCGCCAACGTGGTGGAGCTACTCCCCAGCAGGGCGGTAAAGGAAAACAAAGAGGGGGCAGAAGCAGGGGACGAGGAAGCGGAGGTAGAGGGAGAGGAGCAGCCAGATCGCAAAACGGGAACGGTGGAAACAATCACCAGGCACAAGGCAATGTATCGCAAGAGCTGATCAATGCAATAGCGCGGCTGGCACTCCGACATGATGAGCAAATCACAGCGATCGCCTCGGACGTGACATTCGTCTCTTTTGTCAGAACGGAAGATCACTCGATCCTCCCTCATCTTTACGAGGAATCTCAGCGAGTCAAGAACAGCCCTATCGGGATTCCTCCCAGGGCAGCCATGACCTTGAAGTTTCTCAGGGAACTCAAGGAGCGATTGGTGACTACCAGCCGCGATAAGAGCATACAGGAGCGCCTGCAGAATGAAGAGCTGATGACGCAGGACGGCGAATGGCCGTTCCTGGAGTGGAGCCCCACCGAACAAAAGATGATCGAGACGGTGGAAGACCCTCTCACCACGGCTCAAGTCGTTTCAGGCTTGGGAGACGCAATCACTAGAATTTCCTCCGATCCGGAACACATCAAGCTCTTCAAAACTTCGCGGCCACTGACCGAAGGCATGACGGGAGGTCCAGTTCGAATCCAGATCCAACTGTCAACCAGGGCGGCCACATCTGAACTGCAGGAAACCTTGCAGTCCCTAATTGGCAACACTGCATTCTCGCTCATTAACGCGGATTTTCAGCGACTGGGAACTCAGCCATCACCGCTGGTTCGTCAGATTCGCGATTTGCTTTCCTGATCTTCTCCAGAGGATAAGATCTTCAGCTCTGCCCCACGAGCGGGCAGGACTGGAACCTAAGGCCCAGCAGAAGCAAACTGTGTGTAGAGGAGCTGCTCCCACTTAGTTCCTTGCCCCAGCACGCTCATGCTTGCGAGGAGCCTGAAGCGTCTTCGTTGAATGGCGAGGAGGCCCTCCCGCGGAGCACTGCACCTAAGCTGGACTGCCTTGTATTGCTGCACATGCTCCTTCATGACAAAGCTCTCAGGCTCAAAATCTAATCACTTAGACCGGGGTTAACTTCTCGACCATGTATGATCAGACGCCAACACGACTTGCCATGATGCTGCTCCCGACGATAGCAGCGATGCACTTCCTTCATCAGAAGGCCCAAGGTGTGGAGATACTCCCCTGGACCGTGCTTACAGAGCTGCTGGAGAGAGTGAAGGGCCTTGGGCTCATCACAAAAGATGAGATGTTGAACCTTGCCGTGGAGTTACTCCCGGAGGGTAGGATTCGACAGGTGCTCGCTCACCTCCACTCGATCTCAGGGATCGATGAATGGGGAGAGATCCGATTCAGAAGACGACGAGCCCTGGTTGAGCAAGGGATGCAGTACCTCTGCTTGGTACGCATGCATGGTGGAGACTTGCTCTCCCCAACGAGCCTCGGCTACCAGCGGTACGACTTGGAGATAATGGAACGAGAATCCCATATTACGGGATACGTCGCCAGATATCTCCCTTCTGAGTACCAAGAGGCCTATCAAGCTGACGTCCAGACGTTGAGGTCCAAGTTTTTCGCTGAGGATGGCAAACTCAACCTGGCCTCGGCGACGTGGGAGGTACACTACAATCGCCTCAACGCGGCCAGCTCCTGAGCCAAGTGAAAGGAGGAGATGCTCCCTGAGCAGGGGCGTCTCTAACAGAAAGAGGAGTTTCTCCCTTTGGCGAAGAGCTGGAGGAGTTACTCCCCAAGGGTTTTTGAACAAGTGCAGATTCTAGGAGGAGTTTCTCCCCTAGTTGGAGGAGTTTCTCCCCCAACGAGGGGTGTATAGATCGAGGAGTCTCTCCCTTTGGGTTTTTAAAAGGTTTGCGTCGCTGCCTGCAATAATTCTGTCCGCACTGAGCTGCACTGCGCCAACAGCAACTCACCCTCTGCGATGCAGGTCACCTTGTGGTCGCCTGGAGCTCAGTGGCATAGGTCTGCCTGCCTGCCTTGGAGTCAGCTTGAGCCCACAACCGCAGCTTTATTAGCTTCCTCTCAAGACTCGGCATCATGTCCAGACCTGAGTCAACACAGGATCCCTCGTATCAGGCGGAGTACGAGGAATTCTGCCAACGACGGATACGTGACCAACTTCCGCATGTCACGTATCGCAATTTCCTGCGCCAGTGGAGGCGCTCCGCTCGTGCTCATGGTGAAAGCTATCCTACATATAAAGGAGCCTCCAAAGGAACTGGTGGACAGGAAGAGTTAGGAAGTGGAAAGGGTGGAGTCACTCCCCCTCCTCCTCCTTCCAAGAAGAGAAGTACTGGCCAAAGCGAGGGTGGAGATACTCCCCCTGCAGCAAAGGCCAAGAGTGGAGATCCTCCGTCGGGGGACCCAAACACGGAAGCTGCGATCAAAGTTCTTCAGTCAGCTGGCTATACCCCCTTTCCCAGTCTGATTTCAGACTGTGACGGGAACATCACCGATCTGAACAATCACCGAGTAACGGTGACAGTGACCCAGCAGCTGCGAGATGGACTCACTCAGGTGGAACGCCCCTCTCCGGAGATAGCCAATGCTCTCCTTGAGACCTTCCTAGCCTCTCGCCGGGGACTTGCCAATGAGCCTCTGCAACCAAAGCTTGGCTATCCCACAGTTGAGGAGAATGGGTGGTTTCGATTTGAGTACTCTTCACCGAACATTCTTCCTGCAGGAGACAGTGAGGTTGCATTCCACGGAACACACTTGGAATGTTTGCATGGGATACTTGCTACGGGCAGGCTACTTCCTTCGACCCCTGACCTCTCCGGCACGCGAAGCTTCGAGGCACGCCCAGGAGTGTATCTCCACAGGGTGTCAAACAGGCATCTTGCTGCCGGATACAGTTGCATGGTGAGGATAGGACCTCGGCACGTGTTCGTGCGACCAATGTTTGAGGTGGAGGCTGCGCACTCTGGATCGCAAAAACGTGGTAAGAAAACAAACCAACTTATATACTCCTACGAGGCAGTCAAAATCCGAGCTCTGCTACTGCAAATATCGACAAAGGATACACTCACCTTGGGTGAGTACCTGCGCGAGTGGAGTGGCTTGTTGGAGATACCACTGAGACAAGCACGGGCATCTTTCTCGGCGTTGGGATACGAACTGCCTGGCGAAGCTTCGTCAAGCGGAGCTCAGGAAGGTGGAGCTGCTCCCCTTCCAGATAGTGAGCCGGCGTCCAGCTCACAGGGTGGAGTTCCTCCCCCGACAAGGGCGTCGGACGAACATAGCTCCACAACGCCACGTAGCTCCACTATCGTGGCTTGGGAGGGACAGCCCGGCGATCTAGGGGGCTATTGCACTGCCTCTACGAAGCCTGAGAGCAACTTCTCGTTCGAAGTCTCGAAGGCCCTAGCTGCTCTGCTCCGGCACGGACACCAACCCTACATCACGTGAAATTCGGCTGGTTGGGCCAAATTAGAGGACGTCTTGAGCTGGCCAAGAGTGCAGGCACAGCACGCCACGGCAGGCGACCTCATGGAAGTCGTCCGGAGTAATGCAAAAGGCAGGTACGAGCTTGGTGATTGCCAAGGCCAGAAGTACATCAGAGCCCTGCAAGGACATTCTCGCTCCGATGTGGACTCCAACGAGGTGTTGGAGGAACTCACGGAGGAGATGCTCCCCAAAATGCTCTACCATGGCACATTCTGGTCCTTGTATGACTCCATACGTCAACGTGGCCTTTTGCCTCAGAACAAGATTTCCAAGGGCCGCGGCAAAGGCGGACGTGGCAGAGAGGGACGACAGCATGTTCACTTCGTCTCGGATCGGGACTATGGGAAACCTGGTGTTTCTGGTTTCAGAGATAGCTCGTCGATGCTGATAGCTGTCGATCCACGCAGGGCAATGCAGGTAGGGGTGCAATTTTTCCGTAGCAAGAACGGCGTCATTCTCACCCCTTCCGTAGTGCCCCCCTCTGTCATAGAGTACTACCAGAGCCTGAAATCGGGCACTAAGTACGGAGGCGATAACAGGCCGCTCTGATCGTGAGGACTCCCCTCTTTTGGTGGAGTTCCTCCCCAAACAGATAATGCAGCTGCGTGTGCAAAAATCTGTTCTGATACTGAAGGTTGTTTCACCTTCATCACCAGATAGCAAATGTGCCCTGAGGTCGCACTCGAAGCTCCGCGCGCAGTCACGGGCCTGGTTCTGCAAGTGCGTAGCCAACCAAAACTCTCCAGGAAGCTTACTGTCATTCTCGCACAGGCTCAACTCGTCAGCTGTCTAGACTGTAGAAGCCATGCCTGAAACACCGAAGAAGAATGGCAACAGAGCGACCTCCCGCACCCCTCCTCCAGTGAGACGTCGGGCTCACATCTCCAGGTCGCCACCACCAAGCGACTCAATCCGGGAGTCCGACTCCGAAGACACTGCGGCCCCTACAGGGGCTCCTGCAGCAGCTGGACCTAAGGGTCCTCCGCCTCCGAAGCCTGTTAACTTACCAGGAAGTGGATCCAGCACAGATCGGACAACGGGCTCAGGCAAGGCACCTGGAGTGCCAGCGAAAGGAGGAATCCCGGGAGGAGTTTCTCCCCTGGGACCACCGCCAAAGTCCGTTACCTCAACGATTTCCCATCCAGGGACAGGAGAGCTTCATGTCACCAGCACAGGTCCGGCAGGAGTTGCTCCGCCATCTACAAATGGCAACAACGGACTGGAAGCGGCGCCTGGCTTGCCTCTACTGAGTGTTTCATTGCCTCACCGCCTCTACTATAACATAGAGCTAGTGGTTCGTACTGAGCCCTCACAGCGAGGCTAGACACCCCGCGAGACAGCAGAGTGCAAAAGAATGCCGCCAATCGGTCAGCGATGCATTGCAAATCAGCCGGTGAACTACAGCATAAGTGCCAGAGTCTGCATCCAGACTCACTGAAGACACGTCTGATTCCGACTTCATTGCTTGCAGCCTTGAGGGGCGGAGCGTGTGCGAGTGCTGTGTTAAGGCACGGCTCGTCATGAAATGACCGCGCAATTAGCAAGCAGAGCAGTAGGTCGACCCCTCGCAAAGCGTGGACGTCAAGTTTCACCACAGACAGTATCCTCCCGCTGCGTGTGAATGAAAATGTCGTCGTTGTTGCTGCTGCCGTGTACTGTACTTGTGCGATTCCGAGTCACACGTCGGACCTTTTTCTTAAGTTCGCTGCCATAGAAGCTCAAGAGCGTGTCCCAAAGATGGCGGCCCCCATGGAGTTCGGCTACTGGAAGATTCGGGGCCTGGGCTCCGTGTTCCGGATGCTCTTCGAGTACAAGGAAGCCAAGTACGAGGACAAGCAGTACGAAACGGGGGAAGACTGGTTCAAGGGTCGCAAGCCCGCGATTCTGGAGATGAATCCGCTGGCGAACCTCCCGTACCTGGTCGATGGTGACAAGTGCGTTTGCCAGACGAATGCTATCTTGCACTACCTGGGCGACAAGTACGGCCTCAATGGCAGCACCGACGCCCAGAAGGTGCGCACGGAGGAACTCCTCGCAGAGATCTACGATGTGCGAAATGGCATGATCGACCTGGTGTATCCATTCAAGAACGTGACCCGCAACGAGGAGGAGTTCAAGACAAAGGCGGAAGGTCTTTCCGGTTCACCCCCGTTCGGCAAGTTTGAGGCCATTCTTGGCTTCAAGGACAATGCTTCGGGTGGCAAGTGGTTTGTCCTTGCAGATGGCCCCGGTGTGGCAGACTTCCACATTTGGGAAATGTTGGACCAGCATAAGATGCTTGCTGAGAAGATGGGTGCCGCACCAATCCTCGAGAAATTCCCAAAGTGCAAGGCTTTCTACGAGGCTTTCCGGGCCCTGCCCACACTGCAGAAGTACTTCGCGTCTGACGCATACAAGCTGGACATCAACAACAAGATTGCAGGCCCCTACTTCAGGTGAGAGCCCTCGGCTTTAGTGTTCAGTTTTCAAGTATTTTCAGTCTCACAGACTCCTAGACTCGAAGACGCTTCGAAACCAAGAGGCAGAAAGCAAGCGCGTTGCTGTCTGCAATAATGGTGGGGCAAGGTCGAGGAGCCTTCCAGCATTCTGCCACCAGCTATGTGCACTTCTCGTATGTACTGGCGTAGGAACGGCCTTGTGTGTGCGTGTGTGTGTGTGCGTGTGCGTGTGTGTGTGTGTGTGTGCGGGTGCGTGTGCGTGTGTGTGTGCGTGTGTGTGTGTGTGTTGTGAGTGTGTGTGTGTGTGCGGGTGTGTGTGTGTGTGTGTGCGCTTCTGTCGACAAGAAGGACGAAGTGCACATTATCGTTGCACATTATCGATGGACCGCAATAGCTCAAGCAGTTACGGGCCTGCAGTAGGCAAGTTGTCACCAGGCAGGTAGCAGAGTCAGAAGTTCAAGATGCAGTCGCAGTCAGCCTGTTGAGTAGTGAAACAATACGGAGAAAGTCGTGCGTAAACCGCATCGTTGCATCGGATCTTTCAAATCTCCCCGGACAGAATGAGAGCCTGAGCATCCAACCACATGTTCAATGCTGGCCGAGGTTCTATTCCGCCTACGACCGGCACAATGAGCGGGTTGGCTTCGCGGTCGCGCGGCACATAGGCATCCCTGACGAGAAGTCGCAGGCCTGTTTCTCTTCTTCGGCATAAATATAGGGGCCTTAATCATTACCTGTGCTATGTTGGGGGTTCCAGTACAATGGGCACCAAAACCCTATTCTAATTATTAAGGCCCCTGTATTTCCAGGCAAGCGCCCATGGAAAGCCTGCATCAGGGTTGTTCTGCACGTCTGCCACCCCCCTTCCCATCTGCCCTTCGTCGTGAGAGGCGCTGTTGGTTTCTCTGAATGGCGCCGGTGAGGCGGCCCCATTTGATTGAGGTTTAGATGGGAGTTTCCAAAAAGTAGGGGTTTATACTAAGGATCCTACTCTTTAAGGTACTGCATCAGGGTCCCCTATTTTCGGAAGCTCCCAGATCCTTCTGCAAGGGTTCTATCCATACGCCAAGAGCGCCTTATCAGGGCTTGGATTGGTTTGTTACATTGTTCCCAAAGACTGCAATATCACTTAATTAAGGAATATACCTTAAATTATAGTAGTATGATATAGGGTACATTCCTTAATTAAGGGATATTGGAGTCTCTGGGTTCAGGCTTTGGAGATTCTGGTGCGGTGCCGTTTTAGCGGTGCGGCTTTCATGCAAAACTCGCACAAGCGTCTTGCACAGGTTTGCATTTTTTCGCTTCCTGTATGCCACGTGCCAATGTTTGTTACAGCGGCTCCTTTCATTACGGTAGCTCTCGACGGAGCTCTTGTCTGAGATGACGACGAGCCGGAGCACCACGTGCCATGCGCAGCCTGAAACCCCCAAACCTAAAGCCCGACGGCCGAATCTGAAGCCCTACTCTGGGGGCCTTCTTTGCATATGCTATGTTGAGGTTCCTTATTATAGCTATATATAATATAATATACCCCCAAAACCGTATTCTAATTATTAGAGGCCCCTATATCAAGCCAAGACGGTGGAGCGCTGCAGCCCTTGAGCTCTTACCTCGGGCACTCCGTTCCCTGCGTGCAGGTTGCAAAATTTCGACCCCCCACTCCCCACAACCCTCCAACCTGCCGAAACAAGTATGAAACTTTGATGAAGCCCTATCTTCAGAAATCCGGGCGGTGCAGGTCAGCCGAGGGAAGGGCTTCCTCGCGCCCTCGCAGTGAGGGTAGGCAGGCTGCAGACCGCAGAATTGCGAAGGTGCAGAAAATCGGTGCGGCGGGCTTTGCGGGGGACGGGGGGGGGTTTCAGCAGGCAGTTTACAGGGTTTTGCAACAGGTTTGGGTATCTTCGAGTGGGTTGTGTAGGGGTTTTGGAAGCTACTGGAAGTGTTTTCTGTTGTGGACTGGAACACTCAGCAGGGCGGGACGCCTTGGGTACGGCCATACAGTAAGAGTCTATAATAGGGCTACTATTAAGGTCCTAATATATCTCTTTTATGAATATTATTCAAATATTACTGAGTGGGGGCCGTACCTAAGGGACGCCCAAACCCTGACCCTTCTTCCGCAACTGCCTCGAAGCTTCGAAGAAGCGGGAAGGCCTTGCTTTCAGAGCCGAACCCCGAGAGCCCAATACCCCTTAATTAAGGAATATGGCTTAAATCATAATATGAAGCCCCCTATAATTTAAGGTATACCGCTTAGTTAAGGGATATTGGGCTCTCTGGGAAGTGACAGTGTGGATGTGAACTCTTGTGCTGTCTAAGGGCCATCCGCGCACTCATCGGCAAGTCCGGCGAGAACATCAAAGATCTTAGGGTGCGGTCCTCAAGATGTTCGGGATCCGGAAATGTGCGGCAGCTTGCTCGTCCATACTTCTGCCTTCAAGCCCCGGACCTCAACAGAATAGAGGGGTCTGCATAAGTACTCATCTTATCGTCTTCCTTACTATACAGTTACAGGGTAATATGCACCGCAGCCTTATTTAGATTATTAGGGCCCATCTAGTAGGCCACAGATCCTAAATAAAGCTTTCGTGGTACTAAAGGCTGGATGGCTTTGAGGCAGGCAGGGACGCACAAGAAGGATTCTTGATGATCCTATCGTGTGATATTTCGCAACGCTAGGCTCTGCCCCCGCATACATAGTGCCTCAGAGTCCAGCTTATTTCAAGAGTCAATACATGTCAATACGTATAACAAGGCATGAGAGGATCCCGTGGTATTCTGCGAAGCCACATTGTCGTGCGTTATCCTCCTAAGATTTCACTGCGACGACAATCTGCTGCAGTATAGTATAGGTATGTGAATAGTCTTTATTCCATCTTCCAGTATTGCTTCTCCACAAACGCACGGAGGCAAGTTCCCCAAATCGAGAGATACCTCCTAAAACCGAAGCCCTAAACTCTGAACGCAAAAACCTGGCCTGGAGAGTTAGAGTTGTGAGAGTGCACACCGTACCTCCATCCTACTGGCTTCCACTTGCCAAGATGAACTCCGGCATGAAAATCCATGTGGAGGACTCCTTGGCTTCTAGGGATGGGGCTGTAGAGTTGAGGCCCTAGGCAGAAAGCCTTGCATGTTCAGAGGCAGAGGGGTGGCCTTGTGGTAAGATGTTGGTTGGTGCAGTCGCGGTCGGCTCTCTGCCCGAAGCCCTAAAACTTACGATTCATAGATACAAACAGAAAATACAATGATATCAAAAATACTCTTATCCTGATGCTTCTTCTGAGTCTTGTTCTTAGACGCAGCCCATGATAGATGTTTCATCCCAGCCATGAGCCTCTTTCAAACAACACCCCTTGCAACCCTTAACCTCGGATACCTCTTATGGTTCTTAGTAGCTGAGTGGATACACTTTACAGTTTTTGGGATTGCAGTATCCACTATAAAACTGAAAGTGTACACTTTTTGGGGCTTATGAACTCAGCAACTCAGGGTTCAAGCACCTAAGTCATCCTGAGTCCATGAGAAGCCCAAGAGCGCCTTTCTGGACTTTGCAACCGTGCAGAAAGCACCCAACAAAGTAGGATCCTCATCACACCTCGAAGCGACGCCTACTGTTCCGAAACCGCTGATAGCCTTAAGCTCTAAACCCCGAGCCCTATAAGCCCTAAACCCTAAACCCCAGCCTTATATGCCTCGCCTGGATTGTCCGAGTGTGAGCGCCGAAACCCCAGCCCCACAGGACATCGTCATTGGCACCCAGGAGATGGCAGAGCAGGTCCCACGGGGTTGACGAATACTTTGTTTTTGTTTTGGACGAGGGCTAGTTTGTCCGGGTTTCACAGTATGCTATTCTTGTTCCATGAAGGTCTTACTGAATTAATGCAGGGCCCAAGATCGGATTTTGAATATGTTTGCTAAGCGCGTGGCTGACAGATCTCTGAGTCCACGAGAGACAGAGAGCAAGCAAGCAAGAGAGAGAATCTGTTTGCCAAGTGTTTTTGCTGTTTTCTTTTTTTAGCGTTTCGTGCGGACCTTCAGAAAATCAGGGGTAGCTTCTTCATGGAGTGTTTGTGATATAGGAAGGATGCAACTGTTTCGTGATACGTCTTGGAAGGTGAAACGGACTGTCTTGAGGGCTTGACTTCCAGTTCGAGGGTTTGGTTAGGACCCTACTTAAAGGATGCATGGGACTTAGTTACTAAGGTTGTTATTAGGGTAACTATACTTATAACCCCAATTAAGGTACTTATAACCTTACTTACTAAGTCCCATGATCCTCCCTGTGGGACCTTTTAACCGGTTAGGACAGTTCACATCAAGCAGGCGCGGAGCCTTTGTGTAGTGTCACTTCTAGCAATCCGGAAGCAACTCGACTAGCAGCATTTTAGTGGCCCTAGACCCGATACTTGTCTGAAGCCCGATAAATCTGTCCACGTGTAATATCCTGGAGTGTCGATGCCTGTAAACGAGGCCAAAGCCAATTCGGCATGCAGAGCCCTTCAAGGTTCTCGGTAAAGGTCAATTTAGGATTCAGGACTTGGAATGTTTGGAGTAGTTAGGATTGAGCGTTTCCGACTCTGTTGCTGATGCTCACATACTTGGTCAAAAGATAAGCGATGGGGATGTCCCAAGAACTTGAAGACTCTCTGGCCCATCATGTCGTAGTATAGCCAGAGTGACAAAAAGGGGACGGTACGACTAACTAGTCCCCTACATGAGTTCCAATCTCCTGTGCGATTTTGCCTGCAAGGTCGTTTCCTGCGCTGGGAACATAGCAGGCAGGCTCACCCAGCTTCAGTTGGATACAGGGACCTGGGTTCTTAGTAAAATGACACCTCGTCAGCTAGGGTCCCCTATTCTACCTACAGAAAGCCATTTATAGTACATAAGGCCCAAACCCACCGGTGGAATTATTCAGGCCCCAATGCTACTTTCGGTGATGCACTGCTGAGTGCGGCGATGCGTTACAGAGCCGGTACCAAAGTTATCGGTATCTTGGTCCATGGGTTTCTAAGGATCCATGCAGCGAGATAGTAGGCCTGGCTTTGCTCAGGTCTCAATACGGTCGTGCCTATAATGGTCGACAAGGCGGTTGCTGCCTTGTGCTTTGTGGTCATGTTGACCACCGGAGATGCGGAGGGTGTGCATGGTAAGCTTTGGAAAGCCTCGCCGTCTGCCCAAAGCCTTAGAGAGTGAACGGGGGAGCTTTAAACTTTTTGGCCTTACATATTAGCTCTATCTTAGAAAGTTTGAACTTTTTTGGGCCCGGAGAAGCAACCGGCACGAGTTGTTCGAGCATCCTTCGCCTGAAGCCTAGACTTCTAAACAATGCAGACTTGGTTCCTGGCGCAGGCCTGATGAGTGTATGCTGGCCCCTAGATTGATAGATGTGGCAGAAGTTTTGGAGCATTGTCGAAGGCTGCAAGACGGGATGCATGCAAAAATCCTCTCCCCTTACATGGCTGAAAAATCTTACACCCTCGCAGGGACGCTGAGCTGGAATTGCGAATCTAAACCCTAAAAGACTTCCATCCTACCCCGTAAACCCTACAAATGCACAACCCGTATCCAACAGACCCACCTAGGCCCCGAACCCTGAAAGACCATCAAACCCATGACAAGACCCTAAAGCCTCAGGAGCCAGAAAGCCTTATAAAACACACATAGCGGTCTTGCAACAACTCATAACAGTTTCAAGCGCCCTTGAGGCACTCCAAGTACGCCCACGATGAAACCCGAACCAAATATCCTTATCAAGCCCAACACCTGAAGTGAACGCACAAGTTAAGACCCAGCCCGAGAGGTAAACGAAGCGGCAGTTCCGCAGCCGTTGCCTCAACAAGTTTCAGAGATTTGGAGTTGAATGCAGGAGGCTCCAAAGAAGGCAGTTTGTCTGTCTTTCAAAGGATATTTCTGTGGAACCTCGAGTGGTGTTGCATATCCTAGACCTCGGAGTTCTTATGGGATTCTGTAAGAGTTTGGCAAGGGCTGTCTGTTTGAGGTTTTACAGGCTCTAGAATCTTAGCCCTGAGGCCTTAAAAGCCCAGCGCCCCCGAAGCTGTGGATGGTCAGTCTAAGCCTTAAATCCTAAACAGTCTTTTCCTAGGCCTTGGTTCCAGCGATGGGCCTTCGACCAGAAAGCTTGTGCGGGGCCCGGGGTGCTGGCAGGGAGGGATATTCAGCAGAAGCCTCGATACGAAACCTAAAACACAAGTGCTGAGTGACAGGGAACCTCAGAAGCTGAAGAAATCCAGTGTTCGACGGTGAACATATGGCCTTTGCATGGCTGAACCAGGACACTCGCTCCCGCTGGCAGTTAACCGAAACCTAAACCCAAAGTTCTGTGGTTATAAAAAACTAAACCCTAAGCCCTTACCTTGCAGCCAGCAAGCACTTCGAAGCGGAGGTCCGAATGGCAATGCGAACTTTGCGGGCTACGGGAAAGGGAAGGCAGCTGCCCTCTCTATGCTGCAGGGTTCGGTCGTGGGTCGAGTCTGGGAAAACAACGCGTCCCCTCAGGAGAAAGATGTAGAATCCAGACTGTTCAACAGCTCCTGCTCAGGTAGCAGGGCGAAGTGCCTGTCGTACAAAGTTCTTCTGGCTTCCGTTGTTTAGCCGCCCTCAACAGCACAGTGGTAGAGAAACGGCACGGCAGCAGAGCTTGGGAGGTAGGCTTCTATGAGTCGGAGACACGGTGGGTGGTGTTAGTGGTGGAGAATGTTATGTGGAAGTTGTGGTCAGCGAGATGCAGTAGTCTTGGTGGATGGGAGAGTGGTGATAATGACGGCCGTGATGCCACCGGTGTAGATAAGTTGGTAGCTCGTCCGACGACATCGTTCATGATGTAGCTGGTGATAATGGGATTACATTGAGAGGGGGAAGATCGTAACAATGGTAGGATGTTGCGTTGGCGATGTACCGAAGCTTATGTATCAGCTAGTGAGGAGAGATTGTGTTGCAACTGCCCCGAAACCTCGCCTGAGCTTCTCGAGAGCGAGTGCTAAATGATCAGCTAGTGAGGCTACCGTCAGAGCAGTTTGTCAAGGTAAGGGCACACGCAATCAGACATTGAGTCTTCCAGCTATCTAGCATCACGGCATGCGGTTCCGTGTAGGTTTCCATCGACCTGGGGCTGCCACATCACACTACTTTTATCGGCGCACAGGTCGTAACATGATTGTTTGCTGCCAGGGCAAGGACAGCTACGGCATGAGCGGCGGCTACGGTGGTGGATATGGCGGGGGCATGGGTGGGTACGGCGGAGGTGGCTACGGTGGTGGCATGAGCTATGGAGGCTACGGTGCGAAGGGCTGCAGTGGTGGCAAGTCCTTCGGCGGGAAGGCCGCTGGCTATGGCGGCAAGGGATATGCGGCGGCCGGGCCCGCCGCTGGTGCCATCAGCAGCTATGCCGGTGCTGGTGCCGAGCTCAGGGATTTTGTGTTTCTCTAGCTGGAAAGTCACTAGCATGGGCGGTTAGCAGCATTTGATTGAAGCACTCGTGACAGAATTGAACAGGCTGTCGGAGCAGTTGGTTGCGAGAAATCCCACGTGCTCGACATGTTGTTTTGCTGGTAGCTTGACGTACAGTACTGGGCAGCAGGAATGAATGTGCCAGCTACATGCAAAACGGCAGTAGTGCTTTGGATACTGATGCCACTTACCACTGTTGTGATGAAGATGGTGAACATTTCTGCTCTGCTGTGGTGTTGTTCAATGGCTACAATTGCGTGCGACCTGCAGGGTTGCTGCAGGCCCCTGCAGCTTTTTTCGTTGCCTTCGCAGTTGCGTGCACTTGCTGCGGCTACTGCTGCTGGCTCTCTGCAGTTTCGCGTAGCTGAGTTGCAGACTCCCAGAGACGTTTGAAACCACCAAAAAGGTTAAAAACCTTCAAGCCCTAAACCCCTTGGAGCCCTTAAGGTATGATAAACCATACAATAAGCCTGAAAGGAACCCTTATACATGATAAAACCCTGCGCCCTTGCGACCTTCGTCACTCAGGCAAAGGTCAGAGCTATGGCGGAGGAGGCCTTAGCTGAAGTTTTCATGGGCCAAAATGGGAGTTTCCGAAAATTAGGGGCAACTTTGCGGGGGTCCTCACAAAAAGGATCCTACTTTTTAGGGTACTAGATAAGGGTCCCCTATTTCGGAAACCCCCAAATAGTTGGGGTTAGGGTGTAGATGGTGGAATGTAGGAACCTGATTGGGACGATCTATATCCCCAAGGGGGGGCCCCTAGTCCTAAGTCCTATCGTGGGTGTTGACAGGGAGCTGCCAAGTCTTGCTGCACGTTCTGTCATGCGCTTTTCTGCATAGGCGCACGGAGTTTGCAAGATAAAAAGCCACAGATAACTTTGATTAAACAAACATTTGACATAATAGTACATAGCTGTAGATAGCTGTATGTAATAATGCAAAATAATGTATACGAACGTCATCATGTGTACGTGCATAATAACGTATACGAGCATATAGCAACACACAGAGTCATACCGTCCTCCCGGGCTTTTAACCCCGCAGCCACTCTAGTCTGCTTTGCTCGAGATCCCTGCTCGAAGGATCGACTCCACACTTTGCTACCCTACTTGTAGGTTCATGGGTAGCTACAAGTTGGGTTATAAGGGTTCCTTTAAGGGTCCCTTAAAACGGCTCTATAGGGATTTAGGGTGTAGGGATTATGGCTTTAGGGTCGTTATAAATGGGGTTATAATTAGGGTAACCATACTGGAAAAACCCATATTCGGGGACTTTTTGCCCCACTTATAACTACCCTCCAAGTAGAGACCGAAGTTTAACGTAGGGGCCATAGTAACTACCAACACTGTTTTCAGAGTTCCTTGTTCTAAGTATAGTATGATATACCCAAACACCCTGTTCTGACTACTAAGGCTTCTTGTCTTAATTTTAGAGACTGAAGCTTACATCCCAACCCCACGCCTCAGTTGAACCTGGAAGCTGTTAGAGGAAGCTTTAGCTCCAAACCCTACTTAAAGGATCATGGGACTTAGTAACTAGGGTTATAAGTACCCGAATTAGGGTCATAAGTATAGTTACCCTAATTATAACCCTAGTTACTAAGTCCCATGATCCTGTAAGTAAGCCTCAGCAGAATCCCCGACCCGCGGCTCAAGCGCTTCTTGCCTTTTCTGGAGGTTTCGCCACCTCAGCGCACGTGGCCCTGGCCCTAAAACTGCGGTGACATCAGAGCGTGGTTGCTCTGAGGGTGCTGCTATTCCTTAGGATTCTTGAAGATCTTGAAGGCGAGTACATATATAGTAGAACATATGCCGATGAAGGCCGGGATCTGTCATGATATTGACAATCACAAGTCCTTCACGTGGACGGCTGTGAAGTGCACACGCAGATCCGCAGTGAACGAGCAGGCTACCCATCCCACAGCCTGGGCACCCAAATCCGATCGATTTGGCATGGCTCAAGATGCGATTCTTTTGGAACGGAACTCGAATTCTGCACAGTCTTGAAGCATCATGTCTGGGTTTTGCGAGGCAAACCCTGCGACTGGGGGTGGAGCCGCAAGCTCAGCAGGGTCACATTCTTTTGCAACTGGGGCTGGTACCACTGGGTGCGCCACCGCCCCACCAGCAGTCCTAGTAGTGACAGTCCCAATCCTCGTCCCAGAGGCAGCAAAGATTTGTCGTAGTCTCATCTTAGACCTAGCCACCGTCTCAGTCCCAGTCCTCGTCTGTCTCAGAAGCAGGAGCAGGAGAGCAGCCGTGGCTGGAGGAGGAGGATGAGGAGGAGTAGTCGTAGTTGTCGTCGTCGTAGGTCGTAGCAGTAGTAGTACAGGAGGAGCAAAAGCAGGAGCAATAGCAGTAGCCGCAGCAGTAGCAGCAGGAGGAGTAGTAGGGGTAGCAGCAGTAGGAGTAGCACCAGCAGTATCAGTAGTAGCGGCAGCAGGAGGAGCAGCAGGAGAGTTCTGTGTTGAGCGTTGAGCCTTGGGGTGTTAGGGGTTGGGTTTTTTCGGACATGGTGTTTTTTTGGTCGTGTGGGCCTGTCGGGCTTGACGTCGACTGTTCAGTGTCTACTGCACGGATTCTGGGGTGGAGGCGCTTCCTGCACAGGGCGATTCCTGTTCCATCCCGTTGTGAGGCGAGCGTTGATATGCTGTCAGGCACCGGCTCCGGGCTGTATATGCCTTGCTTGTGGTTGCAAGCGCTCCTGACCAGAATGTGTCAGACATCGCACTCATTGATTTTGTCATGAGACAGTGTGTGGTCCTGAATCTTCCGATGTTCGCTTTGGAACCACGGAACCACTACTCTAGCCAACACCTGCCGACCCACCAGCTCAAATCACCCCGCTTTCCGAGAGCTAGCTGAGGCTATGTCGTCGCTGTCGCATCTGTATAGCACTTCCTTTGGAAGCAGCCGTAGTGCGATTCTGTGAACGTTGGCTTAGCAAACACTCCCGAAGAAGAGTCGATTTCTTAGCAGCTCTACCACGACGACTTTAACGACTACGACAGCGACGACGACCACGACGACGACGATGATGGATGCACCTACTAACTCTGCTGCTACTACTACTACTACTGCTGCTGCTACTCCGGCTACGGTTGATGATGCAAATCCGGCATTACCCGAATGACCGCAGACCATGGGAAGCATGTATTCTCCCGAGTATTGGTCATGCAGGGTTTATATCATCAAGTACTACTGCTGCTACTACTGCTCTTCCCTGCTACTACTACGGCTATTGTGCTGCTACTACTGCTACATACTGCTACTACTGAGACTCCGACTACTACTACTACTACTACTACTACTGCTGCTACTGCTGCTGCCGCCACAACCCACTGCCACTACCACTACCCCTGCCACAAACACAACCAAGACCGCGACCACTACCACGTTGACGACGAGTACTACCACAGTCAATCCACCTACGACTAGCCCCACCACCACCACCACCGCCGCCGCCACCGCCACCGCCACCGCCACCGCCACCACCACCCCCACCACCACCACCACCACCACCACCACCACCACCACCACCACCACCACCACCACCACCACGACTAGTACTACACGACGACAGCAACTACTGCCGCTGCTACTGCTACTACTACTACTACTACCACCACCACCGTCGCCACCACCATCACCGCGACGACGACGAGTGCTGGTGCTACTTCTGATACGACGGGTACGACTGTTGCAGTTGCTGGTGCTTGCACTGCAAAATGACTCCTACTGCCTTTGTTTAATCTTGCACACGCCGCTGCTGTTGCTTTTGCCAAAACCAACAGCTACAGAAGTAGAGTCATGGTCCCTGAGTCCCTGAAGCCCGAAGCCCTAAACCCTACACCCCTAAACCCTGAAGCTTGCGTCAAGCTTCTGTGGCCGCAGCTGCCGTGTCGGCGGTCCCCGACCGGCTCGCGGATCCCGCAGTTTGCAGCCCAGAACTGCCAGCTCATGTACCCATGTAGCAATGTAGCATGTAGTTTGGCCATAAAGCACCTAAATAAGGACGACTTTATGGCCAAATGTATACATGAGTGCAGCTAGCATTGCATGCCTGTTGCTGCGGGAGTGATTCTCTCATCGTGATACTCGGAAAAGACTGCAATGACACGCATTCATGCACGTATCCAGTGTAACACAGGGGTTTGAAAAATTACCTGTAAAATTTAGGGGGGTCCTTATTTCATGCATATTCATGTATAATACACCCCACAACCCCGTTCTCTTTACTAAGGCTCCTTTATTAAGCAAGCAGCCCAGACCATCAGTTCTCGTGTGGCTAGCAAAGAATCTCAGCAGGACCTGGGCATTGAGCAAAGTGCATCGAAGTTACCGCGGATCAGAGCCCGAGGGGCCGCAAAAAATCGACTAGGTTGAATAGGCCCTGGGGGCACCTTGTGATATCAAGTGCCCTGTATCTTATTATGCGTACTTCTTCAGGCCCTATATCAGCAAGCAAAGAGGTCCCAGCTTTCTAAGCACTTCCGAGGACAGATCTCAGATGCTCCAGTGCTCCTGCCCGTCGCACCTGGCCAGGAGCTGAGTCTAAACTCATGGCGCGACGAGGAGCGTAGAAACTAAGAGGCTCCCACCTTGAGGGGATGCGGTGTCCCAGCCCACCTCCTGTAAGGTGGTCTGTATGAAGCACACTTAAAGGATCATGGGTCTTGGTAACTATGGTTATAATTAGGGTAACTATACTTATAACCACAACTAAGGTACTTATAGCCTTACTCACTAAGTCCCACGATCCTCCAAGCAAGATTTGCAGGATCGCCGGGCTTCTGTGCCCTTCTTTGGGTCCCCGTGGTAAAGGACCTCGGGCTTCGGAGTTCGTTCCCGGTCGGAGATTGTTCCCGGCATAAGGGTAGTTGAAGATTTAGTTTTCAATAGTTCCATCTTGTAGAACCTTTGGTACTGAATCTGCTGCTGCTACTGCTACTGCGACTGCGACCGCGACTGGTACTGGTACTGCGACTGCCACTGCGACTGCCACTACCACTGCCACTGCTGCTACTGCATCTGTCGCTACTACTGCCACTGCTTCTGTTACTACTACTGCGACCACCTGTGCTTCTCCTGAAGCTTCTATCCTGTGGTCTTCATTCCGATCCCCTATAGATTCCTTAAAGGAACCCCTAAAACCCAAAATCCCTTAAAGGAACCCCTAAAACCCAAAATCCCTTAAAGGAACCCCTAAAATGCAAAATCCTTTAAAGGAACCCCTAAAATGCAAAGTGCCGTGCTTTGAGGTCGCCGGCGTGGTGGGCAAGAATGGAACAGGACTGCAGGAGATCGGAGGCCTGAAACTTTTTTAGGGTTTAGGGTTTAGGGTTTAAGGTTTTTTTATCATTCTTCCTGGGTTGTCCTTTAGGATCTTTTCTAATTTCCCCTACTATTTTATAGAGAACCACAATAGTAACTAATTTTCAAAGGGCTTAAAGGACGACTCAGTTCCTTTGTGGCTGACTATGCGGGTTACCATGAGGCTTACCATGTTCAAGGGTCTCGGTGTCAAGGATGGTTCGGGGTTTGTGGTTGCTGGTTGTAAGACCTACGAGGGTGCAGCCTGCTGCCATCGGTTGGCAGAAGTATCGTAGCCCGGATGCCTCACTATGCCGAAGCCAAAGACATCCCTGCAGCTCGGCCAGCGGGACGGATTCTAGGACACGGTCAAGCTAGTGGGTCAAAAATGTTTGTATTATCGTTCACTTGAAAGGATCCCTGGCGGCTATGGTCGTGCTGTCCTTGTGGGCATGTTTAGATGTAGCGAGCTCGACTGCCAAATGCCATGTGGTGGGACTTGTCGTCGGCATCGTTGACGCTCCGCAATGGCTTGTCGGGTGATGGCCCTTGTAGAATATCGACAGAGATACAGAAACTTATGAGGCGTTTGATGTGGTGTCAAAAATGTTTTAGAGAAGGCAGCACTTTCTGTTTGCCTTTGCGTGGTGTCGCAACCCTTGATGGAAGAGGCTCTCAGCTTCGGAGTATCGTGCAAAGTGGTGAGTGTGTGATATCTACGTCTATAGGTCTATGTCTTGCAGCGAGTGTTACGAAGCCGTTCCGGCGGAGCTAAAGCTTCAAAGCATTCTACAATACAAGACTTCACCCATGAAATTTTGGATCTTTGCTCTTTCTGTCTTTCTATGCACGGGCTCTCATGACCACTTGGTTAGCGCACCGGTCGACATCCAATCCGATTTACCCGCGGTTCGTGAGGGATCTTTAAACTGCAATCTCAGTCACCATGGTTAACAGGAAGGTGAGGTGACTGATGCCGTACTGATGACACAGTTCAAGGAGTTCTGGCCTAGAATCGTCAAGTAGCTGTAGTTCCGAGACGACAGCAAAGCTCTCGCTTGCGCAGCTGCGACGGGCACGGACGTGGACGTGCGGGATACGGAGGGGGTCTCCCCCGACAAAGCTGTTGTGGCCTTAGCGTTCCACCTGCTCAGGTGATTTACCAGCAAGGGGGTTCATAGGGGGACGCATTGGGTATTACGTCCGCAGAGCCTTCAGCACGGCCGCTCGTGTCGTGATTCTTGCGACAACTCCGAACATTGAAGCAGTTGTCCTGCGTAACCTGTACCTGACCTGCGCCCAGCACCCAGTGCTTGTATAACTAATCAAACCTGAGATCATCATCAGCGGCGGCGCGATCGGCTGCGTTTCTGCTCGGCTCACAGCCGGACTGTTTCGGCTTCGGTAAACTGTTTGCATCTCCGGGATACCACAGCTTCCAGCACGATGCACGACCTGACAAGGCCGTCGGGGAACACGGGATCTTGGCAAGTACTCACTCATCAAAGCTTTGTGAGTTCGCTACAGTGTGGGTAGCAGCTTCACCTCTCTGGGTCCAGGATGCGGGGTTGAATGCAAAGCTCAGCACAACATATTTGTTCAAAGGTCAGCCGAATCATGAGTATAGTGAGGATCTAAAGACTTTGAGGCTGGTGGCGATGGCGGTGACATGATGAAGATAGTGGTGATGCGCTGGATGGTCGCGTTTAGCCACGAGGTGATCATGAGGTTCAGGTTCATGATTTGTGACATGACAGGCGAGCATCTTTCAGGTCGAACATTAAGCATACACTGAACTTACTATGCTGACAGTGAGTTCTCGTGCGTAAGGCAGAGGGGCAAAGCGGCAAAGTACGAGCCGGGAAATCGTAGTGGTGCCAACGTCTGAAAACTAAGATGGCTGGATGGATGGATGGACCGACCGATGGAGATGAAAGCGACGATGATGGTGGTGATGGTTGCTTTGTTGGTGATCGGCCCGCAGACCGAAGCTCTCGGCTCAATTGGCTCCTGTTTCAGATCCTGGCAATGGCTCGCTCTACTTGGCAGCTGGTACTTGCCTCCTTGGCTGTGGCTGCAGCAGACCCCAGCCCTTGTTGCAAGTCTTGTGAGCTGCCGAAGGTGAAGGTCTTCAGCACAGATGCGAAGCATGGCTACTGTGGCGAGGCCTGCATGGACCCAAAGAACTTCAACTTGTTTCACAAGTTCGAGGCCAACTTGACCATTGCCACGGAGGAGCATCCTTGCAGCAAGCAGTGGACCCCTCTCAACGACAAGCAGTACACGGACTACTTCGACACCGTAACTCACGGCTTGGGTCCTATCTCATGCACCTTGGACCTGTATGCCCCGACGGACATGCCCAAGCATGCCTGCTGCAATGCACCACTCATTCCAGCGATTGGCTGCCCTGGCTTCCTTCACAAGCCAACCTCTGTCCTGATTGATGGAACGGGTCCGTTCTGCTGCCCGGAGGGTGCCACCCCAACGCAACCCTGTGGAAACCAGAGCCTCCCGGTACTTTCTTCTGATTCACCAGTTATCGTCTAAGCACCTCGAAGGGGTGTCGAGGCTCGGAGTGCTCGGGAGGAGCCCCAAGCCAACATAGCTCGCGCGATAGACTGGGGCTGATGGAGATCTCTGCAGGCGTCGTTTTGCGACATGGAGAGAAAAATGCGTCCTGGCGGTTTCCAATATCGACGTGTTCGCACTTAGACCGACCAGTTGTTAGCACTGTGGATCTTCACAGCCCCGATCTAGCTCCACGGCAATCGCCCTAGAACCCTCGTCTAATGCTCCCCGGATTGCTGCCGTTTACATCATGATGTTCTTCTGTTCGCAGTAGAGTCAGTAGAGGGATATCCTGATGATGGTGGTGATACTGTAGCAGACTGTAGCAACGATGACAGTAACGGCGTGTCCTGTTTTGAGGCCTACCTGCATGTGATCTCCCGCATGGCGACCCTCCAAGAGATGATGGGTCTCTTGCTCAGCTGCCGTTCGGGGTATCGAAGTTCCGAGATGTCAAGTGGCATGACCCCAATAAGCCCTAAACCTTATAAACCTGTCTTTTCGGGATTCCTTGGGACAGAAGCTCGCAACCCACTTTTCTTCTCTCTGCGTCTCGTCTTTCGAATCCAACCCAGGGCTGCTACGTCGTACTATAGGGGCCTAAATAATCACCAATACTATCAGGCTTTATTTTTCAGACCTGAAGGTTTGCTTTAGGCGCTCATTTACTTCCCAGCAGAGGCTGTGTAGGCTGGATGCAAAAAAGGGTTCAGGGTCTAGGGTTGCTCCAGCTTCTGCGCGCAGAGCCGGGTCTGAGAGGGGCCTCAATAACAACCTATACTATTTTGGGGTTCCTTAGTATGATGATAGTGTAATGTACCTCAAAACCCCACTCTAATGTCAAGGCCCCTATATTAGCATCCCTTGAATGGGGGATTGGCGGCCGGATGCAGCGCTGACATAGTTGAACCCTGAAGTTGCTAGGTAGGAGGGAAAAAATTGCAGAGAACCTGAGACATGATCACCTCCGTGCCAATTCAGGCTCCGGTGGCGGCAGCCTGAGCGCACTCTGCACGTTTGCTGCCGGGGCCGGTACATAACTAGGGCAGGGTCTTGGCTTTTGGCAGTTGGTAGCAGCACCCTGGTTGTTGGCAGTATTATATGTAGCAGGACCAACCAAGTGCGATCCAGTGTTGCGGTCGTCATCGTCATCATTATCACCACCACTACTGTCATCATCACATTAGCACGTTTCACCATCATTGATGGCATACTCTCAAGTACAAGTAGCTTCATCGCTGTTTGCTCACCACCACCATCATCATCTTTGCCACCACTAGCCAGCATTCTCACTGTCGCATGCGCTGTCGTCGTCGTTTTCATTTCTTGCTACTTCGTATCCAACCTTCAGCTGCATCGCTACCAGTCACGTGCAGCATCCCGACTATCATCATTATTTGATTTGTCTTGAATGTTGTCGTCGTCATCGACGCCGTCGTTGTCGTCATAACCAAACCTCCTCGGTAGCACCGGCAGGACGTCAGCAGGACGTCAGCTTCCATACCAACACCAGTTTCAGGTTCAACTTGACCAGTCAGAAGACGACAGCAGTGGAATAATAGCATGATTTGTGGACGCTGCATTAGCAGGAGATACGTTTACGATCAACAAAATAGTGAGAGCCGCCACCAGCACCGCCACCTGCAGCAGCACCAGAACCAGCATCAGTCGTCTTCATCTTCCCTCATGCCGCATCCTCAAATCCTCATCCTCGCTGTTTCGCCGCGATGAACACCACCACCAGTTCAAATCTACGAGTTCGTGTAGGTACTCGAACAGGATGTGACCTTGACCCCAGCGATGTTAACACACCCTGGATTTCCGGTACTTCCTCCAAGCCCAATGTCAGTTCAAAATGTGAAAGTTCTGCTTCAGGAGTCTGTTGGTCTTTGCAATGAGGATGTTGCAATGGGAACCCTTGTGTTGTTGCAGACTGCCTTGCTCTTCCGAAGCTCTCAGAGCCCAGCGTGACCTACTTAAGGATCATGGGACTTAGTAAGTAGGGTTAAAACTAGGGTATATAACTATACTGCAAACCCCCAATCAAGGTACCTATAATTAACCTTACTTACTAAGTCCCATGATCCTCCAAGTAGCCATTCATGGCAGGCTTGGAGGATGGGCCCTGGACCTCAGAGATGCGTTGAAGGGTTGATGTTAACGGGTAGTCGGCTTCGCGCCACCACTTTGGGCCCCTTTGGCGGCTTAGTGGAGGGCTTTGGGCTCGGCGTGTCATGCGGTTTCGAACTTACATACTCTCAAGCGTCTTGGGTGCCGAAAGAAATGTGAGCGGGATGGTTTGCTTCCAGGTGCCCTACACCTTGCCTTCCCGTCCGAGTTTTATCGTCCAAATGGTGACAGCTCTGGGTGTCAAACCCCGTACAAGGGCAAGTGGACGTTCTTCAGTAAGATCGGATAAGATGGATGTCTGAGTAATTACCAGTAGTATTCCTTGTGGCCCCAATACTACGCCCGAAAAGTAATCCTGACGGAACCTTGGAAGGGATCCCTATACAGCGTCATTCTACTTATCAAAGCCTGTTTATGACTCTCTCGCAAGAGCTTCGATGTTCCCCATACAGGTTCTGTAAGGGTTCTTTGAGCTTGCAAGCAGAGGTTAATATGAGATTAAGGGTTAAGGGATCCCATTAGGATTCAGGGTTTGGGGTTTTCAGCCCTTCTTCTGAACGTTTCTGAGTCGCATGATAGCGTGCTGGTGACTCGATGTTTCCTCGTCCTCATGCTTGCAAGTGAAGTCTGCCCACATGTGAGGGCTTTCCTAGGTTTCTGTTTTGTAGGGTCTTGTGTCTAGTAGTCTCTGAGACTTTCGCTTGGCTTGCAGGCTTGGTTCGCGTGTGTTTTAGGGCTTTACTTTTTGTGCTTTCGCGGATTTTCGTAGCTCGGCTTGGAAAATACCAAGTTGAACATGTTGAACTGTCTAGAGTACAGTGATGTGCAGTGCAGCTCCCGTAAAGTGGGTTGCTAAGCTCCGTTTCAGGCCTGAGGCGAATGCTGGTAAGCGGATGTTTGTGGCTGTGCATGTGTTGTTGCGGTGGCTTTTGCCCGAGAGCGCGAGCGAGAGAGAGTGAGAGAGTGATAGAGACTGTCACGGTTTGCCGGATTGGTTTGGAGAGGCATCTTCAAGAGCATGTACTCTGCGGCTCACTATAGTTTGTCTGATGAGTGGCTCATGAAATTCCTTAGTTCATATGCTGCCTCAGTCGGGGAGGTTTCTACATCCAAGCGGTTGAATTTATAAAGACACTTTGAATGCTAAACCCTTAAGACCCTAAACCCTTGTGACGGGAGCACTCCACCCTATCTAGTTTCACGCCGACCCCGCACCGAGAACCTCGTCTGGCAAGTCCGAGTTGTGAGAGCGTAAACCCCAAGCTGCGGAAGTTAGGGTAAACCCCAAGCTGCAGAAGTTTCCTCGCGAGGTCTGCTGGAGCTGGGGCGGAGCCATACGATCCGTCCCAGGCTGCTGTTCAACCGAGCTGCAAATCCCACATCCCACGTCATAGATTCTATTTACGAGCTTTCGCTTTTGACACATTATTAGTACTATTACTATTACTTCTGTCTTTCTTGTTGCTTGTAGAGGGCGGTTCATGTGATCGGCTCGGTTGGCCTAGCTTAGGTCAGTAGGGCGCTGGATTGTCAGTAGGACCACCGGTCTAGACCCGGTGGCTTCAGCAACAGTTCTGATTCACGCAAGACTATGTACTATTGCTTTGCGGGCTCTTATTGCGATTATGTGACACTTGCATTTGTGTCTGCTACAGCATTTCACTGCCGCCAGCACCACCACGACACGACCTGTATTCCTCCTCGTCTTCCTCGCATTCGACCTACAAAGGGTCCATCGAAATGATGACCATCATGGCGTTGTTGCTTCGCAGTCGGCTGTCGCTGTCCGTGTCGTTGTCGTTGTCGCTGTCGTCGTCGCCGGCGGCGTGGTCGCCATCATGGTGCTGACGCTTCTCGTTTGGTGGTGATGATGGTGGTGGTGGTGACGGCGGTGGTGGCAGTGACGGTGGTGGTGTTAGTGTTGAGGTTGTTGACCTATGATTCAGTGCCATTCTGCTTTTCTTTCCAGCTCGTGCGGTAAGACTTTTTGGTCATGATATGCTCTTGCATGCCAGCGCTTGATTGCGTGAGCATCGGGCGGGAGACAGTGAAAGTAAGCTCGATTCCGAATGTGCTGAGAGCATGAACAGCATTTACATGGCTTTGTACTGCTCAAGGTTAGGGCTCAAGACATGGCGGAATCATCCGAAGCCAAGACGCGGCTAGTAGACCCGAAGGACGACGTGGATGTGAAGGAGAAGCCCAAGGCCGCAGAACCTGCGGAGCCAGCGGAGACGACAGAGCCCGTGAAAGAGGTGACCATTTGGGGCACCTTCACAGGAGGTATCACTTCCACGCCTGTCTTGATCTTGGTCTTGGCCGTTGGAGCAAACGTCTACAGCCGGCGTGATGAGTTGGAGAAAGATGGTCAAATTTGGTGGCTCGTTCCGATCATGCTGTTGCTTTCCATGGTCTTTGGTTCCGTGCTGGTCACGAAGCTGGAGAACTCCCAGTGGCGACGGAACTTGAGAAAGGAGGTCGCAGCTGAGGAGCGCAAATTGATGGAGAAGAAAGGCTTGAGCAAGCAGGAACTGAATGAGGCGGCCATTAACATGGGTATGCAGCCGACAAACTTCGGTCAGGGTTAGGGGCCGTCCTTCGGCGGCTAAGCCCGAGGCTGTTTGCCCGGCATCGACCACTTGCCACAGGAGAAGCCTGCGCAGGGGCTCGATTTCGGGTCAGCAAATGTGTCGAGTTGTGTGGATCCGAAGGATGTCACGACGCGCCTTAGCAGCCTTGGCATGAAGTCCAAGGTTGCAGGCATACACCAGCATCATGCTCTGCAGATTCGGAGACATGAAACCTGCAGTTGTCCCTGACATCTTCTCAACTGCTTTGACATCCTTTGCTCCCCTCTTTACAAGCCACCGGCAGCCCTGAACCTTAGGGGAGCCTTATGGTCGGAAGGCATTAATCATGTCTCGACTTGGTGTGAACCGGTTCCGATCACACTCTTGATGCAACGTGAGCTTCGTTGCTGCACATGTCGTAAATCCCACCACTCCTCCACGAGTTTCCAGCCGATCCTATTGCTGCTCTTGAACTCGCTCTTTGTTGTCTGTCACGCTTATCACCGGATATCACCGGTATCGCCATTGTAGTAGAAATCATTGGTTACAGTATGTACTGTCTTCCAGACCCCAGACCATGACTTACGTCACCCTACACAATTGGTTTCATCACGCAACATCACCTCCGTGAAATGCTTGTTGCCCATTATCTAGAATAGATTCAGCTTGAAGTGCAAGACCATCCAACATCCTAGTGTCGCAGAGGAATCGTTGATTACATCCAAAGCTGGGACGGCTCTGCGCGCATTGGAAGGACTCCAAATAGCAAGATGTCGCTTTCCTTGGCACTTTACTTTCAATACCGTCTGCTAGTTACTAGTGTTACTAGTAACGGATCCAGGTGCATATAAATTAACAAACTGATTCAGCCGTGATTTAACACCTGCTCAGCTGCAGAAGAACATCTTCTGCTCATCGTTCCACTTCTCTTTGTCCGGGAGTTTCCGAAAATTAGGCTTACCTTATTATTCTGGGGTCCTGACAATAAGGATCCTACTGTTCAGGGTGCTATATCAGGACCCCTTTTTTTCGGAAACTCCCGTCTAGTGCGGCGAAGCCCGGGATGCCCGGACTTATGGCTCGGATCCCGCCGGGACTGTTTCGAGCTACTACGTCGCTGGATGGATTTGGGACGCTTTGTGCGTTAGTCGACAGCGAACTGAACTCATCCATGCAACGCGGTTTCTTTCAACGGCCAAGATCGAAGTAAGGTTGAATCAGGCTATGGCAGTGCTGCTGGACATGCCTACAGTCCCATGGACGACGGAGGTGCCTCAGCTCATTAGTCGGCCTTGCACGCTGCAACCAGGCTGTTCTCAACAGTCTCAACACACGACACGGCAAATCGAAAGTGTGTACCGCACAGTCCCCTTCCTAGAAGTCAACAACCCACACAGCCGACAGCATAACTGATACATCTGATTCATCTGCGGGTTGACCTACTCTACCCATCTAGGTCGACAGCTGTTTGGCTGTGTTGCCACAGAGGCCTTCCCTCCAAACAAAGCCAGTGGTTGGGTCGTTGCTGAGGTTCGAAGTAGATGGACCTGCTGAAAAGACATTTCCTCCACTCCTGATGCACTTGCTGCCCTTGACGTTGGTCATGTTTCCATGTGACACATCTACTTGGCATGCAAGACGAATCCAGAGACTCCAATATCCCTTAATATTCCTGAAGTCACATTAGGGATCCTACTATAACTTAAGGTGTATTCCTTAATTGAGGGCTATTGGAGTGTCTGGGAATCGTTCTAACAATTCTAACAGCAGCTTCCACTGCAACAGCAAAGTGGCCGCGTGTCTAGACACGTCCCTTTGCTTTCCGGCCCCATGACATTCCGAAGGACAGATTGTCTGGTTCTTAGTAGGGAATGGGGCCCGGGGGAATGGATTATGGAGACTATTATTGGGGGTGATATAGGGACTACTATAGGGATCCATTCCCCCTCAACTCTAACCGTTATAGTACCCTTATAGATCCCTTACAGTACCCTTATAGATCCCTTAGTACCCTTATAGATCCCTTAAAGGAACCCTGCTCAGTAGGGATCCATTCCCCCATTCCCTAGGTACGGCCCCCACTCAGTAATAGTTGAATAATATTCATAATATAGATACAGTAGGACCTTAATAGTAGCCCTGTTAGAGACTCTTACTGTATGGGGGCCGTGCCTAACCCATTCCCTTCTAAGCATCAGACAGAGGAGGACGGAGCCGAAACGGAGGGGTCAAGGGCCTCTCCTCGAAAGCGAAAGCCGAAGAAACGTTCTGCTAGGGGTTTAGTAGCAGAAGTAGTAGCAGAAGTAGTAGTAGAAAAAAGTAGTAGTAGAAGTAGTAGTAGAAGTAGTAGTAGTAGAAGCAGTAGTAGCAGTAGTAGTAGCAGTAGTAGGAGGAGGAGGAGGTTGCCCCTAAACTCTGAACCCAAGAAAGACCTCATGAAGCCGTGCCTGCGTCGAGCGAGTGTGCGAGTCGCAACCCTCTCTCGGTTTGAGAGTCCCGCCAGGGTCAGCTTTGAGTTTGTGAGGAAACTTCAATGATCATGGGACTTGGTAAAAAGGGTTATACTTGGGTAACTATACTTATAACCCCAGTTCAGGTACTTATAACCTTACTTACTAAGTCCCATGATCCTCCAAGAAGAGAGGAGCAGCCAGTGGAACAGAACCTGCAGCCTTAGATGTGTGCTACTCAAAGCTTGGCGCCGGAAGGTGCTTAAACCCGGTTCTATGGAGGCCAAAACAAGCTTAAACAACACACGTTTATTCACTGGGCTTCCACCAGACCTTATTCTATTCAACTACCACCGTACATGACGTCATCATGGGTTCAAAAACGTGGATGTGGGCTAAGGCCTTTCACAGGAGCACATGGGAGACGGATCAGGTGGATGCTTTCATCAGCCATTCCTGGCACTCCGGACCATGGCACCTCTCGCAGAGAGAGCTTGTGCAGAGCTTGCGTGTTGCATCGGGTCATTGTTTCCCTTGACTCACTGCGAGACTGTGTAATAGGGGGGCCTTAGTCATTAGAATGGGGTTTTGGGGCCGACTATACTATAATTCTAATAAGGAACCCCAAAATAGTAATTATTGGTACTTAAGACGGCTCCTATTATGTATATGTGAGATTGTGTGAGTGTATACACGATTCTTTGTAAGTGGCTCCCCGCCCGCCCCCAGCCTCAATATGCCTCAATGGCCCGGTCCAAGCCACCCCTTACTTGGAGGATCATGGGACTCAGTAAGTAAGGTTATAAGTACCTTAACTGCGGTTATAAGTATAGTTATCCTAATCATAACCCTAGTTACTAAGTCCCATGATCCTTTAAGTACCCCCTCCAGGCCGCCACCTCTTCCCCAACCGTTTGTCTGCCCGCAGCATCCCGCAGCTATGCATGCAGGTATGTACGCATGAGCATTCGATGCATATGTGCACACACGCACACGTATAGTACATATACGCACACACACAAGCACATACATACATACATACATTCATAATCATACATACATACATACATACATGCATACATACATACATACATATACATATATATATATATACACATACATTAACATATATCTAGTTATTTATACATGTATATATATATATATATGTATGTATGTATGTATGTATGTATGTATGTATGTATGTATGTATGTATGTATGTATGTATGTATGTATGTATGTGTGTATGCAGGTGTTCGACAGGCTTCGAGTCGACCGCATGCAGCATCCCGTCTTCCCGATAATGTCAAGTCCTCGTCTGGAGGGCAGTCGTTGTCCAGGTTGAAGTGCTTTGCCCTGTGCTTCGACTATAACCTGGGTCGGGCTGCTGTAGCCAGCGTGGCGACATTTCTGCTCAGTTCGATGTCGCTCTATCTCTCAGCTGCAGGCCAGGATGGAAGACCAAAATCACGAAAACAGCGGCGTTTTGGCAAGCGCTCCGTTATCTGTCTAGCAGCCTGGTGCCTGCAGGCGATCAATCTCACTATGCTCAAGACGCCTTGGCAACGAGCGTGTGGGTGCTGCCCCTGACAGTTGACTTACCGATGGTCGTTTTTTTCACGTTGTTCTTCTTTGGCCACTTAGTGGCCCAAGAACAGCCTACATCTACAGTCTGGCTCGACAAGGCCTGCATTTACCAGGTAGAACTTGATGAAAAGCAGCAAGCCATAGCAGCCCTACCCGACTTTCTGAAGCAATCTGCCCGCGTGCTGGTGCTTTGGGACGAGACCTACTTTTCTCGACTCTGGTGCAACTTAGCTACTCGGGCTGTTTGCAAGCACATGGTTTCGCTGTTGAACTTGCCAAAACATGCAGCATTGGAAATATATGGTTCCGCGGGCCCAGGAAATCGCCACTTTTGCGAGAAGCCATCCTAATCCTGGCGGAATACGAATATTGAGCCGCTGGATGGCTGTGTGGCTTCTGTCCAGCTTGCTGACCGACTCTAGGCGTTGTGTTCTGGTATTTATTTTCGGCCTTGTGCTTCTGCGCCCGACAAGCAGATGACATCTCTTAAGCCCCCTCAATTTGCAGAATGCATTAGGCGTGGTTTGGCGTTCGCTTTGTATGGCCATGGTACATGACGATCAACGACACCGTTGAGCAAAGCTTCGTGGTCAGCTATTTGATGACTACGAGGACAGCCTTCGACTTCATAGCACATGCCATGGTGGGTTTTATTCCCATCTTTGTTTGCCAGACGCCCGAGCATACTGTGGCCGCCTTGGCTTTCACTTACAAGGCCAGGCAGAACAACATCATGCTGGAGCACTTTTCCAACTTCGATGTGCGAAATGCGCAGTGTACCGTGTCTGACGATCGGCCGGCCCTCTATGACCAGATCGCCCGCTTGTTTGACGGCATAGACGAAATGCCGATCAGCGTTGAGTTTGGGGCTCCAGAGAGTTTCGGCGAGCCCTTGAAACTTGTCAAGAATGGCATCGGTTCTATCACAGATATCTTCAACGAGAAATTATTGTCGTTGATTGCCATAGAACATGAATACCCTTAGTCTTAAACATGTTTTTTTTAGAACAGATGACATATGCTTGGAGGTTCATCCGAAGTTGTAAGTGGGGTTCAAAGTTTGGCAACCATACTTATAACCCACATTCGGGGACTTATAACTACCTATGACCCTTCATATGGGAGTTTCCGAAAATAGGGGACCCTAATATGGTAACCTAAATAATAGGATCCTTATTACAAGGACCGCAAAGTAAGGTACCCCTACTTTTCGGAAACTCCCATATGCCCTTGAGCCTCCAAGAACACTAAACCCTAAACCCTAAACCCTAAACCCCTGGCACATCAGAGAATCGCACGTAGTTCACTTTTCACACCGACCTCGCACCTAAGAACCTCGCCTGGCTGTGTCCGAGTTGTGAGAGCGTAAACCCCTAAACCCTAAACCCCTAAACCCTAATCCCTAAACCTTAAAGAAGGACCTCGGACGTCGCCCGCGAGCCGAGCGAGCAGGTTGAGCTCCTCCGGAGCTCCCCGAGACTGCGTGGGATTACCAGCTACCCAAGCCAAGAGGAGTGTTTCTTGGCCCTAAACCCTAACTAAACCCTAAACCCTAACTAAACCCTAAACCCTAAGCCCTAAACCGTCAAAGTTGGGTAATGGTAGCATTTTACATGTTTATGGGTACTTAAACCCAGTAGGGAATGAAGACTTGGAGTTTGAATACTATCCGAACCATGAGCTAGGTTTGGTCATGTTCAACGAATACGTCAGAACAGAGCTTTGCAGCCAGATCATCGCTGATTTGGGGGGCCCCTCGCAGTTCCGATGGAATCTGGCCATACTATCCTTCCTGCCACACTTGTTCTTCTTGATTGAGTTTGAATACCTCCAGTGTGAGCAAGCTGGTTGTGCAGTGCTTCCAAAGCTGTACGGCCTGGGCTCTATCACGCAGTATTGGCTCTTGGTCTTGATGTTGTATGCGTACATCTGGGTGGTTCTGCTGCCATTGTCCTGCCCCGGAAACATTTGGCTTGTCAATGCCATTAGCCCCCACGGAGGCGGGCCCTTGAGATGGCTACTGACCCTCCTCGTCGGCCCTTTCATTAGTTTCTGCTCCGCCTTGGCCCAGTCCATTTTCTGGGGGGCCGTATCTGAACTGCTGATGAAGGGATGCTGTACCCTTCCTCTTCTGGTCTTGCTGTCGCTGTTGGCAGCCTCTGCCCTGCTCTGGAAAGCTGCCTTCCTCGATCCCAACTGGACGCGCAAGTTGTCCACGCGTGCTTGCATGCGCTGCGTTCCGTGAACGGCAGGACTGAAGGGTACCTTCTCACCGAATCGTTCCGTGCATCATGTTGCGGCCCGGAAGAGTCAGCAGGAAAGTCTCATGTTGGTGATCACGGAGCCACTTGCAGAGGGCCATTTTTCCAGGGCACGTTTTGTAGGCTGTAGGGGTCTCAATGATTAGAATAGTAGGGTTTGAGGATATTTCAAACTATAAATATAATAAGGAACTCCCAAGACCCCAGTCTTGTCGTTTAGGCCCCGAAAGTGCCCACTTTGCTGCGGTTCTCGCGCTGGCTCTCCCATGGTTTTAACTGTCGGCCCCGACCTGCAAATTCAGACGTGCTGCAGCTGCTGTTCGAAGAGCAGAGCTGAAAGCTGCAGCGCATTGTACGCGCAGATAAAACGCAACAGCTGAAGCAGTTCAGGGTAGTTACGTGCTGAACGGACTACGAACTCAAGACCTATTCAGAGGTCTATGTCTAATGCCGGCCTGCCGTGTGCGAGTTGCGAGAGTCAATGTCTATCCACTATGTACTGGTACCATCTGCAGAATATGGTTCGTAGAGCAGACTCCTACAGCCTAAAGCCTAAACCCTAAACACGGACTCGCTTGGAGCTATCCTACAATGCGGGCCTCGTCCTTGCTAAGTTGGATGGAAAAAAACCCACCGACTCGCAGCTGCTGAACCTCGCCTGGCTTGTCCGAGTTGTGAGAACGTAAACACTGAGAAGCACTATCAGAATCAAGAAAACCCAAGTAGTAGAGTAGGTCACCTTTAACCTTTTTTTGGGTAGTATAGTCCTATAGAATCCCGATGTAGCCAAAAAGGTTAACCTTTAGTTCCCCATGATACCCGACAAGTAGAAAGCCAGCAGAAGGGACACCCTATAGACTCTGAGCTGAACTCAGCAGTAGATTTAGGTATCTTTTAGAGCTGTTTTGGGATACTAAGTACGTATAATCGCAAAAGCAATCCGAAAGATAAAGCGTCAGCTCCCCTGGGATACTGGACAAGCCAGTGGAATTGTCGATGGTGAATTGAAGCGCCTGGAAGTTTTGGCTGCTTGTAGTTCTTCTGCGGCTGGTCTGGGCTGGTTCGACTTGGCCTGAATGGCCTCAGGGACTAACCGGGCGACCGGTCGCATGTCAGAAGCTCTTGCACAACTGTCTTGCGCAATAAACCCTAAACCCTGGCGTTTCGGCAGCTGGAGAAAGGGATCCTGAAAGAACGATCCAAGCCACAATGCTACTCTCATCCGTGCCGATGCCGCATCCAGATTTGTGGACCTGAAGCTTTTTTTCCTAGACATGTTTTTCATGAAAAGCATGTTGTTCTCATGAAAAACATACCCTACACTTACACTGCAAGTGTTCAACGTTGGGTCTTCCTTTGTTAACGACTCGGCATAGTCCGATGGTTTAGACCCCTGTATCAAGACTTGGGTGCCCGTTGACTTGCGTGGAAGGCGGACACCTCCAATTTCTTGTGAGCGCCGGATGCACATGATGTTTCCATAAGAAGGCCGCTAGTCCTATGGCATATTCACTGAGTTCATGTAGTCGCTTGTAAGTGGAGGTCATTACACGAGTTTAGCTATCGCAGAGTTCGTTTGAGATTGAAGAAGATTTGCGCTGTATGAAATTACGTGATCGACGTCGAGAGTCAGGGACTGCCCTATTGGCAATCCCGCCGTTTTGCTGCTGTCGTCGCCTCCTGTGTTGCAGCCTGCGTTCGCTGAAGTTGCTAAGCTCTAGGCCCTAAGCCCGACGCCCTAGCAGCATGATAATGATGAGTGGCACGGCTGCGGGGCTCGGGAGCTGTCAATGGATACACGGCAGGCGATACGCCGCCACCCAAAGGAGTCGGGGGCATCGACCCCGAGATCATCAGGTATGATATCGATGTTTTCCCGGGCATGCTAGCCCAGTCCTCCAGCTAATGTAATGTAGCAAGAATCACGAAGCCATGATTATGGCAGTTGTGGCAAAGTGTGCTTTCCCCAAGCCCCAAACCGTTCTGTAGCGCCTCCTGTTCCTCGAGTGCCTCGGAACACCAGCGGTGATGCACAAAAGTGGCGTCAAGGCCTCAAGGGTCCAGTATGTGGATAGAAGATAGAAGATGCAGCCATTCATGCATGAGCTTTCCAGAGCACTGTCCGCGCACAGCACAACGAGCCGGGATTAAGTTATTTGCAGTTGCTTCGGGGGTTGGATCTCGCGTGTGGGGGGTTGCAGCTGTCTCCCTGCAGCTGCACAACCGGCGGACTTGCGCCGAGGTGTCCATGTTTGGGTTTCAGCAGTGGGCGGAGTGCAGCAAGGAACGCGAATGGCCTGCGACCGCAATTTACCCAAAGGTTTGCGAGGATGGGGATGTGTGGTGCCACGTACTGTGCCACGAGTTCATGCCAGGATATCTTATTGCCAGCCAGTGAACGGCAGAAGCTAGGCAGAAGCTACCAGTAGGTTAGAATACTTTTGAGAGGCCTGCCAAAGAAGAGTGCTGGGGCGGCAGGGTTTAGGGAACAGAGTCTGGGTTCAAAGAACAGCCTTTGTAGAAGTCTTATAGCAACCGTTAAAGGAGCCTTACATTCCACCCTCTAAGTATGAAGGCCCCTTATTGTTTCTAGGTTTGGGTGTTTGGTTGAGGGTCACGGTCTCGCATCTTGCTCGCCAATGCCGCGACCATGCTGCTGTTCTGGCGAGTGGTTTGGAGCTCGGAGACCCACTCTGCATCTAAGCGTTATTGAAGGTCTAAGCGTTATTGGAGGAACCTGGGATGATACTTAGGGACCCAAAAAGGACCTCAGCATAAGCATTTTACAGGGATATCCCTACTTTCATGGGCTTCATTATGCTTTTTTGTGGCCCTAGATACAGGGGTTGGAATGATGACTCATAGTAGTCATTAGCCCAACCCAATATGCCCCAAAGCCCTGCTCTAATCTTTTAAACCGGGAGACATGGCAGCTGGAGCTTGTCCAGAAATGGGAGTTTCCGAAAATTAGGGGTACCTTATTTTGCGGTCCTTATAGTTTTGATCCTACTATTTGAGGTACTCTTTTCGGATCCCCTATTCTCGGAAACTCTCAAATCTCGTCCGTTCAGGCAGGCTTTGTAGGACAAGCGGGAGTGCCTTTCGATAGGTCATGTTTGCGGAGTTACTATGTTATGCAGTGAGCTACTCTGAGCCTTTGCGCTGTAGCTTCATATGGACTGCACTGCTGCCTCGTCAGCTGTCGAGGGTCTTACCGCAAGTATCCTTACTTTGTAGATGAGTAGGTAACCTTTAACCTTTTGGGGTTTTAAACCCTACAAAAGATTGAAGAGGTTAACGTGTTTTGGGCTAGGGTACTCAGCCCCCAAGCGTATGTTAGCCAAAATCAGACAGCATGCAACGCCTTCCCAGGCCGCTCTCGCCTGGCTCGCCGCATGCCGAGCTGGATCTGCTTTGGGTGTTTTTGGGTAGAGCGGAGGTGTATACTATGACTAGTATGATTCATCGAAAGAATTGAGGGATTGGCTTCGAGTTTGTTTTTTTAAGAAAGAGTCAAAATAGTATTTACGAATCCTCGCCCTGGAAACAGTTCAGTGGGGACTGGTATATCTGTATATGTATGCATATATATATATACATATGTATATATATATGGACACACCCCCCCCCATGACCTACCTCGGCCTCTTTTCCATTGTAAATACCGTCAAAACCTTCTCTTGGCAGGGATTCGCGTTTGGCATACGATTCGTGTTTTGCGTAATTTTCGGGGATGATACCTTCTCTATCATGGCTGATGTGAAGTCATGTCTCTTTACAACGTCGTGCCTACTCATGTCCGCTTTCAAATTCATATGCCTGTATTCATAAGCAAGAAACATTAAAAGAAACCATACGATACGACGGCGGAAACCAAAAAACCAAAAATCCAAAAATCCAAAGCCTTTCTGAGGGGCCCGAAACTTTTGGATTTTTTGGTTTTCCTAGGTCTTTTTTGGTTTTTTGGGCTTTGCCTTGGCGAAACCATGGCTTTTTTTGGATTTTCGGTGGAAAACCAAAAAAACACAAGGTTTTTTTGGTTTTTCTGCTGTGTCTCTCGTGAAAAACCAAAAAACACCTGTGTTTTTTTGGATTTCTGCTGGAAAACCAAAAAAAACCTTGGATTTTTTTGGATTTCTGCTGGAAAACCAAAAAAACCTTGGATTTTTTTGGTTTTCTGTTGGAAAACCAAAAAAACCCTAGGAAAACCAAAAAATCCAAAAGTTTCGACCCCCCTGACAAAGGTTTTGGATTTTTGGTTTTTTGGTTTTTTGGATTTTTGGTTCTCGGAGCCTTAGAGCCAATACAGCGCGCAGCATGCTTGATCGGAAATGGTTTCGTTGTTTACGCGCAGTAGTCTTCAGATGTGCATTAGGCATTAGTGTTAGTATTAGTATCTGCGTTCTAGCGTGTTGATTCGTGTTACTGTTAGTGTTGGTGTCAGTGTCAATGTCAATTCCAATGTCAGCGTTAGTATTAGTCTGAATATAAGTCTATACAATAGGTGTACTAATGGTAGTGTTAATGTCTAGTGTGAGTTTTAGTATTCGTATTAGTCTTGGTCTTAGTCTCTGCCTTATTCTTAGTGTTAATATTAACCAGTGTATAGTCTCATAGTCTATGGTAACATTGGAATAGTAGTATACGAGTATATTATTTATTGGTATGTGAAAATACAGATTCTTTGGTACATTGATGTGTCTGTTTTTTGTATTTGGTTTGAACGTGATTATTAGTATTCGTAGGAGCATTAATATTGGTATCAATAGCAGTATCGCTGTTCATACTATGCATAATCGCATTATCTGGAGTATCAAGTGGTAATACTGCTATTCATGTTAGTGTAGGTTTTTTAATGTGAATATAAATACTGAGAATAATTAATAAGACTATGCGCATTAATCTGCGGAGGAACTGTATCACTTATGTGCATATTAGTATTAATGTTAGCATTTGCGTGTATATTGGTAACAAATAAAAAATAAAATTACTATCAATATGGGTATGTTTTTTAATATTCGTAGGAACACTAGTATTCATATTACTATCGGTATTACTGAAAGTACCCGTCTTCGTAAAAGTATTTGTAATCATACTAATTCATATCAGTACGAGTATTAAAATGAATTATGATGCGCATATGAATACTTTCGAAGGAAATGCTGACCTTAATACGAATACCCATATTAATGTCCTATTATGTATAATCGCAGTAGCCTGAGTATTGGTATGAATATTCGGACAAGTATTAGTATTCCAAACAACTAGTACTATTAGTATTCATATTGAGAACAGTTAATAAGAATATGCGTATTAGTATCCCCAGGAGTGTTAATATTCCCATCAGCACTACTATTCGAATTAGTAGTGCAATTTTTAATACTAGTATTAACCATTAAGCCTATTATGTTATGAACAGTAATATCCTTATTCGTAGGAATAGAAATCTTAGTATCAGTATTAGTATTCGCACTAGTAATAGCTATTATACACATTGGCGCATGAGTAACCTAAGAGCTTCACACAGAATAAACATGTGTGCACATGTAACCCTCATTACGATCCTAGGTAGGATGCACACATCGTTCTGTTTTGGTCCCGTCTTTGGGTTATGCCTATGAGTACATGAACAAAATTAAAAACAGACAATGACAAACACAAAGTTACCCGGCGCATCTAACGATCTTACGTAGGATGTAGACACTGTTCTGTCTTGGTCCTGTCTTCGGGTTATGCCTATGGTCATTATATGACCAGAGTTATGAATATCCGGAACATTTAGGCAGTATCCTATTAAACAATTGCAGGCATTGAAGCTTGTCCAAATCCGCCAACGGCGATGTCGCGCCGTCGTAGGTCATTACAGTGTATTCAGCTATTGATCATACACGATATACGTTTCCATTGTTTATGTATGAGTGTATTTTATCCTAATGGTTTCCTCAAATCCTTACATGTTCTACTACCCATTGCTAGCCGAAGCACCTCGCGGTAGGTCTTGGGGGGGGGTGTGAGCATATATATATATATATAGATGTAAATGGATAGATCGCACATCATGTTCCTATGCCGTGCCTGTGTGTTCTGGCTGCTCCTTGCCGTGCACCTAGGATGAGATGCTGCGAAACTTCCTGTGGGTACCACTCACTGCGCACGCGAAGGACAGTTGCCGCAAGCTATGCAGAAATCTTCTTCGCATCCGACTGGATGGTTTCTGCATCTTATGAGAGGCGCTGGGCTACAATACCTCTTTTCTGGCCCCGATTTTCGCGGAGACCCTCGTCCAGAATGCAGGATGCGGGGAGGTTGCTCCAACAGCCCGCTCGTAGAAGTCAAGGGTTCAGGGTTCTGGTTGTGCAAGCAAGCGGATGAACCCCAACTCCTCCAATTCCTGCTTCTGCTCCGACTCCCACTCACCCCGACCCCCTACCCGTACCCCTCCCCCACCCCCAACCCCTACCCCCAATCCCTACGCCTTACCCATACCCCCTACCCCCCAACCCCAACCCCTGCCACCACGATTACCATTATCACCATCCACCACCACCACCACCACCACCACCACCACCACCACCACCACCACCACCACCACCACCACCACCACCACCACCACCACCACCACCACCACCACGACTCCGACTGCGCGGCGAAGTACCTAGCATGATACTGCATGCTTACAATTCATTACGTACTATTTGGCTTTGACTGTCCAATTTTATGTGGTTTCTGTCTTATCTTTCGAGTCTTCTGTAGAGTCGCAGACAGAGTTCTTAAACACTTCGTATAGAAGTGCTGCAAGAACCCTATAGTAACTATAGTACTTGGTGACATGGCTAGGCAGGAGGAAAACCCTTTCACATGCGTTCACAGCCCGCTGGATTTGTCCGGCATTCCGAAAGAAGAACCGTGACTAACCCTAAAACCCTACGCAGAGCCTTAACTTTGTTCTTATCGTTGTCCTTGTACGTCTTTGCTTAGGGCATGCGCAAGGAGCCCTTGTTAGGATTCGGAAGAGTGGGTAAGCGGCTCAAGAACCCCTGCGAAAATGGACACTTGCTGTGCTGCAGTGGAGTTATCCCGTTGCTTATGCAGGTCTTGCTGAGCCCAAGAGATACGCGAGAGTCCAAACCCTGCGCTTCTGAGCGCAAGTCCTGAGTTCAAACGTCGGAGCAGCAAAGGAATGTTGGTGCACGCTTCCTTCCCAACCTCCTTGTCACACAGGCTCGGGAGCTAGCTAGCCAGTAGCTGGGGATGTTTGGGCTGTGAGTGTTATCCGGGTTTGGAATTTCATCCTCGAGGGTCCAACTGTGTTGAGATCAGTCGGAGCTCCTGGGTGGTTGGGAGTTTCTGTAGGAATTTAGGTTGGTTCGGGAGTACTTGGAGGGTCATGGGACTTAGTAACAGCAAGGTCATAAGTGCCTTAATTGGGGTTATAAGTATAGTTACCCTAATTATAACCCTAGCTACTAAGTCCCATGATCCTTGAAGTACAGTAGCAGGTTCAATCTTTTGGGTGCTAGTGCACAGGAGAACCAAAGCCTTTGTCAAGTTGGTGGAAGAGCCTCATAGTACTGGTACTATTATCGGTAAAGTACTTGTACTAGCACTAGTTATTACTAATAGTAATAGTAAGAATAGTACTAGTACTAGGACTAGCAATAGTAACAGCAATAGCAATAGCAGCAGTGGTGGTAGTAGTCGTCGTAGTTTTAGTAGCAGTAGTAGTAGTAGTAGTAGTAGTTGTAGAGTACTAGTACCAGTACGAGTAATAGTAATGGTAATGGAAATAGTAATGGTAATGGTGATCGCAATTGTTATCGCAATAGTACTGTGCTAGTAACGGTAGTAGTAATATCATCTAGGTGGGTGCCAAGACGGAGCTCCCCATGATGTTTTCCGTGCTTTGCGGCTACGCCCGGGGCCCATGCTTTCTAGATCCTCCCTTCATGTGTCTCGGACGAATGTAGGGCTTCTTATTGTTGTTGCTATGAGTATGAGTATGACTATTCCCACTAATATTCTCATTATTGCTATTAATAGTACTAGCAGCATTTGATCTAGTATTGTCATAATAAAATAACATCATTATTATTATTCCTGTTGCGAGTGGTTACCCTTGTTTAGGATTTTTTTTTTTGAGGTGGAGGGCCTTGGGGCTCGCACCGGCTTGTCACCTTGGGCTCGGTTTTGGATGCTGCGGTCACTTGGAGGTTCATGGTAGTTATAAGTGGGGTTGTAAATAATGTGACCACAATTACAGCCCCTCTTAGGGGACTTATAGCCCCACTTACAACTATCCATGAACCTTCAAGCAGGCGTCTGGGCCTTTGGGATGTTGGCGGTGTCTAAGAAATAAGCCCCAACTCAGAACCTAGTGGGAAGCCCAGCCGCACGTGACAACAATCTCATGCAAGAAGCCGTGACGGGCGGTGTTTGGAAAGAGTACTTGGAGGATCACGGGACTTAGTTATAAGTACCTTAACTGGTGTTATAATTATAGTTATCCCAATTATAACCCTAGTTACTAAGTCCCATGATCCTTTAAGTAATTGCACTATTGATCGGGTGTATGGCTTGTGGCTTTACAGTTGCGGCTCGGCGGGCAGTCACCAAGTTCCAGTTGCAAAAGGGTCGGATGACCGGACGATGTAGAACAGACTGTTACTTTAATGAGCGCGTAAGGACTGGGATATACTGGGATCTTGTGGGGTTACCTTTGCCGTAAACCAAAAACCCTATTTGCAATCCCATGCGTTATAGTAACCCTTATAGATCCCTTCAGAGGAACCGTATTCTAATCGTTAAGGCCCCTATACTAAGATAACTTTGGCTATCGAGTTCATGACTGGCTCGTCCGGCCACTGCAAGCTTTTGGGCGGGAGGGTGCCCCGAGTTCGCATGGCATGTGCAGTTCCTTGTGTTACATCCGTCATTGTTGTTTTTTACTTCATGGGCTGCCAGTCTGCAACCGGCCACCGATGGCTAGATGCGCAGCGGGTCGTTCGGCGGTGAAGACAGCATCACGGGGAATGTGTCTCCTTTAAACTGTAAGGCGGTACGAGCAGCACAGTCCCTACGGAATAGCAGCTCTTCCACTCTTCGCCACTCCGCGCCCTCCACGCGATGTGGGGCTTTGGCAGCGCCACGGTCACCAGCAGCGCTCGGCAGCACCAGAGCGACCCTTGGCGCCGATTTGCCTTGGGGCTTGGTCCCCGGAAACGTGTGGCAAAATGCGAGCCCAGGCTATCGTAGGACGAAGCTAAAGAGGAGTCTCGGAACCTCCGACTCCCACGACCGATTCATACCGCCGATTCGTGCCGATGCATCCGAAAGCCGAGACAGTGAGAAGACAAGAGACCGCCCTTTGCATTCAAGGATCCCAGGTGGGCGCAATGTGGCGCAAACGCGAGTCCGGTGCTGCGCATTGCTGGCTGCTTGTCCGGGAGGTTGCTATATTTTGGGATCGCTGAAGTCAGAGTGCAGTTTTGGTCCTGCCGCGCGCTTTCGGTACACCTGTCGATTGTTTCTTCATCCGCGACCTGACAGCTGACATCAGAACCTCAGAAGCCTCTCAAGTTTGGTTAAAAGAGGGGTGATGGATCGGGCAAGAGAACATGACCTCAGCTTGACAGGTAAGGTAAACTTCCCAAGCCTCCCAGAAGCACCGGAAATCCGAAGATGGCATCCTCCGGAAGAGTCGCTTTGAAAAGGATGCCCCTCTTTCAGCCGTGGTGGGGTCAAGCCTCACACTTCGTGTCGTGAAGTGGCATTGTCGAGGTATGCTGGCTTTGTAGGGCCTAATGGCTTGAGGAGATGTGTTGCTGACATAGCTCCAGGGCGTTGGCTGCAGGTGCTGAGGGGCAGTTCGGCGAAAATTGGACCAACGGCATCTATGACGTGGAAGTGATCCATCCGGCCACTGGGCCCTTTTACTAGGATGCCCAGTAGTACCCTTATTCTCTTTTTGTAGTCCTAGGTTCCTTATAAAGGTGCCCAATACCAAAAAGGGAGCCCTTTTCGTCCTAGGTTACTGGGCATTCTAGTTTATCTGTTTGACAACCCGTCCTTGCCCTCGTCGATTGCTGGCACGGGCTTAGGGTATGGTTAGTATGGTAGAGTCTGAGTCTAGTATAGTATAGTGAGTGCGTACTGTCCGGTCTAGCATACTGTACTCTACCGGACTATACGGAGTAATATGGTATAGTCTATTCTAGTATAGTATGGTATAGCCACAGTATAGTAGAGTATATCGTATGGCCACAAGGAGATGCCGCCAGTCTACGTTCTGCGGGCAGGGCCATATGAGCGGTTCCTTTACCTGGACGCAGAGAGGCCCTCGAATCACTTTGACATAGTCTTAGGGTTTAGGGTTCGGGAATTAGGGTTAAAGCTTAGGGATCTCGTCAAGTGGGCGGATTTATTCAGCCTTGAAATCTATGTTGAGGTGTATCGACAAGATTCTCGACACATGGAGCCGAGTCAGTATCGAGTCATTATGCCTTAGCATGGTTCCATGCTGAAAAGTGCATTGGTCGGGAAGCATGGTGCCTTCTCAGCTCTGCATGGATGTCACGCATAGCAGTCAGAGTTTGAATTGACTTTGTGGCTGCTGGTCTTGGGGCTGTGGATTTCCTTGAAGGTTCATAGTTCATGGGTAGTTATAAACAGTTATAAGTGTTGTTATAAGTTCCCTAATATGGGAAGTATTTATGGTTATCCTACTTATGACCCCACTTGTAACTACTCATGAACCTTCCAGTGCTTGGAGGATCATGGGACTTAGTAACAGCAAGGTCATAAGTGCCTTAATTGGGGTTATAAGTATAGTTACCCTAATTATAACCCTAGCTACTAAGTCCCATGATCCTTTAAGTAGGACTTCAGGGCTCCAGTCAATCCCTGAGATACTGGCGAGTGGGAAGCTGCGAGTACAAGGATCAGGACTGAAGCTGACTGCGTCTAAGTCTGACAGCTGCCCCGACACCATGAACCCCAAGGAGTAGACTATGGCAGGAGGCAGGGCAACCCCTAAACCCGAAACCCCTAGGTCAGGTGGATTTTAAAGCTACGAAACATCCCTGCTATGTGGACTTAGTAAGTAAGCTTCTAAGTACCTTCATTGGGGTTATAGTAACCAAGGGTATAGTTACCTTACCTAGAACCTTGAAATGTAGGAGGCAAGGTGGATTGAGAGATAAAGGCCGGCATTGTCCGAGTTGCGAGAGTCCAAGCTCCTAAGCCTCCAACGTCCAAACCCCCAATCCTCCACACTCTTCTTCTGAGTTTTTGTTACGGAATTTAATTTAAGTTACCACAATAGGGATCTACAGCATAAATAACATGGCTTCCGTAATATGGTAACTTAAATTAAGGCCCTTAACAAGAGTCTTGAGTGCGGCTGTGAACGTCTGGCCAGAAACCACCAAGCCCGAAAGTTGCCCTAAACCTGAAACCCCCTAAATGTGTGCGACCGTGCGAGTCGAAACCAAGAAGGCCCTAAACCCCAAACCGTACTTGGAGGATCATGGGACTTAGTAAGTAAGGGTTATAAGTACCTTAATTGGGGTTATAAGTATAGTTACCCTAATTATAACCTTAGCACTAAGTCCCATGATCCTTTAAGTAAACAAGGGGTCGACACCTATGGATCCTCGCCTGGCTTGTCCGAGCTGTGAGAGCGTAAACCGTAAACAAGGTGGGAATTTCCAAAACTTAGGGGTACCTTATTCTGGCCCCTTATAATAATGATCCCACTATTTAGGGTACTATATTAGGGTCCCCTATTTTCGGAAGCTCCCAGGTGCGTCGGACCCTGCATCGTAGGTTCGTCCTTGCCAGGCGGGAGGCAGAACAAATTTTGCAGAAGCCACCCCGGAACCCCTAACCCCTAGACCCCAAACACCTAAAGCCTAAACAAGGTGGGTTTCGCAGAAGGCTGGATTTCTCCAGCGGGGTGCGGGTAGACCTTTCGAACTCCCGAAGCCTGGCTCGGCCCGAGATTCCAAAGCCTGAACACTGTCGATTTAGTTCTAATGCTACTACTAGTAATATTATTCGTAGCTACTACTGCTACTGCTACTACGACGACTACTACTACCACTACTACTACCACTACTACCAAAACTACTACTACGGACTCATCCAGCAGGAGAAGGCGGCGGCGGGCTCCATGCGCAGCCTGCATCCGGTCGGAGCCTCAGCACTAAGCCCTGAACCCTGAACCCTACTTGGAGGATCATGGGACTTAGCAGTTCCTTTAAGGGTACTATAGGGGTCTATAATAAAGGGTTCCTTAAAGGGATCTATAAGGGTTCTATAATGGAGGATCATGGGACTTAGTAAGTAAGGTTATAAGTACCTTAATTGGGGTTATAAGTATAGTTACCCTAAGTATAACCCTAGCTACTAAGTCCCATGATCCTTTAAGTAAATCCTAAACCGTGGGCAGCGGTTGCTGAGGCCCGTGGTGGCTTTGCGGCTCAGTGCTTTCTTGGGTCGGAAAAGACTCCCCCGATGCAAGTTAAAAATGTAGTTGCAGCATGATACGCCCCAAAGCCATATTCCAAATTGCTAAAGCTTCCTTAGGCACCTAAATGAGTATAGGGGCCCAGTATAATGGAACCCCAAACCCTATTCTAATTATTAAGGCCCCTATAGTATGTGGTTGCCAGGTTCCTGCCGGGACCTTGCCTCCTGCGGTGGAGGCTTGGACGGTCCGTCTCGGCTACGAGGCCATGCCGATGGTAACGTAGATCCTAAGTGTATTGAATAGTATAATATGCCTTAAACCTGTTCTAACTTTTCCGGCTACTGTGGTACAGGGTTTGGGATTATTATGGTATTGCAGGGGCCTCAATAATTGAATAGGGTGTGCAAGCGCTTTAGGGGCCGGACATGACAGAGCGTTGTACTTACATGGTCTTGTAGGGTGTCATTTCGGGGCCATGGTAGCTAGAAGAGGGTCTTTTGGCGTAGTATGCAAACGTATGCTATAATGATATTGCGCGGGTTTAGGAGTAATATCAGGTTCGCAGCTGGAGCGTTTACTTTACGAATCCCTGCAGTCATGTTCGAGGGGGTCTAGGGTCTAGGCTGCAGTTTATTCCAAACTTATTTGATGCAGGGCCAACTTACTTTTACCTGCTCAGAAGAAACCAAAGAACAATGGCCAAGCACTGGGGGGTGAGGGCCTATGGCCCCCAAACCCTGAAACCCTTTCACCAAAACCCTAAACAGCTCTAAACCCTGCAAGCGGGGTAGGAGGCACAAAACCCTGCAAGCCCTATTACACCCTAAACCCGAAACCGATGGTTGGGAATTTGATACGATCGCTGCATGAAGTTGAGAATTTATGACGTTGCGGAGAATCTACGGACTATCTGCTATGACAACCTGCATGCCGTGATTGCCACGGAGACTTGAATGCGATGTACATATGCTGCAAGAATCGTGATGTAGGAGGGTGCGCGACGTGGGAGAATGCCGACGAGTTGCAAACACCACTCTGGACACGCTGCATGGAGCATGCCGATCTGTGCTGAGCACCACGAGGGCCGAGTAGCATCAGGTTTCTTTTGAAATAGGGGCGTACGCCCAAAGCGACTGCCCGCGGCTGGTCATGAACTGTCTACTCTCCTATCTCCCTATCTTACTTGGGACTCTGTAATTGTTTGTTAGCTGAATGGTCGGAATGCTGGAAGTGGGCGGTCAGTTAGGAGTAGTGGAGATACTGTGGACTATGTGGAGCCTTGCCTGCCTTGTGCGAGTGTGAGCGTCGAAAACCCGAAACCCGAAGCCTCAACCTAAAAGTCGAAACCCAAAGCCCTCGAGTTCAGGAACCCACCTGCCAGGACTGGTCGGAACAGCGCGTTGCGGTGGAGGTGCTCCCCACGCCGTGCCTTCGCGGCATGCTCGTGTGGCTTCAATACGCAGTAGATCTCAGTACCAGGATCTCGGGTTGAATTGCTTACTTAGCCAATGGCAGAACTTTTCAAACTTTTTGAGTTAACGTATGTCGGTACATCTTGTAAAGTTTGAACTTTTTGGGCCCGGTTCTTGAGCAAGAGAGTCGAAAATCTAGTCAGTTCCGTAACAATTAATGCTAATTTCCCTTGTTATCTTTGGTGTCTACAGATCCGCAGAAAAAGCACCGCCTGCACAAATTCCTATCCTGCAGAGCTGACGTAACCCCCAAACCTAAAACAGTCTCGGTAACTTTCTTCGCAAGATCTCAGAGGATGTCTGTGGAGCCCGCGGATTTTTTTGGGGTACCCAGTCTCTCAAAATTCTAAGCCCTAGAATCTACAAAAAGCGCTTGGCAGAAGGGAGAAGACAGGAAGATCAGGAAGGAGCCCTTTTCAGACAGAAGATGGACAGGCCGATGTTTCAGAGAGTTGTGAAGGTTCTGTGTAAAGTCATGCACTTTCAAGCGGGCTCTGTAGGCCCGTAGGCATCAGGGTGGCAGGAGGCTTTTCTGAAAGGATTCAACAAGTACTTGGAGGATCATGGGACTTAGCAAGTAAGGTTATAAGTACCTTAATTAATTGGGTTATAAGTATAGTTGCCCTAATTATAACCCTAGTTACTAAGTCCCATGATCTTTCAGTAGAGGCTTAAGGGGTCCCCGAAACCCCGAGAGCCAACACTTCGGGACACCAGCAGGTCGCGATCCCTGGGAGTTTCCGAAAATAAAGGGGTACTTTATTTTGGGATCCTTATAAAAAGGGTCCTACTATTTAGGGTACTGTATTTCAATGTTACACTCCCTTACAATCAGGATCCTACGATTTCGGGGTGCTGTGTTAGGGTCCCTGTTGTCCGAAACTCACAAACGAAGGTGGCATGCAGAGCTCTCGGAACCTGAAGCCGCCGTCGCGAGCGACGGCTTCGGCCTCCGAGAAGCTCCGATCTACTACAGGGGCCTAAATAGCTACCTATACCATTTTGGGGGTTACTACTTAGAATTAGAGTATAACGGGCCCCAAACTCGATTCTAATTATTAAGGCCCCTATGTTACCTGGTGCTCTTGGGATGGAGCAATTACCGCGGAAAGGGAACAAGAGGCGTGCTGCCGTCGCTGCAACGCGACACCAAGCTGATTTCTGAGCTAGGATGTAACAACTAACAACGGGATATAGCGAGCAAGGCCCAGCGGTGGCTACCTTGCCGCGCAGCCCGGCACGGCCCCTGCAGTGGCAGAGGCGTCGGAGTGAGGTGCCTCGTCCGAAATCTGAAGTTAAGAGCATGGGACTTAGCAACTTGGGTTATAATTAGGGTAACTATACTTATAACCTCAATTAGGGTACTTATAACCTTACTTACTAAGTCCCATGATCCTCCAAGTAGAGGTGTGGGAATAGTCGAGGGCCTGTTCTTATACTGTTGATGATGACGAGGATGATGATGGTGATCCCCGTATGGTGATGGCGCGATGATGCAGCTTCTGATGATGATGGTGTTGGTGATAGTGGTCTTGTTCAGAGGTTCGCACTGTTTGTTTGCATCCAGTGGCATCTGCAGTTGTTAGTGGCACCAGAACAATTAGTTTAGTTCCTGAAATTTCATGACTCCGAGCAGCTTGCAATTGTTACTAGTAGGGCAACACAGCAACAGTTTCTTCATAATGAAGTGCTGCCTACATATATCTGCACTAGCCACGTTTGGCAACTGTTAACGAAATTGTGTTAATGTTTTACTGACTTACTTCAAGGTCAAAGTTCGTCGCTAGCATTATTACCGCTTTTATTGTTGCTGTTTCTCCTGCATCTGCTTCTGTGGTGATCTGGTAAGGTTTCTCAACCATCCTCCGTAGTGTTGCGATTTGTTCATTGCTCGCGTTTTGCCGTCGTCGTCCCAATAGTAGGGTTTAGGGTTTAGTGTAAAGACGACTCGCTCGGACCGGGCTGCTGGACAACGAGGCCTGCTGCAAAAAGGGTTTACTATTGAATAGTAGTCCCATCATCTTCCCAGCATCAGTTGGGAAGCGGCAAGGCGACCTGCATAGCTATTACGTCAATGATGACTTTGCTGAAGACGGACGAAGATGTGTGCAACAAAAGTTGCTATGATAATGCTGCCTAGGTGATGATAATGATGTTCATGATGATGCTGATGGCCCGCCGCTGGTGACGGCTATCGAGACGGTTGTGACGTAGCTTGAGTCGTAGTAGGCAATGCTGTCGATAGCTGGTGTGGTGGGGATGCGTGGTCATGACAATCATGCTACTTTCGGTTTGTGCATTTGCTTGTTAGTTCGACGTGCCATTGTAAGAAAGCCTTGGTCTGGAGCCTAGGATCGATCCCCGAGGCCGTGCCGCCGCAGATCGGCGGAGACGTTGACGTGAATATGTTAGGTTTTGCACATGCGCGGCTTAAGTCGTCCCTGGATTGAAGGTGCTTGCATCATTCTGGGCCCTAGGCCTAGTGAATCTCAAAGTTCTTGGCAACAGGGTTCGGTCCGGTTCGGTGGAGCGCAACAGACACCAGGTAGACGAGTGCATCCAACTGAGGGCAGGCCTTGCTGATAAAGAAAAGGCACGATTGGCCAGGGCTTGTCGTTGGCTGTTCCACCAGTTGTGGTACTGGTCTTGTCAACCACAGCAACTACTTTTCTTGGCACTAGTTTCCCTACTACGGCATCCACCTTTACTGCTGCTGCTGCTGCTCCTACAGTTACTATACTAGTAATGGTACTAGTACCAGTACCAGTACTAGTACTAGCATCGATCACCCTTTGGCTGGCCATCCATGCTTAAACCATGATAACGTCCATGCTACCAAGCCATGTCCAAGCCATGGTAACTTCCGTGCTACAACCATCCATTGGCCAGTGCATCCATGCCTAAGCCATGATAACGTCTATGCAGCTGTTCAGTCAAACGGACTTTCTGCTTGCGGGGTGAAAGAACTCACTGTGCAGAATCTGGCGTCAAGCCTCCAGACTGTGCTGCCGTTACATTCCCTGTTAAAGTCAACAAACCAGTCCGTGCAGAAACTTCGCTTTGTTGTTTTCGTTGTTGCTCGGATTTCGGGTCAGAACTGCCTTCTCAAGGTCCATTTCAGGATACGCGGTCAGAGTTTTTTCGGGATTCGAATGTTGCTCCTATAGAGCTCCTCCACAATATCCTGGACGGTTCGATCCATCCTGGACGGTTCGATCCAGTACGTGCTTTTCCAACCTTGTCCACAGACAGACTGGGGCAAACGAGGTGGTCCGCCCTAGTACTAATACGCTGCTACTGCTGCTACTGCTGCTGCTGCTGCACTCCTCCTGCTACTGCTGCTGTTGCTACTGTTACTGCTGCTACTGCTGCGACGGCGATGCCAGCTACATATCATATTTTAGTATATTAGTATGCACTATACTGTATTTATATGTATTGTAGTGAATTGAGTTGTATTGTATTGTAGAACATGATTTTATAACGTGCCATGTTGTTCTTGAGCATAATATATTGCGTTTCTTTATATTCGCATTTGCAAACACTCCACGAGTATAATGTTTGAGTATGAGCAGACATATATACCTACATACCTACCTACATACCTACCTACATACATACATTTAGTATATGTGTGTTTGTTTGTTTCTACCTGTCTCTCCTTTTACTTCCCTCCTCAGTCTCAATATCGGGTTACCCCTGCAGCCCTTCCACCAGAGATGAGGGCGGCTGCTTGCATCGCAGAGTCTTTTGGCCCAAGTCTTCCCCAAGCTACGTCGTTTCAAGAAGCTGCTTACCGGCTATGAAGCTCCTCGCCGGCTTTAGGTTGGCTGGTACCGAAGTCTAGAACCTGGAGTAGGCCCTTATTCGCTTTTTTAGGGTTCAGGCTCCCTTATAAGCTCCTTTAAACCAAAAAGGGCACCCTTTTTATTCCCAGGTTACTCTTGGGTCTAGTAGTTCGGCTCTAACGAGGTCTTTTCGGAGACTCCCACATTCCCCACCATAGTCATCGGTGGCCCTGTTTGCATTTCCCAAACGCACCTAGTGACTGGGGAATTCGCGACACTGACTGTCCGCTGGATAGTTGAAGGGTAGTCCGAAAGCATACAGACCACAGATGAGTCGGGTGTTGATCTTCCCGACTTCCAACAAAAAGTCTTGAGCCCTAACCTGAAATCCTCGTGCCTTAAGCACGAAGCCTATTTATCCATCAATCAACAAAGTCCCGGTTGACCTGTGCATACCACCTTAACTGCTAACCTGTGCATACCACCTAGACTTCTAAGACTTTGCCGAAATGCTTCGATTCCAGGGCAGCCGAGGGAGTTTCTGAACTTGGTTTAACAACGAATCGTTGCGTACGTCTCCCAGAATCGCGACCGAACTAACTTAAGATCATGGCAGAACTGCTGTATATCAGAAGCATTTTCATACTAGAAACAGAATCACTCTGCAATAGAAGAGGTGCCATGCGTTTACAAAGCAGAAACCACACAGTCTGTTGACAGCCGGAAAGCCTGTGCTATCACAGCCGCAGTCAGGGCAATAATAGTGAGCATCATCATTATAAAAAAGCCAATATCCGGAGCTTACCGTCGGCAGTTCCAGACTTTCACCGGAGTCCCGAGACGTCTCGACCAAAACCTTCCAGCAGGCTCCGAGTGCCCGAAAGCTCTGTCAGCACTGCGACAAATTTGAAGCGCACGCCCTATGCTGTAGTGTCTCCTGTGTAATGATTCGGTTGACCAGAGGATGTCGTAGAAACCGACCAGGAGATTTGGCCTGGCTTTCGCACTCTCGCTGCTCGCGGTTGGTTTTGCGCAAGAAGAGGTCGCTATGCAGTTCCATGATCTGCGGCTCAGGGGTATGGGTGACGCCAGCAGTCGGCAGCGAACACGAGTTTCTACTTCCTCCAAGCGCGACTGCAGGGTTTCGACTAGTATAGGTGCCTTAGTAATTAGCTGCTATACCATGTTGGGGGTTCTTAATTATAGATGTAGCATAATATGCCGTGAATATGATCGGCCAAGGGTCTCGGGTGGGCACTATTACCAGAGCCGCACCGATGCAACGGTGCTTTTTCCATCGCAACTTAAAGGATCATGGGAGTTAGTAGCTAGGGTTATAATTAGGGTAACTATACTTATAACCCCAATTAAAGTATTTACAACCTTACTTACTAAGTCCCATGATCCTCGAAGAATGTGCAGTAGCACAGCCTTGCTATCATATTGATCGATGCTATGGGCCTATGCGGGTTCAATAATTGTGAAAACTGACACCCTGAGCCCCCAAAGCGACCCTGCACGCCCAAGGCCCTGAACTCACTCTGGGCCTGCCTCATTGAGGCTCTCCAGGCACAGGAAAAAGCCTTTCAAAACAAAAGAAACTCACTCTGCCCTACAGAGGCGACCTTTCGACCTTGAATCCTGGTCTTGGGGATTTTTGAGAGGCTGCGCCCGCCGCCGCAGAGCCAGAGACCGTGACCCCGGCGCCTCCACCGCCACCTCCGCCGCCGCCTGCTCCGGTGCTCACCGGAGAGGCGGCGCTCTCAGGCGCCGAGGGTGAATGGGCGCTCATGTGGGAATTTCTGAAAATTAGGGGATACCTTATTTTGGGGTCCTTACATTGTAATAAGGATGCTACATAGATTAGGGTCCCCCATTTGCGGCATCACAATGGGGGGCTGAGGGTTTGGAGGCCTTACGTAAGATTGCGAACTTGCTAGTGAAGGTAATGAACGTAGGGGTATCATAGAGGGGGGTATGACGACATAGACTGCGAAAGACAGTTTTGCTTTTGGAAGCGTTAAAAATCCCAACAAATGCAAGTGTATCTTTCAGTAAAGCCATCACCACCAAGTTGACCTGAATATTTGCGTTTTCCGCATCGCTGCTATCATCTCTTGCCTAGTGCTCAGAAAGGATCAGAAAGAGAACTGTATGCACCACACATCGTTCAAACGTCTCCATGCGGTTGACATCTTCAATTCGCGAAAGAATCAAACACATGTTTCTTGAGGTTGCGCAAGAAGAAGAGATGCACAAACATCAAACACGACATGGGGAAAGCCGGAGCCAGATTGAGATTGTATTCAGGAGTGTTGACGTTGTCGCAGACTTTGCCGAATACTCTTGGCATGCTCTAAGTTTCCAGGTTGTAGTTCCGAGGGAACAGTAGCAAGAGGACCGTAATAACAAGCACATCTACCCCGAGCAACATGGTAGCCGCAGCAGTGGAAGCAGCCACAGTCACAGGAACGGGAGTGCGACGAGTGTGCACAGCCTAGCCATCGCGATTTTCGTGGTGACAGTGATCGTTGTGATGCAAAGGAAGCTCGCACTCTTGGAATGCGGGTCTCGGGACCTGCAATGCCAACTCCCACCTTCATCACCCTAAGCCGGGCACCCTTAAATCCCGCGAGTCGAAATCCCCATCTGATGGTGGAAATGTTCGCCTCATCAGGTTCCATTCTAATTAGGGCCCAAGTGAAGTTCTTGAGCCGAAGGTGACGAGCTGATCGCATTCCATCGCACCCCTGGCAAGCATTTTGGGCATTTTCGGTTTCGGCGGTTTCGTAGCCTTTTGGGCTTTCGTCATGGTCACTAATGTGACATCTTAGATTCTAGAAGCCTTCCGGCAATGCGTCTTTTTTTAGCGCGTGGCTGCGCGAAAGAGAGTCGTTGAAGAGGTTGCAAAGGATACGACATCCGGAGTTGCTGTGGCACCCTTCTCGGCCTAGCTCTAGTTGAGGAGCAGGAGGAGCAGGAGGAGGAGGAGGAGGAGGAGTAACAATAGTAGCTAGCGAGCTTGATGTCAGTAGGGAGGCCGAACCAGTACAAACGTACTCCCTATCGGAATCCAATGACCAATGGCCCTCCGCTGCCAAGGCAACCAGTTCTTGCAGTCAGTGTCATCGGCAGGCGGGCCGGAATCTCCAGAAATCATCAATCCCAAAGCTGGGATTTCCGGCTTTGATCATGTCCAAAAGGCAGCCTGACCAAAGTTTCGAGATCCCGTCCGTCGAGAGGGATGGAAGACAGCCGATAGCCGTTTGAGGCGATAGACCGTTTCGGGACTGCGCATCGGATTAACAGCTACGGTTCCCACCCGTCTCTGTCGTTGCTCATCCTAAGCTTTTCCCTGCTCTGATAGTACATCAGCTCCCGGGTCTATCTTGACATGTGGGCTTTCTCTGGAACGAAGGAACTCTTGCACATTGCCTGTCGCGCTAGGAGAGACTGGGATAATGGCATCTGAGGCGTTGCCTGATACCCGTGTCACAACTGCCAGCAATCAAGGGTTTCTCAGCTTTTTACCTGCGGGATCCAGGGAAAAAATGGGCACCGCTCCAGGTTCGGCAATGTTTGCCTGATACTCGGGCCGAAATAAGTACCATTATCCTCAACCAAACCCTAAAGAAAAAAGCCCGAAAGCAGGCCTGAGCGCGAAGAAGGGGGCCTGGCTCTATGGCGACTACCTCAATGAGCTCCCCGGGGTGCACGACCCGGTGACATGCGCACAGATTCTCGGCTTGCAGCATGATCTTGCCGACATGGCCAAGACTATCGACAACCCTCGGATTGATGATGGAGGGGAAGAGGAAGCGAAGGATGGGGGCAATGGATGGCAGAGTATGGTGTTGATGAAGGCCACGCCCCTGATGAACGATGAGATTCGTGGTGACCTTTGGTGTTGATAGGGATGAGGGACATGTTGCTGAGGATGAAGCCGGACGACGGTGATGATAGTGCTGCTGACTGGCTGGACCTGGTTGTGGCGAAGATGAGGGTTGAATTTAAGGGATAAAAAATTGAAGCACAGCAGAATTTGAGAATGTTTCGCCGAAGCGTAGGAACACTACTCTCGTACGACAGCAGAAACAGCACTAACGCCAATGATGTCGACAATGGCAGTTGTGTTTGCGGCGGCGCTGGAGCTGGCTGCGATATTAGCCATGGCAATCACGATTGCGGTTGGTGGGTCGTGCTCGGGTCCTGCTCCCAGTGCAGGACAAAGGTGATGGCGGTTGTGCCGATTGTCGTGCGGTACTGGTAACTGGTAGCATTGATGATCGCAAGCAATCGTTAACACAACAAGTTGGATTCCTACTATTCCAATTCAATTGGTATATGCAAGGCCACAGAATCGATGTGGGTTGTACAGTACTGTACTCGCTCTGAGGAGATGCGTCGCTGACCCCAAATGTGGCTTGGAAATTTATGGTTGTCTGAGAGGCCATAAGCCGAAGTTTGAACCATTACCGAGTGAGACCTTGTCAATTCCATTCTGAGCTTGTCTCCGTGTTCTCCGTCCGTTCTAAGCCAGTAGGGCCGCAGCCAGAGCTCCGAGATGATGTGATCATTCCCATGACGGGGGCCGTGGTTTTTCTGGCTTAAATATGCATCGTTCTTGGTTTTCTTTTCCATGGCCCAAAGGCACTTTGCACAGACTGTCTTAAGAACATCATGACTCGACATCATCATTCCTCCTGGTAGCTATCACATTACATCAGTGGACGTGCCAACATCTGCACAACCATGCTGTTTTAAGTTGACCACCGCTACATCGTTACCATCACCACTGCCAGTTCAGCACAGCACAAGCCTGACAAGCGAACATGTACCTTCGGGAGTCTGCTCGCAAGACGGGCCTGTCTCCAAAGAGTCCAGAGACCCTAAACCCGAAGCCGAACCCCTCAGCGAAATTCAGCGAAGTCCTTTCTGTGTCTCATAGACCATCAACGCGTCGAAAGGTTACCACTGGAATTTCCAAGTCGAGAAGAAGCGCTGTGACTTAAAAGCACCGCCGCTCCCTCCGCAATGTCGGTAGTCTGGAAGCTTAAAGAAGTACCGATATGATTCCTAGGGTTCCTTTATTCAATTTAGCTGCACTAGATTCTGCACCCAAACACGTCGAAAACCTATTCTCATTATTCAGACCCCTTTTTACATTACGCCGAGTGCAGGGTTCACTTTGCAAGATTCGAGAACGACTTCGCAGGGTTCAGTTCAAGAACTTGGTATTCACGAAAATTCGGAACATGCGAGGAGCCGCATTATTGACCACATTTGTTCTTGGAGTGCCAAGTCTCAGGCTTGTGAGCGTTTGGCTTTGAGGTCCAATTCAGGTATTCGAACACGTGCTTCTATGATTGTCGTCGAAGAACAATCCAAGACACCGGTCGCCTTGATCACAGCAACAGTTACAACTCAACCACAACAACTGCTGCTGCAACTACTGCTACTGCTACTACAGCTGCTGCTGCTGCAGCTGCTGCTGCTGGCTACCACTGCTGCCGCCACCCCACCGCCGCCGCACACCACCATCACCACCCCCGCCGCCACCCCCGCCGCCACCCCCGCCGCCACCGCCGCCGCCACCGCCACCACCGCCACCAGACTACCAGCAACAATAGCTGCTGCTGCTACGACTACCAGCTACTGCCACAACCCCAATGCGGGCACTAGCCCTGGCACTAGTGCGAGCACGTGAGCTGCCGATTCCCAGCTGATGCGGAGTAGAGCCTGGGTTCAAAAACTAGCGCTAGCACTAACGCTGCCACCACCACCACCTCTGCCGCTGCCACAGCCACTACCAGTACGACAACGATGACGACTGCTACTCCTACTACTCCCGCTGCGAGAGATGCTGCTGCGGCTGTGCGGCTGCTGCTGCTATGCCGGCACCGCTTTTCCTGCGATCAGCGCTGACAACTATCATTAGTGTGCCGCATGACGTCTCAATGGGTGGAGCACGGCAACGACCAATTCTTTATGTTCCCCGCAGAACGGCTCGGAATGCTTCTTGCTGTCTTCGTAGTATGCCAGCCGGCGCAACTTGTTCGATGGTTCCTTTGCCCTCGACTGAACGAAGAGTAGCATTGATTTATGGAGCAGCAGCCGGTTAGTTCGCTCAGATTCTCCGACAGGTACCCTGAAACCCCAGAAGCAGCTTTCGAAAGGAATGGTGGCACCAACGACGACATTGCCGACTGGATCACTGGCGACATGGGGCGCACGCCACCTGTGACGGATCTCTGAGCCCTAGGACCTAGGAGGAGCCAACAGCGGAGCTTGCGCAGTGTGTAAGACATGAGAGTAGACCGACTATATAACAAGACATGAAGTTATGCTTTGGTCAACTATAAAATACTCTAATGTGAGGTTCCTGTCGTGTTACATGCGGTGACATGTTCTAGTATAACTAATGTTAATGTACTGTTTTATATCATATCGTGAAATTTGCACTCGAACATCTGCTAGAACGGGCCATCAGCGCATCGGAGTCTTGGACGTAAGCTGCCGGTTCAAGCTCCGGCCCGATGTCGGGTCGAATTCGACGGCACGACATGCGGACGGCGACGCCGGGTAGCCCTGAGCTAGGGCAGCTAGGATTTGGGGTTTAGGGTTGAGGGTTTACGGTAAGCCATTACGAGCACAGTCCTAACTGGTTTACCGAATCAGCTTCGCAAGAAAGAAGCAGAACACGGGTGATTTGAGCAGATCCGGCGTCTGCTTGAGTTCAAATCACCGGCCTTTGCCAGAGGGGGTCGATCATACTGTAGAGGCCTTAATAACTAGAATAGGGTTCCTTTAAAGGGGATCCTTAAAGGGTTCTGTAAGGGATCTATAGTCTATAGTATGGTTCTATAATATAGGGACCTTAATAATCAGAATGGGGTTTGGGGGCCCATTATACTCTAAGAATATGGAGCCCGCAAAAGTATAGGTAATTATTTAGGCCCCTATGCATTTACATCTGAATGCATATGTGCGTTGCGCACGTAGATAAAACGTACATGCGCACACAGGCACACCTCTGTGCATGAATGCATGCATGCAAAGCACTCATTTACCTTCATTTGTCGTGCTGTTCGTGCATGCGCTCTGTCTCTCTCTGTGTCTCTGTCTCTCTCTCTCTCCCTCGCTCTCTTCGTGGCTGGATGTACACGCGGATACATATAATATACATAGATGCACCAACCCAGACTAGGGAATATGATTCGGAGATTCAGTGACCATGTGTTCTTGCATTGACCTCTTCGATCGATCCTCCAGTGCTCGGTGCGTGAAGCAAGGACAAAATCGCACCTCGCTAGCACGGCGGGCTGTACAAAAGGGCTGTGAGTCGAAGATTTGGTTCTGAGAGGCCTGGTTATTGTGCAGTTTACACGTCGCACATGTGCGCAGGTGGCATGATCGGTTATATGTCGTGTGAATGCCTGGTTGGTATCAACGAATACCGAAGCAGCTTGTGATAAATGACATGGGATGGGTTCGTAGTCATTGTCATGCTCATCGTCGCGTTGGCAAGGTTTTCTGTCGTCATGATGGTATTGAGGCTACACTACTTAATGCTAGACCGTGTAAACAGAGCTTCATCATATGCCAAGCTTGAAACGACTTTTTTCACCACGACCAGTGCCATTCAATGACGACGGTAATGCCACTGATGAGAAGGATGACCGGTGCACTACACGAATGGATTCGGTTATTCTCTTTGAGTTCATGCTTGAGTCGTATGGAATTTAGAAGAGTTTGGGCATACTTAAAGGATCATGGGACTTAGTAACAAAGGTCATAATTAGGGTAACTATATGTATAACCCCGTTTAAGGTACTTATAACCTTACTTACGAAGTCCCATGATCCTCCAAGTAGGGGGAAAAAGCGAAAGACTTAGGATCGGATCGTGTCGGCTTTTCCTCCCGACTACGCAGCTTTGAGTCCGCTTCTGTACTTGGGGTCACTAAACCCTCCTCGGAGACCCTATAAACGCGAAACACCCCGAAACCCTCCATGTAAAGTGCCTCCTTCCCAGCCTTCCCAGTCCTGTGACCGACGCCAACGCGACAAACGAGCATCTTGCGGTGAAGCTTCCCAAGACCCAAGCCCTGAATCACTGAACCCCATGAACTGCCTGGATTGTCCGAGTGTGAGCGCCGAAACCCCATGAACTTGAGAGGGAAGGGGTAGACACGACGCCCTAAATCCATGAGCCTAAGGTCTTGTCCTTCTGTTTTCCTGCAAAACCATGGGCTTTTCACGCCCTGGCCGTGGCAGCAGGCACAGGGAGAACGGCTTAGGTCCAGCCTCCAGTCGATTTTTTCACTTTGGCTTCGTTGGGAGGCCATCAGAGGTGGATGGAAGGACTTGCGCGTCATCACTTGCTCGATAGCTGGAAGGAAGTGCAGAGCCCATCCGCGCTGCTGCTCGAGGGTATTGCGCAGCCTGCGATGGTTTACCAGGAAAACCATATTACAGATCCCTATTACTGTAACTTGAGTTGGTAGTTTCAAGCGGTACGGATGCAGCCCTTATTTGCTTGTGTCGGGCGGTGCTAGGCGCTTGGCACATCATGACCGCACGTTTGCGACGCCATGCTGCCAAATTTCATGGCCGCTCAAGGAGACAGCGGCGGCTTGTGGTGCAGAAGTATCTCACAGCCCTCCGTAGCTTCGACAAAGCTGCTGCGCAGCAGCATGCTGCCCATGTGGCGGGGTGGCTGGCCTACGGCCCCAAAGAGTATTCTCCGAAAGAATCCGAACTGCGGCTGCTGAGCAAGTTTCTGGATAGGCTCGGGAAGGGCGTCCTTCCTTGTCGCTTGCAGCAAGCGCTGCCGGAGGTGCTGGTGAGGTTGCAGTCCTTGCGTGGACGCCCAGGGGCAGACCAAACCTGGGCGCAGGCTGCGGATGCTCTGAGGAAAAAGCTCAGGAAGTTCCACTGCTGCCGGCGGGAACCCAAAGATGGCCCGCGACCAGTCGCTGAAATCCAAGAAGCACCCAAAGAGCGTGCAGCTCGGGATGCTGACCGAGATAGCTCGAAGTTTGAAGGGGATTCGGAGCCTGCCACCAGAGGCGTACAGGCAACCGAGGCCCCCCCGCATCCAGAGTCCTGTGGCTTGCAGCGGCTTTTCCGGAAGAAGGCTGAGTGGGCGAACATGCAGCAATCGGAGCGTGCAGAGTGCTTGCTCCGGGCAGAGGCCGTGGGATTTTCCCAAGAAGGCATTGCTCAAGGAAGGCTGACCAAGATCTTGTACCAGGTGGCCGCAGCCTTGGCCCCTCCACGCAGGGCCACGCTGCCGTCGGAGATCCGAGATGGCGGGACAGAGCACGATCTGCAAGAGGGCGGCCTCGATAGTTCGGACTCTTCTGGGGGACTACAGCGACGCGCGCGCAAGTTGCTTCTTAAGGTCTTGCGCGCTTGGCGCACGAACCACTTCGACTGCGCTTCCATCCGCCACATCTTGCAGCACGTGGAGAGACAGATCCGATGCTTCGAGGAAAAGGCCAGCGAGCTCCGCTTAGCAGCATCTGCCACAGCCTGGCTGGCCATCCAGAGAGAAGTCGGGCGCTTGCTTGAGGGTGCTGATGTTCTCGACGGATTGCCAGTACGTCGCAGGCAACTGGCGCGCCCGGCGACCAATTGGGTTGCGAAGGGCACGCAAAAAACTGCTATGCTGACGGCGATGAAAGTGTGAATTTCCAGCTTGCGTAACTGTGCGCTTCGGTGTTCTGAACTCCTGTGAACCTGCTGCCGTTAGCGGATCCCTTGAGCTGAGAGTTTCTTTAGCAGTGAGCGCCTCCTGCGAAAACATGTGCCTGTGAGCTCTGCAGTCCGAGTGCCTTTGAGACTTCTGATCTTCACTGCCATAAGTTGGCAGCGGAGCTCTGATCCAGGGAAGCTCCTGCAGCCGCGGCGGTATGACTTCGAGCCCTTCGCTGGCGCCGCCACCACAGGCTAGCGATGTACCGGACCTTCTTGAGTTTCTCGGACCCCAGACCGAAGCGAGTCCGATCAGGATGGTCCCTGGAACCGCTAACGAAGAGCCACCTGAAGCATGGCCTGAGGAGTATCGTCGACCTTCTGCTCCTGAGGGCCTACCAGAGAGAGCTCTTCGTGGTCAGGACCGTTTTGGGGCCTGGCTTCCTCAACTTCCGACCTTCCCGGGCTTCGGCTTTTCCGGCTTTTCCGAGGGCGAGGTACACGCAACCTTTGCAGAGGCGTTTGGCAGAGAAAGGCGACCGAGAACCGTTGCAGCTTCGACCTGGGTGTGCCGAGTTTGCCGGAGCAATGACTGCAGGTGGGACCGAATGCAGGATTCCTGGTTCTGCGCTGCGTGTGGCTCTAATGAACTCTATGATGCGAGCCAGCCGGCTGTTGAGGAGACGGCCGCTGGGGTGTGGACTTACGTGCCCCATGAGATGGCTTCATCGGCGGCCAGTTCGCCAAGGTCTTCGGCTGCTTCCTCCTCGACTACTACCTGGACGCGACCGGGAGCAGGACCCAGACTACGACTTGGCCACCGAGGTGATCCTCCAGATGGCGGCTGGGACGGCGGAGAAAGAGCAGAAAGCGAGGACCTTACAATGGACCCTGTGGTGACACCGAGCTCAGCCAGTGAAGCAGGCCATGGTGATACAAGGGCAGCCCGGCCCAGCAGGAGACAGCGACGAGCCCAACGAGCCAGAGACGAGGGCGAGACAGTGATTTCGCCTGCCGGCAGCCCGCCGGCACAAGGAGATCTCGTGAAGGATCTTCGCAAGCTGCTGCAGAAGCGTGGGCCTGCCAGTGATTCCTCTTGGCATTCGGCCCAAGGCCCCCAGAAGGGCATGAGATGGCGGGGCGGCACACCGCCAACGCCACCAAAGTGGCATTACTCCAAGGACGACCTGCGTGCCTTTAGCAAGTTCGAGCGGCGTGTTGCAATTTGGGAGCTGCAGGTCCAAACTTACATGTCACCAGCCGAAGCAGCGCTTGCCTTGTACTGTTCCTTGGGAGGCGAAGCAGAAGAAGAGCTGGAGCACATTGATATCAAGCGGCTCTACCACAAGGACGGCATTGCCTTTCTCATGGAACAGCTTCGCGGGCCCCTTCAGTCTAAGCAGGTGTATCTTAAGCGCAAGTACCTAGCTGACTACGAGACCATTGCTCGAGCACAGGGTGAAGGAATGCGTCAATATGTCAACAGGTACCATAGGGTCGAAAAGGCATTGATGAGCATCGGCATCGACGTGAGTCTGACCTACGATAGCGAGAGCAGAGGAAGCCGGCTGCTTGACAGAGCAAAACTTACCACTGAGCAGCAACGCCTGGTGCTCGTGGGAACCGCACAGTCGCTTGTGTTCGACGACGTGAAGAACGCTTTGGTTCTCCAGTACCCCGACCACAAGCCAGCTCCTTTCCTTCCGAATTCCGGCAACAGGGAACAGCAGCCAGGCAGCGGCCAGAGGTACCCACAGAACTTCCCCAAAGGCGGCAAGAACCACGGCGGCAAGGGATACCCAAAAGGCCAAGGACCGTCTGCTCCTTCTTCTAGCAACAGTGGCAGCGCCTACCGGCGAACCTATGTTGCCGAGAACCTTGACGAAGGCGCTGCAGAGGACGGCCAGGAGTACCATGTGGCACTTCAGGCCATCCAAGAGGACGACGCTGAGGGCGAGCAGGACGAGGGAGAACAGGACGACGATGACGAGGAGTTGATCCCAGACGATGCTGGCGACAAGGACGGCGAGAAGGAGTCCATTGAGTCTCTCATGGAGGTGCTCACCGTCACCAGTCGCAAGCTACAGGCCATGACACAGGGCCGGAAGTATCGGGGAGCCCCTCGAAAAACGATCGAAGAGCGCAAAAGGAACTCTTCTTGCAGCGCCTGTGGCGCTACCGGCCATTGGGCCGGTGATAGCGAGTGCCCTGTGAGCGGCAAGGGCAAGTCCAACGGCGGCAAAGGCAAGGGGCAAAGCTCCACAGAGAATGCTGATCGGAAGGGCGGTCCGCAAAAGGTGTTCACAGTGCGACATGCTGGGGGCCATGAGACCTTGTATGAGTTCGGTGCGTTGCCTCCGAGTGACCTGGCAGGCCACACACAGATCCACGGCCCGGCCCACAGCACGCTAGCAGTCTTCCAAGCAGAGTACATGTGCATGACCAATGTTACAGAGCTTCAAGGGTACTGCGTTGTGGACACAGGATGCCAGCGTTCAGTGTGCAGCAAGCAGTGGTGTGAAAGCCACAGAGAGTTGATCAAGAGCTTTGGTGTGCACATGCTGTCCACACATCGCAATGAGGCCTTCCAGTTTGGAGCTGGACCGCCGCAAAGGTCGGATACTTGTGCATATTTCCCCGTGTCTTTCGACGTGAGCTATCCCATGATTGCCTTGAGTGCCTCGATCCTGGACGGTGTTTCCATATCATTCTTGGTGAGCTTAAGATTGCTTAAGGCATTGGGTGTAGTTCTCGACTTGGCAAATCAGAAGGCCTATGTTGGGATCCTCGGCTGCGAAGTCGACTTGCACCTCATACAAGGCCACTTGTGCATGAAGATTGCTGAGTACCCTGCGAGTGTCATGCAATTTTCTTGGGATGCGCTGGATCACCATGACTGCGAGTTCCTGTGTGACAGCAAGCTGTTGAACGAAACAACAAACCATAGAAGCTTTGCCACTCAAAGTGCTGAACCGCGAGTGTGTGATAGTGATGTTCTCGGCGCCCCCGTCATGGCTTGTGAAATGGAGGCGCCTCATTCTACGAACGCGCCAGTTGCTGATTCGCGCGGTGGTGTTGGCACACCGTGCTTCTCGCATTGGCCTGGAGGGTTCCGTGGTGCGCACAATCCAGGACACCAAGCCCAAGGCCAAGAGCAAGAGCAAGCCAAAGCCCGTGATGACCACACCGCCGCAGCACTGCGACCACAAGGACATCAAGCGCCACGGCAACGCCACAGGGAGGTACGCAACATGCAACAAGTGCCAGTGCCGCTGGAAGTGGGTCGAGGACGAAGGAACCCATGGCTGGCGCTATCATCCATCTTCCAAATCCTGTGCGCTTCCTTTGCCTTCAGCCCAAACGGTGTTGGATGCGTCGTGGACCCCAGCGGCATCATCCACGGACCCACCGGGAACTTTGCCGAAGATGCGACCACGGCCGACTTCAGCAATTATGCCAGCCGGGTACCATGGGACTGCGGACAGCGACCCGATGGAGGACGAGTTCGAGAGCAGCGAGGACAACCTGGATTGGTCACTGGTTCTGGACCAGTAGAGGCCCAAGGGCATGGCATGCTGAAGAAGGGCGTGGCAAAGCGGATGGCTAATAATCTGGCGAAGTCGGTGAGCCTTCTGGAGAACGAGGTTGCCATCTACAACGACATAGGCGGCGACAAATACCAGAGGACCGGCGCCGACTTGCTGGAAGCCTTTTGGGAGCCACGGTTTGGACAGGATAATTTCTCCTATGACCTGGCGAGCCGTGCCGAGGACTACGACCTCTCCTTTGTGAACGTCGTACCAAAGGTCTTCGACATGGAGCCCGAGCGGCTCTACCAGGCGTGTGCCGAGATTAAGCCCTATGCGCTTGTGGCACATAACCTGCAGAGACAAGGTGCAATCACAAAACAAGTTGTTCGGAAGTGCTGTGACCTCCAATCCGATGGCAACCGGCTTTTCATCCTCGCCTTCAGCGTGGACGTGCATGAGGACCCCACGGGTGCGATCGAGAACATTATGAACTTGCCTGGGGTGGGCAAGGCGATCTTTAAGAACAGCGGCAATGGCACCGATCTGGGCTTTGTGACCAACTGCCGCAACCTGCTGCAAGCTGCGAGGAAGCAACCTTACATCGATGATGTGAGCGCCATCCTCCTTGAAGCCATTCGCGCTGAAGCCTGGCAGCGCTGTCCCTGGAAGTTCGATCCCAAGGTCCACGATACGTGGTACGCTGCTCCTCTTGATGAACCTGAGAAGTGGATGGAGCTTCTTGAAGCAGCAGCCAAACAGCTTGGGAAGAGCAGGTACTACTACTTGCCGGAAAAGTCCAGGGAGATGGTTATACTGAAGGAGCTTGTGCCGTGGGAAATTACACGTGCTCAGGTGTGCGCCAGCCCAATGACGAGGCGTATGCCAACGGATGTTCCATACACCCATCGCGGCGCAGCTCTTCTTCTGAACAACGGCAAGCTCCAGATTGAGAGCGAGGACCTCAACGAGATCAGGCAGCCCAAGCTCAAGTTCGAGACGCCCGTGAGGACCGCGATTTTCTTCTATGGCATGGCAGACGACGACACCGAAGCCAAGGCGACATCCTCACAGGACCCTGCATTGCATGTGCCGGGACTTCGCAGTGACGTCAGTTTTCCTGGAGTGCCCGAAACCATTCCCAAAGAAGTTCGCGCCTCTGTGGCCCGATTGCATTGCAATGCAGGTCACCCTTCAAAGCAGGAGACCATAAGACTTCTTGCTGCGCACGGCTCGATAAACACTGCTGTGCTCACTGCTTTGGAGCACATGAGATGTGGTACTTGTGAACGAGCCAAGGGTCCCCTCAAGCCACGTCCAGCTTCAGTTCCTGAGTTTGTGGGTCAGTTTGCCGAGCAGATCCAGGCTGACATCTTTTACGTCAGAGACCTCTCGTCTGTAAACCATGCACTGCTAGGCGTGACCTGTCTGGCGACCAAGTTCTACCAGGCCTCGATTCTGCCGTCGCGCGACCCTCAGGTTGTGCTCAACGAGATGGACCGGCTGTGGCTGAGACCCTTTGGCTACCCCTTGTTCATGAGTGTTGATGCTGACGGTGCTTTCGAGGGTGTGTTTTTACAGCACTTTCAAGAAAGTGGTGTCGTCGTGACGGTCGTGCCAGCTGACGGGCATCATCAGATTGGCGCCATAGAGCGCAAGAATGCTGTGTTCCGGACCGTGGTGGAAAAGCTCATTGACCAAAACGCTGTGACGAACAAGGAGCAGCTCGACATGTGTCTTAGTGCTGCAATATGGTCGGTGAACACGAGCATCCACACACGAGGTAGAAGCAGCATGCAGGCCGTGTTTGGTAAACTTCCTCGGTTTCCTGGCGACCTCTTCTCAGATAGTGCTGCCTTAGCAACATCCGACTACCACATGCTTACCGAGCAGCTTCGCACACAAGCATGCCAAGCCGTCCAAGAAATGTCTGCCTCTTCTGTGATACGCAGGGCGCTTCTGAGAAAGACGGCCACCTCTCGCCAAAGGGTCAATGAGCTGCTTCCTGGATCCTTGGTGGCGTATTGGAGGTGGAACCTTAAGGCTCGGGGGCGAAAAAGAGGCGGGTACATCCTGGGGCGTCTCGTCGTCAAGGATGACAAGAACGCATGGGTTCAAAGCGGTGGCTCACTCGTGCAGGTGACGCATGAGCAGCTGCGACCCGCCATTGGCATTGAAGCCTGGACTCCAAGCGCTGAGGACATCAAGATGATCAAGCTGGGCGGCAAACTGCTGCAACAAGGCTTTTGGGACGATGGCCGTGAACCTGGGCCACCTTCTAACGAGCCTCTTGAACCAGTGATGCATGATCCGCTTGAGACCGGGACTGGAAGTGAACTACGTGATCTCGGGCCTCCTCTTGAAGACGGGGCTGGAGAACAACGTTACGAACTACCAGCACCAGGCCGTGACGCTCCTTTACCTGTTTCTGAACTTCCGCAACAACCTCTTCGAGAAGGACCTCAACTTCCTGCAGAGGCAGTTCAACAAGCTGGGGCTCAACTGGATGGGCCGGCTCAGAACATCCAGGTGTTCTCACCGCAGTATCAGCAGAACATCTGGCAGTACGGAGAGGGACCTGAAGCACGACCGGGGCGAGAACGCTCGAGATCTCGACGGCCAGCTTCACCCGCTCCTGCGACACCTCAGCTACTTCCTCCGACGCCAAGTCAACCTTCAACGCCGCGGCCTCCGCCTACACCTCGGAGGAGAGCTGCAGTACGCGCTGAACAACTGTTGGGACAAGGGTCTGCCTCCTCGAAGAAGAGGAGAACAAGCTCTGCACCGCCTACGCCGCCGGCTCCGGAACCTTCTCGACTACCACCTGTGCCTTCTCCACTGCCGGCAACCCCTGTTCCCTCAGAGTTTCCGTTTTCACCTGAAGTTCCTTTTTCAGCCGAACCTTTTGGATCCGCAGAGTACATGGACGCTCCTCAAGACGACGAGCAGCAAGCTACTCCGACAGCACAAGCCGAAGCACCGGCTCCTTCAGCATCTCCAGACGCATCGAGCAACATGCAAGCAATGGCTGATGACAGCGCAGCTCCACAGCTTCCAGCGAGACGAGCACACTCTGCACTACAAGCGAAGAAAAAGAAGCGACAGCCTCACAACAAAGAGATGCACTCCATCCTGCTGACTCACTTTGTGTTGGACACCCTCACGGAGATCTACCAGCCAGGAGATGGATGGGACGGGTCACCTGACTACAGGCTCCATTCGCCGTGCACTGCCTTTCGCTGCTGTGCTGCAGCCCTTGAGGCAGAAGAGGTATCTTCAGATTCATCTGAGGATGGAGACCAACGGGTCAGTAACGACCTGACGCGCCAGGAGCGCAAAGCCATCGACCGTGAAATTCCATGGCGGCAGATTATGAGTGACTACCCGTCAGACGTGATCAGCTTATATGTGCAGGCTAACAAGAAAGAGTACGACTCTTGGGTCAGCTGGCAATCCATCAAGCCTCTCTCCAAGGCCGAGGCTGACAGGATTAAGAATGATCCTCGCCTTCGCAAGAGGATCATGCCCTCTCGCAACGCTTACCGAGATAAGCTTCGAGGAGCTGGACCCGTCGTGAAAGCCAAATGTCGCACAGTGATCCAAGGATGCCACGATCCTGATCTTGGACTGTTGGACCGATCTTCTCCGACACCAACGAGAGTGGCAGAACTCCTGATCTACGAGATAGCGTGCTCTGGCTATAACCGAAGACTCTTCAAGAACAAGAAAGCCTGGAAACTTTGGAGCGGCGACGTTGCAACTGCTTTTCTCCAAGGGCAACCACAACCAAGAGATCTGCCAATCTACATGAGGCCACCACGTGATGGCATACAGTCTTTGGCAGGCACCTTTCCGTGCGAGCTGTACGAAATCATCGGGAACCTTTATGGTTTGTGTAACGCTCCCAGAACTTGGATCAACCACATCGTGAAGCAGTTGCGTGGCAAAGGCTTTCGTCGCCACCGGCTAGACCACACAGTCTACTACAAGCTCGACAGCAACAAGGAATTGATGATCGTTTTGCTCTTCCACGTGGACGACTTCTTGGTAGCCTACCGCGAGGACTACAACTTCGACGAGTTGCTCACCCTGTTCACCTGGGGACAAAAGAACCTCCTCGACGACGGTGACTTCGTCTTTAAGGGCAAGGAAGTGAGCCTCAGAAAGGTTAACGGAGAGTTTCAGATCCACGTGACGCAGAAGGCCTTCATCAATGAGCTTGAGACCGGGCGCCTCAAACGCGGAAGGTCTGCTGAGACCACCCCGCTTACGAGCGAAGAGATGCGAGAGTACAGAAGCTGCGCAGGGAGTCTTCAATGGCTCGCAGGAAGCACCCGACCTGACATTGCTGCCACCGTGAGCTTAAGCAACCACGGTCAGGAGAACGGGCCAGCCCAACTCAAGCAGCTGTACGATTGCATCGACTACCTCAAGAAGTGCCCGGAAGACGGTCTTGTCTTTCAAGGTGTGGCGATCAACTTTGCCACAGTGATCGTGGGCTACTCTGACTCGTCATGGGCAAACGCACCTGGCGGCAAAAGTCAGATGGGCGTGATTGTGGTTCTCACTGGACCAGAGTGCCAAGAGCAAACGTCGAGAGCTACACTTCTTGACTGGCGAAGTTCTCGAAGCCCTCGCGTGACACGGTCAACCCTGGCATCAGAAGCAAACGCAATGGATGATGGAGTGGACAGGGCTACGTTCTTGAACACGTTCCTCTCCGAGTTCTTCTCAAAGGACGACTCAAGGGCCACAGCGGGACTCCTCAACCAGCTCCTGGTGACAAAGGACGACGCCAAGCTCACTGCAGGTCTTCTGAAGCAGCTTCAAGTTACAGACTGTAAGTCTCTTTACGATGCTGTGATCGCTGAAAATCCTTCTCTCGAAGAGAAACGGACAATGATCTCGGTCAGGTCCATACAGGACTACATCGGGTCAGACCAGATACACTGGGTGCCCACAGACCTGATGTATGCAGATGTCTTGACCAAGCATTCAGCCGTGCTTCGTGAAAGCTTCAGACGCTGGATGAAGAGTCCGTGCGTTAAGCTCAAGGAGGATGAACACCGAAAAGAAAACTTTACGAGTGTGAATTTCCAGCTTGCGTAACTGTGCGCTTCGGTGTTCTGAACTCCTGTGAACCTGCTGCCGTTAGCGGATCCCTTGAGCTGAGAGTTTCTTTAGCAGTGAGCGCCTCCTGCGAAAACATGTGCCTGTGAGCTCTGCAGTCCGAGTGCCTTTGAGACTTCTGATCTTCACTGCCATAAGAGAAAGAACTCGGTTGTAGGGCAACATACCAACAGCTGCTGGGATATGTGCGACAAAACCTAAATTTGTTTGGAGAGACAGATCCAAGCACCGTCGAGCGCAGCTTGAGAAGCTTTCGCGCATCAGAATACTTCGAATTCCTTGGCAAGGAAAATGGCGAAGATGTTTTCGGCTTGGCCGAGCCCTGCCCCAGAGGCATCCGACGCCAGAAGCGTGGTTTCACGGCCCGGCTGCACATCCGAAGCAATGCCTGCTGCTGCATAGGTCCTCTAAGGTCCAGCGTCGAGGAGGCAACTGCGGACTACCGTCAGTTGCAGGAGTGGCGATCGGACAAGTCTCCCGAAGCTCTTTTTCAGTGCATTCGCAGCTGGCATGGTGCACATATTGTCAGTTCAAAGCGCAATCCACCCGTTCGTGTCTAGAAAAGGCTGGACGGGGCCACGCTCACTGAGTAAGCGGGCCACGCTCACTGAGTAAGCATCGTGCTCGTGTGCGTGTTGTTTTGCGCTTGCTTGGGTTGGGGTTGTGGGTTTGGGTTGGTTATGGTTGCGGTGGTGTTTGTTGTTGAGGGGTTGTGGTTGTCGTAGTTGTTGTTGTGGTTGCTGTGGCTTGTTGCTTGTTCTTTGTCGTTGGGAGGCCATCAGAGGTGCATGGAAGGACTTGTGCCTCATCACTTGCTCGATAGCTGGAAGGAAGTGCAGAGCCCATCCGGGCTGCTGCTCGAGGGTATTGCGCAGCCTGCGATGGTTTACCATCAGAAAGAAAACATATTATAGATCCCTATGATGGTAACTTGGGTTAGTAGTTTCAAGCGGTACGGATGCAGCCCTTATTTGCTTGTGTCGGGCGGTGCTAGGCGGTTGGCACATCATGACCGCACGTTTGCGCCGCCATGCTGCCAAATTTCATGGCCGCTCGAGGAGGCAGCGGCAGCATGTGGTGCAGAAGTATCTCACAGCCCTCCGTAGCTTCGACAAAGTTGCTGTGCAGCAGCATGCTGCCCATGTGGCGGGGTGGCTGGCCTACGGCCCCAAAGAGTATTCTCCGAAAGAATCCGAACTGCGGCTGCTGAGCAAGTTTCTGGCCAGGCTCGGGAAGGGCGTCCTTCCTTGTCGCTTGCAGGAAGCGCTGCCGGAGGTGCTGGTGAGGTTGCAGTCCTTGCCTGGAGGCCCAGGGGCAGACCAAACCTGGGCGCAGGCTGCGGATGCTCTGAGGAAAAAGCTCAGGAAGTTCCACTGCTGCCGGCGGGAACCCGAAGATGGCCCGCGACCAGTCGCTGAAATCCAAGAAGCACCCAAAGAGCGTGCAGCTCGGGATGCTGACCGAGATAGCTCGAAGTTTGAAGGGGATTCGGAGCCTGCCGCCAGAGGCGTACAAGCAACCGAGGCCCCCCCGCATCCAGAGTCCTGTGGCTTGCAGCGGCTTTTCCGGAAGAAGGCTGAGTGGGCGAACATGCAGCAGTCGGAGCGAGCAGAGTGCTTGCTCCGGGCAGAGGCCGTGGGATTTTCCCAAGAAGGCATTGCTCAAGGAAGGCTGAGCAAGATCTTGTACCAGGTGGCCGCAGCCTTGGCCCCTCCACGCAGGGCCACACTGCCGTCGGAGATCCGAGATGGCGGGACAGAGCACGATCTGCAAGAGGGCGGCCTCGATAGTTCGGACTCTTCTGGGGGACTGCAGCGCCGCGCGCGCAAGTTGCTTCTTAAGTTCTTGCGCGCTTGGCGCACGAACCACTTCGACTGCGCTTCCATCCGCCACATCTTGGAGCACGTGGAGAGACAGATCCGATGCTTCGAGGAGAGGGCCAGCGAGCTCCGCTTGGCAGCATCTGCCACAGCCTGGCTGGCCATCCAGAGAGAAGTCGGGCGCTTGCTAGAGGGTGCTGATGCGCTCGATGGATTGCCAGCGCGTCGCCACCTGCCCAGTGCGCTTGCATTTGGTGTGAGAAAGACTGCTTTGCGGACAGCCATGAAGGCACTCGGTGGGAGGGCAACATGCCAGCAGCTGCTGGGATATGTACGGCAAAATCCACATGTTTTTGGAAATGCAGATCAAGGTGCCATCGAGCGCAGCCTGAGAAGCTTTCGTGCGTCAGCATACTTCGAATTCCTTGGCAAGGAGAATGGCGAAGATGTTTTCGGCTTGGCCGACTCCTGCCCCAGAGGCATCCGGCGCCACAAGCATGGCTTCGCAGCGATGCTACAAATCCGAAGCAGTGCCTGCAGCTGCGTAGGTCCTTTGAGGTCGAGTGCCGAGGAGGCGAGTAGCGACTACCGTCAGTTGCAGGAGTGGCGATCTGAGATGTCACCAGAAGCTCTTTTTCAACGAATTCGCAATTGGCATGGTGCACATATTGTCAGTTCAAAGCGCAATCCACCCGTTCGTTTCTAGAAAAGGCTGGAAGGGGCCACGCTCACTGAGTAAGCATCGTGCTCTTTTGCGTGTTGTTTTGTGCTTGCTTGGGTTGGGGTTGTGGGTTTGTGGGTTGCAGTGGTGTTTGTTGTTGAGGGCTTGGGGTTGTCGTAGTTGTTGTTGTGGTTGCTGTGGCTTGTTGCTTGTTGCTTATTGTTTGTCGTTGGCGGTTGGTGTTTGCTGTCTTTTGTTTGAAGTTTGTTTGTTGGTTTGACTGTCTGTCTGGTTGGGTTGGGTTGGGTTGGGTTGGGTTGGGTTGGGTTGGTTGGTTGGTTGGTTGGTTGGTTGGTTGTTGTGGCTGTGGCTGTGGCTGTGGCTGTGGCTGTGGCTGTGGCTGTGGCTGTGGCTGTGGCTGCTTGCTGCTTGCTGCTTGCTGCTTGCTGCTTGCTGCTTGCTGCTTGCTGCTTGCTGCTTGCTGCTTGCTGCTTGCTGCTTGCTGCTTGCTGCTTACTGCTTGCTGCTTGCTGCTGCTGTTGCTGCTGCTGCTGCTGTTGCTGTTGCTGTTGCTGTTGGTGTTGTTGTTGTTGTTGTCGTTGTTGTTGTTGGCGTTGGCTCTGGGTTCTTGGTTCTCGGTTCTTGGTGCTGGGTTCGCATTTCGCGGTTCTCAGATCACAGTTCTTGGTTCTCGGTTCGCGCTGCTCGGTGCTGGGTTCTTGGGTTTTTTGTCTTGGTCGTCGTTCTTTGTTCTTGGTTGTTTTTTGTAGTTTTCCGTTTGCATCTGTTTGTTGGTTTTTGGTTGTTCGTTCTTTGTGATTTGTTGTTAGTTTCTCTTTTGTTGGCTGTGGTTTGTTGATTTGTTGCCTGCTTCTTGCTTGCTGTTAGCTGTGGCTTGTGGGTTGCTGGTTATTGCTAATAGTGTAGTTTTAGCGTAGTTGTAGCAGTAGCACTAGCAGGAGCCGGAGAAGGAGCAGGAGCGGGAGCAGTGGTAGGAGTAGAAGAAGTAGCAGTTAGTAGTAGTTGTAGTTGTAGTAGTCGTCGTAGTAGTAGTAGTAGTAGAAGAAGAAGTAGTAGTCGTAGCAGCAGCAGCAGCAGTAGTAGTAGGAGTGGGAGTAGGAGTCGGAGTCGGAGCGGCAACAGCAGCAGTAGCAGTAGCAGTGGCAGTGGCAGCGGCAGTAGCAACAGCAATAGCAGTAGCAGTTCAGTATCAGTAGTAGTAGTAGTAGTAGTAGTAGTAGTAGTAGTAGTAGTAGTAGTAGTAGTAGTAGTAGTAGTAGTAGTAGTAGTAGTAGTAGTAGTCAGTCGTCGTAGTAGCAGTAGAAGAAGTAGCAGTAGCAGTAGTAGCAGTCGTGCAGGAGCAGGAGCAGGAGTCGTCGTAGTAGTAGTAGTAGTAGTAGGAGGAGGAGGAGGAGGAGGAGGAGGAGACGAAGAAAGCTTCTAGTCATTCGTCACGGTTTGGTTGAGCACCTCTGTGCATCAAAGACCTCTCATAGAAAGCATCACTTAGGTGATCCGCATAGAGAAAACACGCACAGGCGTTCTGCCAGACGAGGAAAGTCCGGATGTGAAAAACAGGAGCTTCCACCCATATGGAGAAATCACATAGGTGAGCTGCATAAAGAAGATCCCAAATAGCCAAATAAATAGCCCGATAAAACACCCTTCAGACGAAGAAAGCTTCATCGTTAGGCCTTTGGAGTCTACGGATGAGTTTGGCTGTTCTTGAGTTCTCTGGCAGGCTGGCCTCGAGGGCAGATAACGAAATAAGGTGCAGAGCAGCCGCACGAAAGGATGCAAGCACCAGCACCTCACCAGAATAAGCATTGCCTCGTGCACGGCTAGCATGACCGCACGTTTGCGTCGCCATGCTGCCAAATTTCATGGCCGCTCGAGGAGGCAGCGGCAGCATGTGGTACAGAAATATCTCACAGCCCTCCGTAGCTTCGACAAAGTTGCTGTGCAGCAGCATGCTGCCCATGTGGCGGGGTGGCTGGCCTACGGCCCCAAAGAGTATTCTCCGAAAGAATCCGAACTGCGGCTGCTGAGCAAGTTTCTGGACAGGCTCGGGAAGGGCGTCCTTCCTTGTCGCTTGCAGGAAGCGCTGCCGGAGGTGCTGGTGAGGTTGCAGTCCTTGCCTGGAGGCCCAGGGGCAGACCAAACCTGGGCGAAGGCTGCGGATGCTCTGAGGAGAAAGCTCAGGAAGTTGCACTGCTGCCGGCGGGAACGCCGGCGGGAACCCAAAGATGGCCCGCGACCAGTCGCTGAAATCCAAGAAGCACCCAAAGAGCGTGCAGCTCGGGATGCTGACCGAGATAGCTCGAAGTTTGAAGGGGATTCGGAGCCTGCCACCAGAGGCGTACAGGCAACCGAGGCCCCCCCGCATCCAGAGTCCTGTGGCTTGCAGCGGCTTTTCCGGAAGAAGGCTGAGTGGGCGAACATGCAGCAATCGGAGCGGGCAGAGTGCTTGCTCCGGGCAGAGGCCGTGGGATTCTCCCAAGAAGGCATTGCTCAAGGAAGGCTGAGCAAGATCTTGTACCAGGTGGCCGCAGCCTTGGCCCCTCCACGCAGGGCCACACTGCCGTCGGAGATCCGAGATGGCGGGACAGAGCACGATCTGCAAGAGGGCGGCCTCGATAGTTCGGACTCTTCTGGGGGACTGCAGCGCCGCGCGCGCAAGTTGCTTCTTAAGGTCTTGCATGCTTGGCGCACGAACCACTTCGACTGCGCTTCCATCCGCCACATCTTGCAGCACGTGGAGAGACAGATCCGATGCTTCGAGGAAAAGGCCAGCGAGCTTCGCTTGGCAGCATCTGCCACAGCCTGGCTTGCCATCCAGAGAGAAGTCGGGCGCTTGCTTGAGGGTGCTGATGTGCTCGACGGATTGCCAGTACGTCGCAGGCAACTTTCGCGCCCGGCGACCAATTGGGTTGCGAAGGGCGCGAAAAAAACTGCCATGCTGACGGCGATGGAAGAACTCGGCGGTAGGGCAACATACCAGCAGCTGTTGGGATATGTGCGACAACACCTACGTTTGTTTGGAGAGACAGATCCAAGCACCGTCGAGCGCAGCTTGAGAAGCTTTCGTGCATCAGCATGCTTCGAGTTGCGTGGCGAGGAAAATGGCGAAGATGTTTTCGGCTTGGCCGAGCCCTGCCCCAGAGGCATCCGACGCCAGAAGCGTGGTTTCACGGCCCGGCTGCACATCCGAAGCAATGCCTGTTGCTGCATTGGTCCTCTAAGGTCCAGCGTCAAGGAGGCGACTGCGGACTACCGTCAATTGCAGGAGTGGCGATCGGACAAGTCTCCCGAAGCTCTTTTTCAGTGCATTCGCAGCTGGCATGGTGCGCACGTTGTCAGCTCCAAGCACAAGCCTCGCGTTCGTGTCAAATCGAACGAAAAGGCCCGGAGGTCCACGCCCGATGAGATTGCATCGTGTTGGAGTTGTTGCAGTTCCTGTTGTTCTGGCTGTTGTTCCAAACGGCAACAGTTACAGCCAGGGTGGGGAGATGCAGCGGAACAGTGCAGACCTGTTTGAGTAGCCTCATGTTTCATGCTTCATGCACTATAGATCGCTATCTGCATCATCCCCAGCCCAGGCGCCCTAAACCCCACACGCTGGCGAGCAAGATCATGAAGCCGTGCCTGCCTCTCTCTGTGTGTGTGTGTGTGTGTGTGCGTGCAAGTCGAAACCCAACACAAAACCCCGTAACCTTAACCTTAAAACTTAAAATCGAAGAACAGATCGTCTTTAGCACCGGGCTAAATACCACTCTACGGCAGAGTATGTAATGTGTGGGGTTTAGAGTGTAGGGCCTGTGTAGTGTTGGTAACCATGAGCAATCACAGTGTCAACAGCAACGCCGCCAAAATGTGTTGCTCCCCGTGCCCGTCCTGGAAAGTCCATCAGCCGGTGCCTATACAAACCAGTGTTGATGATAAGAAGCTGCCGCAACAAAACGAATGACGATAGTAGTAAACGTTAGGGTAACGAGGTGGATTCTGATGATCGTGCGAGTGTGAGGGTGGAAAATGATAAGGAGAAGCCCCTGCAAGTTGCAATGATTGCATCTGGCCGCAGGCTTGGGTTTCATGCGGCCGTGCGTGACCCTGCATTCCCAGGCACGACATAGTTAGTAGCGGCAGCAGTAGCTGTTCCAGAATCTCGTCGCATGCACGACTAGCTGTTTGGGAAGGTCCAGGTTGCAGGCTTTCATGCTTGTATCAAGAGGCCATGCGCTCAAAGCCTTGAAGCCGGGTCGTCATCGTCGTTATGGAAATGTCAGTGGTGCAACAACGGCGGCTACAGCCGCTGCAGCACCAGCTGCTCTTCCTAACGGGTTCTCTTTACGACGACGAGGAACATCACATTGCTGGCTAAAGTGCGTATCCTCGTCGTGCACTGTACTCTTGCTGTTGAGAAACCCTAAACCCTAAACCCTCAACTTGAAACCGGGCTTTGATTGACACAGCGGGAAGCTCAGTAATTAGCTGCGACACAGACAAACCGTGGATGCCGCTGTTGTGCACAACCAACTGTTCAACTGAGACACCCTGCAATGCGGGCTTCGTCCTTGCTAGGTAGGCGGGAGAAAACCTTCACCCTAAACCCTAAACCCACACCCCAAGCTTTCGATATCAACCCTGCAGCTCGTGCAGAACTTCCAGGCAGTCTGTAAGGGGGACATGAGGGCCCTCACGCAGCTCTCGCAACAGTGCGGCGCTGGGATCCCAGAGCAAAGCTTGGGAGTAATATAGCCGCCGAGCTGCTTGCTCAAACCATAGTAGAGTTCCCCGCCAAGCCCTATTCTAAGCATTCAGACTCCTTTTTTAGTGCCCTGTGAGACCCGGCTCAATGGCTCGCGGTTTAGACTTCAGGGTGTGGGGCTTAGGGCTCAGGGCTGAGGCTTTAGGGTTTAGGGTTCTGAACAGGAGTGAATCCATTTGCAGAAGAAGTGCATGGAGCTTCAGCGTAAGCATGTCTGTGTGTCTGTCACTAGATGGGTGAACGTTCTCCCTAATGTTTCGTTTCCCGTGCGCACCATGCACATGTACACGTCTGCATGGGGTGTTCTTCATATTATGTCTGTCTGTCTACATGTCCATACTTCTCTCTGTCTCTGCCAATCGCTGTGACTAACTCTGTTTGTCTCTGTCTGTCTCAGCCAAGCACCATTTGCGGTTGTTTGTTTGCAAGAGTGACGTGTGAGAGTAGTGAAGAGTTACCCAGTGTATGGTTCCGGTTCCGACTAGGATCGCCCGTGAGACAAAAGCACGAGTTTGCTCAATGTTCCACAAAGATCTATACAACTCGAATCGTTGCTGCGATGGCTTGGTGGAACTACTTCCGGGTGCCCACGCGATGCCTGACGTTCTAAAGCCTCAAACCCTGAAGCATACAAACCTAATCCCGAGACCCCGTACTTAGACAGTGAATGGGAGCAGTTGAAACATCCCAGCCCTAAAGCCCTCCAGTACTACGGTGGATAGACAAAATCTTGCACCACCTGCACATGCATACTTCAAACGAGTATGGCATCAAGCCACGCACTCCCTACTTCACGTTGGCAGCTGGGACTGCTTGAGCGGTGCAAGATTCCGGCCCGGCCATTGGAACAAATCTGGTCTCTAGCCTTTCACGGCCAATGCTAAAAAGGGGGTGCGGGGAATCATGAACTGACACTGCTGAAAAGTGAGATTTTGCCCATCCACAGTATGTTGCTGTGTGCGAGTGTAAGCATCGAAAGCCCTCAAGCAATACGCCCTGCACGCGAATCTGTACAAACCTGTTTGGCCCAGGCTGCGCGGACGTTTGCTGACGTTTGCAGCTTCTCCGCTCATTTATTCGGAGCCCAGTACGTAGTCGTTCTACTCTTGTGCACTAGTTTGACTTTCTACGGCTATGCTGATGATTTCTCGTTCTGGCCTCCTCGCTACGTGGTTTTATTGCTTGTAGTTCTACAGTAGCGACTTCTATTGATGATGACTGTTCATCAGGCCTCAATACGCCTCATCATCATCATCATCATCATGAAGATCGCACCTGGGGGATCAATAGTTTCCGCTCTGTTGGCCCCGGTCTCGAACTCTTAAACCGAGTCTTGCCCAAGACCGCCGAAAGATCCCGACAAGTCTGTGTTGTTAGTCAGTTGCGTATCAAGACCCTAAAACCGAGACCCGTAACCCTTATCATGTTTGTAGAATAGAGTTTTTTGTAGACCACATGAGCTCCTGCACCATGGATCAGAGCATGCTTCGACTTTCCAACGAAGAACCACGTTTGCAAGTTGACAAATGCACCCTGGAAGTTCATGAACCAACGTCGCGACTGAACCTGGACGACCAAGAAACCAGAAGGCCATGCACCCCCCGCCAAAGAAGAAAATCTGAAGCCGAATGCCGCGCACAGAACACATGCTCTTTTGCCGTGACTGTGCTCTTGTTGCTCAGCCCCGAAAGACCCTGACCCCCAAAATCCTGAAGCTGAGAACCTCAACATCCTGGCACCCAAGCTCTCATCATGCAGCCCTCTAGATTGTGAGGGATGGTGGTGCTTAGGGCTGAACTGACTGATTTGTTTCTTGGTAACATCGACCATCTTCCGAATAACCCGCCGAGGCCGCAACAGTGCACCAGGCATGTGGGAGTTTCCGAAAATAGGGGACCCTAATATACTACCCTAAATAATAGGATCCTTATTATAAGGGCCCCAAAAGAAGGTACCCTGAATTTTTGGAAACTCCCATGTCAGAACAACCAACTCAATTCAAGTGGGCCCCCTGTGTTCACGCAAGAGGCTTCGTCCTACCGGCTGCGCTTTATGATTTTGTCGGCTGGGCCGCGGCCTCAGCGCCAGAACTGTCATTGCATTTTTTTCGCGAGGGTGTTTTACCAAGTGTAGACATGTCGTGCCTGTTTAGTACTCCAAAAGAACTGTAATTGGGTACAGAATATGGGAATTAGAGGGTTCGTTTCGTTGCCATTCTTACTTACTTTGGTTCGCCTTTCCTCCATAAATTCCCGCCTTGATGGCCGTTGTTCTGTTCCGTACTCTGCGGCTGGAAGCCCAAGCAGTCTGCTTGGGCAACTCTAAAGCCGTCTAGTGCCTCGTCATGAAACACATACTTCCACAAGACAACCGACAAATGCCAACCGTTGAGCACAGAATAAGCCTACCGGTAAAGCGAGTTCCAGATGTGAGCGACTCTATATTACCGGGGAATATCGAGAGTCTACGTTGGGTACCCCAGGCACTCGTGTGGAGCTCAACTTCTTGATTCTGGATGGGACGGGTTTCGAGCGACAATGAAGAGAATGGAAGTCAGGGTAATGATCAAAGGCTGATTCGCTTGTGATGATGGGGATGATAACTTCCATGGTTATGGCGATGCTGTCGATGACGGTGCGTCCACGGTCCTGCTGGTGATAATGACGATGGTAGCAATGCAGACTTGCGCTGTTCAGTATCGCTAGCTGTGAGATTGCGGTGGTCCTGACTCTGGGGCGATGAATGAGTTGATACGATGGAGTCTGTGGAAAACCGATGGTGATGGTAGCGATCTCGATGGGATGGGGATGTTGGTCGAAATGATGATGACGTGATGACGATACTGGGGCTTTCGATTTGTCCTAAACCCTAAACCCTAGCACCGTGCTTCGAGGCCGGAGTCTCTTTATTCGGCGTCGCCCTTGCCTTTTGCTACCTCGTGCGCCGGGAAAGTTTCGAGCGCAAGAGGGTTCAGTTCGTAAGGTTTAGGGTCCTTTTTTAGGGCACTATAGGGTTCTATAATAGGGTTACTTAAAGGGATCTATAGGGGGTCTATAATGGGAGGATCATGGGACCTAGTAAGTAAGGTTATAAGTACCTTAATTGGGGTTAGAAGTAGACTTACCCTACTTATAACCCTAGTTACCTAAGTCCCGTGATCCTTTAAGTAGTCCCTGTAATAGAACCCCTATAGATCCCCTTTAAAGGAGCCCTTTAAGGAACCCTAGTTGCTAAGTCCCATGATCCCTTTAAGTGCGGCGGCCGGCAAAAGAGTGAAGGCCCAAAGCCCCGAAGTTTCAACACATCCAGGTATTGGCTGTGCCCATGCACGCGTCCAATGACGGGATGACAGCTTCTCTTAGTGAGTCCGTGCGCCCACCCACATTGCTCGTGTTCTGTGTTGGTCGGGAGGCATGCATACCGTTTTGCCTGAGAAGTCGCGGGCAACCGCACAGAGAGCGCAGACGGCTGCAACAGTAAATGGATTGCTCAATCGCGAATTTGTTTTTGCCTGTGAGCAGAGGCAGGGTCCGCAGGGTCGCCTCGTCTACATTGGACGGCTGTTTTGCGGCTTTGGTGATCGAAGCCGAAAGCCCTAAACCCGATTGTCCGAGTGTGAGCGCCGAAACCCGAGTTCCGCCCTAAACTCCGTGCCTAGTTCCGCACAGCAGATGTAATCCAAAGTTGGCATTTTGAAGCTACAGCCACTCTTGAATGCCAGGTGCTGGGCTCGTTTCAACTTAAGCGGATTTATTGGATCGACTGGATCCTGTCCGGGGCCTTCGCGCGGGTCTCGGCTGTGGTTTCTCTTGCTTGAGGACTTGGGTTTCGGGATTTCGGGCTGAGAAGCAGGGTGATTGCAACGATCAAAGAAAGTAAGAGCGATAGTTATGACAGCAAAAGCAGCAGCGCCATCAGCGGCAGGAGGTGACAGTAGTGGAAGTAGCTGGAGCAGCAGCTATAGTCATTGTAGTCGTCGTAGGTGTAGTAGTCGTATTGTTAGCCGTCGTTGTAGTGGAGGTGGTAGTAGCGGTAGTAGTATGTAGTAGTAGTGGCAGTGGCAGTAGTCGCAGTCGCTGTCGCACTCGAAGTCGCGGTCGCGCTGGTGGTGGTAGTTGGTGGTGGGTGGTGGGTGGTGGTGGTGGTGGTGGTGGTGGTGGTGGTGGTGGTGGTGGTGTTATTGGCAGTGGTAGTGGTGGTGGTGATAGTAGTAGTAGTCGTCGTCGTCGTAGTAGCAACAGCAGCAGCGCAGCGGCTGCAGCAGAAGCAGCAGGAAGAGGTGGTAGTAGTAGTAGTAGTCGTCGTCGTCGTCGTCGTCGTAGTCGTAGTGGTAGTGGTAGTGGTAGAAGTAGCAGAAATAGCAGTCGTCGTAGCGGTCGTGGGGGTGGCGGGGGTGATTGTGGTGGTAGTGGTTGTGGTAGTCGTAGGTGGTGGTGCCGATATCACTAGTGCAAGCATTTACGACTAGACTCGTTCGAGTGTGAGCTTGCACTCTGTGCCCAAGGTCAGCACAGAGCTGCAGTGGAACATGCCGGGGACACAGCTCTATGTACTGTGTCAGCAGAGCACTGCTTAAGCTCCTAGCTTCATAACTTGTGCCCATTTCCAGTTTGAAGCTTAGAGGAACATTCACGGACCTCGTGAGGTCTCGGGTCGTTAGCTATGCCAGGCAGGGACTCCCGAGCTTCCGCCAGGTTCCACCAATGGCCAATGACTAGCGTAAACTGAAGGATTACTGTAAGGGTTCTACAGCGGTTTTAAGGTTCCTCCCTTGCATTCCCTTCACTAGTGGAACGGCAATGAACGACGAAGGGATCGACGCAAAATCCGCAGAAGTGGCGTCGCTTGAACCTGCCAAGCACCTCGGGAGTAGAATCGTGGAAGATGAGATCGGAGTGCCATACCCAAGGCAGCTTAAGGCTGTTTCAGGCGATGCCGACGCAGTCATACTCCGAAAGCAGTGAGCCTGGAAGACTTCACTCCTGCACTCCGCATTGATTCATGGTTTTAGGGTGAGGAAGTTTAGGCTGTTTGGGGTACCCCTCAATGTCGCGGCCTTCGAAAGTCGCCTCAACATCCAGCAGAGGTTGAACACTGCGGTTCCAGCAGCGTTGGTCACCACCTTTGCCTTCCCGACATATGCGGTGGGCGCAGTCCTAGGCCTCGAACATTCGCAGTCCCGTCATCGGGATCTAGAGATCTACGTTTCCTGGTGAGGAATTCAAGCTGCGGTCTCTCCGAATGATTGCTGAAGTTGATGCTCTATATTCGGCTTGGCTGGAGTTTTTTTTGATTTCCCATTGCTTGCGGTTATGACAGCTGTTATGACAATGAGAAAGGGTTAGGGACGTAGCCCACTCTTTCAAGCTCGAGTTCACCATAAGGCCCTCTATAGCGCAATAAATCATTACCGACGTTATTCCGCAAGGGCCCCTAAAATCCTAAAACAACCTGCACTAAACTATAGCAAATCATTGCCTACATCATCCCTGAATAGCACTGCACTATATGATTGCAAATCTCTACTTACATTATTCCTGAATTCCTTAAGGGCTCCTTCATGAAACTATATTATAGCACTGCACTATATTATGGCAGAGCATTGCTTACATTGTTCCTTAAGGGCTCCTTCATGAAACTGTGCTACAGCGCGCAGGCTCGGGGGCCTTCGTTGCCATGTGCTTTCTGCTGGTGCTGCCGTCCCTCCCGAGGCCCGGATCTTGCCGTGGAGAGAAGGGGAGATGCTTTAAGGTTAGGGTTTAGCGTTTAAGGTTTGCACCTGTTTAAGAAAAGTCACGAGAACAGGGTTCTATAGTAAATATTGGACTCTTAAGGTTTACGGTCTAGAGTGGGCATGAGGTCGTTGCGCTTGTCGGCCTCGGTCAAGATGATTGCAAGTCGTTGGCTAGACTTGAGTCCAGTAGCAAAAAGAGTGGCATCAGGGCATGTGCAGTCCCTTTTCGATCATAACAGGTTTAGGGGTAAAGTTCAGGGTCTTAGAGTCCAGTAGCACAGAAAGTTCAGGGGAAGGTTAAATGGGTTTCGGGCGTGTCGGCCTGAAGTAGAACTGTTGGAGGTTTCGTCAACTCGGGGCTGCAAGTCCGGAGAGCTGGGTGGTGCGTCGAGGTGCTTCAACCAGCCGCGACCGACGAATCTGTTGGTCAGCTACACCTTCATGAGCATGTCCTGGTTGTTTATGCCATGCACTCAGCTGGATTGAGGTTTTTGGTTTGCGGTGCACTCAACAGATTGTAATATCCTTAAGGGAGGGGGGTCCAAGGGGGGTATATAGCCTAGTGATCCCTAATTCTCCCCAGTACTCCCTAAGGTTCCCTTACAGTCCCCTAAGGATTCCTTATACCCACCCCCCTAGAACCACCCTCCCTTAAGGATCCTATAACTGACGTGGGATGCCGTCACACGCATGTGGATCTGCTCCCAAAGTCTTCAGGGATTGGAGGTGTTTCTCAGTCAGTGATGAAGTCTGGAGCCCAACGCCTTAAGCCCGAGACACAGGGGGAAGTGTCCTGGGGAATCCTGCAGGCATGCCTGCCGGCTAGATGTGATTTGTGGTAACCTCGCCCCAGCTCCAAACCGCGGCTGTCTCGTGCATCGTTGGAACAACCTGGCGCAAGGGCTTCAGAAAGTTGACTTCCGTTCGCATTGTCATACACAAACCTTGCGACAAACACCCCAAGAACCCAGCCGCACGACACTCAATCCTTTAATCAACCCAGGTCGCCCTAAACCCTAGCGATAACCCCTGAAGCCCTTTTTACCCTAAGCCCTAAACCCTCGTGGACGAAAAGGGAGGGTCTGAAGAATAAAAAAACTCTAAACCCTAAACCCTAAAACCCTAAACCCCTAAACCCTAAAGCCCTAAACCCCTAAACCCTAAAGCCCTAAACCCCTAAACCCTAAAGCCCTAAACCCGTAAACCCTAAAGCCCTAAACCCCTAAGCCTAAACCCTAAAACCCTAAACCCCTAAACCCTAAAGCCCTAAACCCCTAAACCCTAAAGCCCTAAACCCTAAAGCCCTAAACCCAACCCCTCAAGCCCTTTCAAACGCCCTTCAGACCCAGGTCCCTGGCTTTTGCTCCATCTCTCGCCCCCCCGATCTTCGTAGTTGGCGTGTGGGCGCTGCTCGTCCATGAACCTGGTTTAGGGTTTAGGGTTTGAGGTTTGAGGTTTAGGGTTTAGGGTTTGAGGTTTAGGGTTTAGGCTTTGAGGTTTAGGGTTTAGGGTTTGAGGTTTAGGGTTCAGGGTTTAGGGCGGGACGTTCGGCTTCTAAGGATCCTGAGCAATGTATTGCTAACACTATGCCTCAGGGCTCCTGCTTTCATCATCGTACTCAATCTTCCAGTCCAGTTCTAGTCTTCTGGGGGTGACGGTCAGAGGACGGTGGTCGCAGTAGTGGTGGTACGGCTGATGGACAAAATCCTGCATGACCCTAAGGACTTTAAAACTATGGGAACTATGGTATATTCCTTACAATGGATAATGCAGGATTTTGTCCATCAGCAGTAGGAGGAGTAGTACTTAGTAGTCGTCGTCGCAGCGGTAGCGGTAGTGGTAGTGAAGAGGAAACATGAACTCGACACCTTTCCGTCCGGAACCAAGACCCCACCGGCCGGGCGTCACTGGAGTTTTAGGTTTAGGGCTTAAGAGCAGAGCCTTAATGATTAGAAAAGGATTTTGGGGTGAAGCGGATTGAACGTCGGGGCGAGCAAAGAGAAGCAGAGTGACAGGTGCACCCTCTTGTACAATAACTCTCAGAGCAAATTAAGCTCTAAGCTTCTCAACGATACGACTAACAGATTGAATCATTGCACCGAATTCTTGGTGCCATTGATTGAGAGTCGCTATAGGAATGTCATGCAGGGTTTGGGGTACATTCTAGTACAACACAGTATAAGGATCAGAATAAGAAGCCCTGGGAATAATGTTTGTAATTATTCCGACCCCTACAGACAGACCCGAATGGGCTTCGAAACGAGACACAACGTGGAGAGTTGATCGTTTTGTGCCTTGACGGGTGAGTGGTTGTAGACTGCAAAGCCCCAGACACAGCGGCGACAAGTGACAAGCAAGCATAATATTGAAATAGTCGAAAAGAATGTACTTTATTTAATGTATTGGTATACTCAATATGTTCAATATAGTAACATAGAAAGAGTAGCGCAGAGTCGAGCGGAGTGGAATGTCATGGAGAAGCGTCGCGTAGAGGACGGGACAGCGTAGGATAGTCTTAGCATGGTGTGGCATGGCAGGGGACAGCGCAGGATAGCACAGGACAGCCTAGGACAGCACAGGAATGTCATAGACCAGCATAGGACAACATAGACTAGCATATGCGTAATCGAGAGTGCGCCAGTTTCAGGCTTCTCGTACTCGGGCTTCCTTGGGATTGCGGACTTTGGGACTTTTGTCCGTTCTCAGGGTTTAAACTCGCCGCTCTTTTTTGGAGAGGGGTTTAGAGTCTAGGCTCTGTGTTTTTTTTTTTGTGTGTGTGTATTGCTCTCGGTTTTTGGGCTCTGTGACTTTTGGAGCTTCTCGAATCACGGGCGCCTGAAATTGTCAGGTTCCTGTCTATGGCCAATGCCTCCCAGGCAGGATGCAATGAAGTGGCTTGCAAAACAGAACAAGTGGGCTTCGGGGTATGTATGTGTGTTTTTATATTATATGTATATATAGTTACGTATGTACATCAGAATATGGGTCGATAGACAGATAGATAGAGTATGCCTGTATGAGGACGACAAGCGGATATTGTTTCTAGATTCTAGACCTAAACACCTCAACCCGCCCAAGGGCTTCCGTCAGTTTTGCTGCTTTTGGGGCAGGCGGGCCTGCCCATCTTGAGCTGAACACTCACCATGGCTGCATCTTCCGGGGTCCTGCATCTGTCGGCGAAAGATGTGACAAGCTCGTGATTCTGCAAACCCTACACCCTTCAACCCTAACCCCTGAATCCCTAGGCCCTAAACTTACTCCGGGGCCTGTTGTTGCTTACCTCTTCCACGAGTCATGGAGACAGTTCCGCACAGTAAGCAAGCAGTTTCCCAGAATTTCAGACCTCGAACCACATGCCTCGCCTGGATTGTCCGAGTCTCAGCACCGGAAGCCCCAAATCTTGAGCCCACCCTAAACCCTAAACCCTAAACCCCAAACCGTGTTCGAGCCTGAGGCTTCAGTCTGATGGGTCTTGACAGGCAGTGGAATCGAGCTTGTTTTGAACGTCAGGTCGGGTCAATGTAGGGCCGAACTGTTGGTTACAAAATCCCTTATAGTCCTTGTCGCAAGAAGAGTATCATATGCCCCCAAACCTATTCTAACTAGCAAGGGAGCCTATGTCGTGGAGTATTGTAAAACTACTTGATGGTGAGGGTTATGCCGGGGAATCTGTACTCCCCAGCCCGAGCATGTCGATTACCGTACAAGTCTCACTCATCAGTGGCAAGGCAGCTACTGTGCAGGCAGGCCTAGATGAAGTGGTGGAGACATTGATTCAACGGGCACAGATCGCACTTGGAGTCGGGAAAGGGCGGCTGCTGGACTCCTCTGGAGTCGTTCTGGATGGGCACGCAGAAACAACGAAATCCAGGATTCAGAACGGTGACTGGTTGACCTTGCAAGTAAGCCGGGTTCAGGTTCAGTCGTCGGATCGCTCTTTTGCTGCCATTCTTGGGGATGGATCCGTTGTGACTTGGGGTAATGCTGGCTTTGGTGGCGACAGCAGTGCTGTGCAGAGCCAGTTGAAGAACGTGCAGCAGATCCAAGCGTCTTACGGCGGTGTTTTTGCTGCCATTCTGGGCGATGGATCTGTCGTGACCTGGGGGCATGCTCTGTCTGGCGGCGACAGCAGTGCTGTGCAGGGGCAGCTGAAGAATGTGCAGCAGATCCAAGCGTCTGCCAGTGCATTTGCTGCCATTCTTGGCGATGGATCCGTTGTGACCTGGGGTCTTGCTGCTACCGGTGGCGACTGTAGTGCTGTGCAGAGTCAGCTAACGAATGTGCAACAAATCCAAGCCTCTGCCAGTGCGTTTGCTGCCATTCTTGGAGATGGATCGGTTGTGACCTGGGGTCTTGCTGCTACAGGTGGCACCTGTAGTTCTGTGCAGGGTCAGCTAAAGAATGTGCAGCGGGTCCAAGCCTCTCGCGGTGCTTTTGCTGCCATTCTTGGCGATGGATCTGTCGTGACCTGGGGTCATGCTGCCAGTGGTGGCGACAGTGTTGCCGTGCAGGGTCGGCTGAAACATGTGCAGCAGATCCAAGCCTCTTACGGCGGTGCTTTCGCGGCCATTCTTGACGATGGATCCGTTGTGACGTGGGGTTGTGCTGACTCTGGCGGCGACTGTAGTGCTGTGCAGAGTCAGCTGAGGAACGTGCAGCAAATCCAAGCCTCCCGCGCTGCTTTTGCCGCTATTCTTGGCAACGGATCCGTTGTAACCTGGGGTCTTGCTGCTGCTGGTGGCGACTCTAGTGCTGTGCAGGGTCGGCTGAAACATGTGCAGCAGATCCAAGCCTCTCGCGCTGCCTTTGTTGCCATTCTCGGCGACGGATCCGTGGCGACCTGGGGTTGCGCTGACTCTGGCGGGGACAGCAGCCCTGTGCAGGGTCAGCTGATGAATGTGCAAGAGATCCAGGCCTCAGGCGGCGCTTTTGCTGCTATTCTTGGCGATGGATCCGTTATGACCTGGGGTGCTGCTTTAGATGGTGGCGACAGCAGAGCTGTGCAGGACTTGCTAAAGACTGTTCGATAGGTTTGTGTGTTCGCTGGTAGATCGTGGAGCGTCATCGTGGTTTAGGCAAGCTGTGGTGCAACTCGCAGCAGTGCAGCAACAAAAGCACCCTGCATTGCCGGCACAATTCTAGCCAGGTTGGAGGCAAAAGAACTTACAACCCCACGTGCACCGACAGTCCCGAACAGACACCCAAATCCTTCGCCTGCAGAGCCCTGCTAGACTTACTAGACGCATCAGCCCAAAAGGCTTATTGCCTGCTAGACCCGAAAACCCACACTGGAGCTAAATCCTGCAGCCCGAACGCCCCAGTTCGTGTATCACTCGACCTTCTTTCAGTCTGGCCACATTCGTGGTTGGCAATTTCCTCTTCCCCCGGCCAGAAAACCCAACTCTTTACTAGCTGGGGGAGAAGCTGCAGTACCTTGCTGCGCTGAGCACAGGGTTGGAGTCCAAGTGTTAGCTCCTAAAACATGAAGCTTGAGTCTCTGAAGCACTCTGACACGCAAACCCCAACCCCACACTTCAGAACTCCATCACAGTCTACATCCCTGGAGCCGCAGTACACAAAATTAGAATGGGGTTTTGGGAGTTCCCTCTTGTAATGACGTATATTATAACATACCCCTCAAACCCTATTCTAATCATTAAGGCGCCCACGTTACCCCAATAAAAAGTGCGATTACGAAGACTTGGAGGATCATGGGACTCAGGAAGAAAGGTATTAATTCGGATTACAAGTATAGTCACCCTGAGTTATAACCCTAGTTGCTACTGCAAGACGGAAAAAGGCGCTCAAAAAATGAAAAAAACCTAGTTACTAAGTCCCAGGATCCTTTAAGGACCCTGTCTTCTTGAGCCCCCCCGAGTCGCCAGGTGGTGCTCATGGAATGCCTGACGGGCGTGAATGACGTGGAAACTTCGGGCCAGGACCGCCACTTGGAGGGTCAGGGGACTTAGTAAGTAGGTTAGAAGTAGGGTTATCATTGGGGTAACTCCATGTAGGTAACTTATAGCCTTATTTATAAACCCTAAACCCTAATCCCTAAACCCTAAACCCTACTTACTAAGTCCCCTGGGCCTCTAAGCACAGAGACTGTTTGGGACTTCGGGGGCCCTTGAGGGGTGGCCGTGGGGGTTTTGAGTGAAGGGCTCGCAGCTTCTTTTTTAGGGTGGCGGTGGTGGAGTTCAGTCTAAGTCTAGTTTCTAGCTGTTCTTGCAGTTTAAGTTTCATGAGCTTTCTTGCTTTCGGAGGTCGGGTTCTGGGCCTTCTCGCATGCCTGAAAAATCGTGATACGCCTGCTGCAATAAGGCTTTGAAGCTGAAGCTCTAGGAGTCAGGATCCACCAGAGGCCCCCTACACGGGGCTTTCTTACCGGCCAGCCAGCCGTCGAAGCCAGCAGCACATCTGCCGTAAAGGGTGAGGAGTGAAGAGTTACTGATAGTTTTTTTTGAAGTTCCTTAATCTGACTGATGAAATGAAAGCACGCCCAAAAGCACTGGTTCTGATGATGAAGGCCGCTGTATTGAACTCTTATAACTTATATTGTACCAACTCTTCTCGTAACCCTTAGATAAGAGCCCTTTAAAGGAATACCGCACAGCCCTACTCTAATGATTGAAGCTCCTATACTAAAGCCAGATCATGGGCATCTCAGAGATGCTGGGCTGTGCTGTAGGCCGGCACCCCTGCACGTCCTTGCTTTCCGGCTGGGGGATTCTTTGTCATAGGTGGGTAAAATTTTACATTTTTAACGGTACTTAAACCCAATAAGGAATAAAGAATTAAATTTTTGATCGTATCCCAACCATGAACCAGGATTAGGGATCAAGGGGCCCTGAGCCGCAAAAGCTTGCCTAAAGCTCGATGTGATGAATCGCTTGTGGGGCGGAGAGAGTACCAACGATACTAAGCGGTCCCCTTGTCCAACAAAAAAGGGTGCAGGCATGGTGTGAAATTAACACACCAGGGGTCAATTGCCACGTATCTGTGTAGGGAGCCAGGCGAGGCGGGCACAGGGGAGAACATCGTTTTAACGTGAGCGAGCAGCTCCTCACAAGCGAACATATAGAGAGACCCACCTCCGAAATAAATGCGTCTTTATGCGTATTCGTGCGTCTGCCTGTCTATCTATGTATCTATCTATCTAACCACCTACCCATCTATGCATCTATCTATCTATCTACCTATCTCTGTCTGTCCGTCTCTCCGTCTCTCTCTCTCTCTCTCTGTCTGGCTGTCTGTCTGTCTGTCTAGCTATCTACTAGCTATCTACCCGTCTGCCTATGTTTATACCTATCTATCTATCACCTATCTACATGTTCACGTGCTTATATGTGTATAAATATACACATTCACACACGCACACACATATATGCATATATATATATATATATATATGTAAGTGTATATATATATATATGTATGTGTTTATTTGTATATATTTGTATCTGCATATATATATACACATGTGTATATATATATATATGACATGTATACATATATATATATATGTATAAGTAGGTGTTCATATTTACATACACATGCACACAGACATGTGTCGATGTACTCTCAACCCTTCACCCAACACACGAAGCCCTAACCCCGTGAACTGTGGTTCTGCCAGCCCCCAAGAGGCATGCTGGGCAGTTATGCGGGGGCCATGCTGTTTGCGGTGGCTCCCGTGGCGCCGTTTCTAGGTTCCTTAGGTTGCAATGAGAATCAGTCAGGATCTGGTGTTGGGTGTCTAAAGCAAGAAGCGGGATTCTTAATGTTGGAGTGGTTTTAATAACCCCCCCCCCTGAGGTTGTTTTGCGCGGGGGTCTCTTGGGGCAGGGTCTGGGGTCAGGGTGGCAATAGTAAACCTCTGGCCTTCTCCGGGCCTAGTATACCAGTAGTAATAGTAATTAGTAGTAATAGTAGTAATAGTAGTAATAGTAGTAATAGTAGTAATAGTAGTAATAGTAGTAATAGTAGTAATAGTAGTAATAGTAGTAATAGTAGTAATAGTAGTAATAGTAGTAATAGTAGTAATAGTAGTAAAAGTAGTAATAGTAGTAATAGTAGTAATAGTAGTAATAGTAGTAATAGTAGTAATAGTAGTAATAGTAGTAGTACGTGAAGTCTCAACTTCTAGCATTCGCAGCACTCTGGCTTCTGTGCCCTCGCCCCTTCTGCTTTCCTTCTGAACTCCCTCTGACGCCACTGGACTGAAGCAAGGAGTCTGGCCGGCTCAAGTTTAGCAGCTGCAGTTCCTGGAATCCGGAGTCCCTGGCTTCTTGCCAAAGCCTGCAACTCTCGAATGCCAAAGCCTCTGGCTTCTTGCCCAAAGCCACTGGCTTCATAGCTTTCCCAAAAGCAAGGCTTCCCATGGGGAGCCCCTCCCCCGGAGGAGTTCATTATTGCCACCCCGTTTATAATTGCCAGAAGAAGGGCTGCAAAGGGTTACCCTTGCCGGCTTTGTGAAATGGCTCCGTTTATATAGAATTGGAATAAGGAACCGACCTCAAGTTTAGCTGCTGCAGTTCCTGGAATCCGGAGTCCCTGGCTTCTTGCCAAAGCCTGCAGCTTTCGAATACCAAAGCCTCTGGCTTCTTGTCCAAAGCCACTGGCTTCATAGCTTTCCCAAAAGCAAGGCTTCCCATCGGGAGCCCCTCCCCCGGATGAGTTTATTATTGCCACCCCGTTTATAATTGCCAGAAGAAGGGCTGCAAAGGGTTACCCTTGCCGGGTTTGTGAAATGGCTCCGTTTATATAGAATTGGAATAAGGAACCGACCTCAAGTTTAGCTGCTGCAGTTCCTGGAATCCGGAGTCCCTGGCTTCTTGCCAAAGCCTGCAGCTCTCGAATACCAAAGCCTCTGGCTTCTTGTCCAAAGCCACTGGCTTCATAGCTTTCCCAAAAGCAAGGCTTCCCATGGGGAGCCCCTCCCCCGGAGGAGTTTATTATTGCCACCCCGTTTATAATTGCCAGAAGAAGGGCTGCAAAGGGTTACCCTTGCCGGGTTTGTGAAATGGCTCCGTTTATATAGAATTGGAATAAGGAACCGACCTCAAGTTTAGCGGCTGCAGTTCCTGGAATCCGGAGTCCCTGGCTTCTTGCCAAACCTTGCAGCTTTCGAATACCAAAGCCTCTGGCTTCTTGTCCAAAGCCACTGGCTTCATAGCTTTCCCAAAAGCAAGGCTTCCCATCGGGAGCCCCTCCCCCGGATGAGTTCATTATTGCCACCCCGTTTATAATTGCCAGAAGAATGGCTGCAAAGGGTTACCCTTGCCGGCTTTGTGAAATGGCTCCGTTTATATAGAATTGGAATAGGGAACCGGTGACCCTGCGGAGCTGCAGCGGTATCTGCTGAACAGACTGCGTCTGGAGCTGGGTTTAGGTGGCAGCCTGAGTTCTTCTGTTTCACAGCTCTCTTGATGCCATTGGATCTGCCGAGGGGTGGAGTGAAATAGTCTGGAACTGCACTCTGCGAGCTAGTAGTTCAGTGTCGTCTGTGCCGATCTGCACTCTGCTGGCTGGGTTTAGGGTCCTCTTTGTTTGAGTCTCTGGTAAATACGTAGCCTCGTCTGTAGAATTTTGGGGATTTCGGAGCCCGAATATTTTAATTGTCACCCCGTTTATTATTGCGACTGAAAAAGTATGATCAGTTGTTTGGCCAAATATGCCCTCGCCTTTAAACTCCTCTTGCGCCCGGAAATTCTGGCCCGGGGAATATTTTAATTGTCACCCGGTTTAATAAATCCACTCTTACATTATTCTCGTGGGCAATCTCGTCGTTTTGGAGCGGCTGTTTTTCTCGCCCCGGGGTTGTCAACGTCGATTTCGGCACTCGGGCCGGTCCGAGACATGAGAGTCGAACACCGGATTTCCGTCAACGAGGCTCCGGAAAGCCTCAGCACAAGGCCGAAGGAAGAGGTGCCGGAAGGGCTGCTCATGACAACTGCATAGCGACACGCGATTCTCCCAGATGCCTGCAACGGGGATCGTGCTGTGACATCTGAACTTTGAACTCCGAAACCCTGGACACGGCGAATTTCCCGCCACTGCGACTTCGTCAGCTGCGTGGGTGGGGCAAAACCCGTGTTTCTTGTCTGTCCGAGTTGTGTTTCACTCCGCCGACTTACAGACATCTGCCTCACTGTAATTGTCCCAGCTGCGAAACCCGAAACCCGGCGCTCAAAGAACATGAGAAGCCGAAACACTAAGCCGGCCCTGATTCTTCTTGTTCTTATTGTGATTCTTGTTGTTACTTCTTCTATGTGAAAGAACTGACTGCATGGCGTTTGCCGCTGTGACCGTTTGCTGTAATGGGCTCGGAAATGCGTCACGACAGCTCAACAGCTGCTTACTTGAGTGAGTGTGCCTGCAACTTCAGATTGTCCCTTCCGGACGAGGCCCAAGGTTGTTGGCTTTGTTCCAGTTGTGGTTTTTGGAGTTGGGGCTTTGAAAGACCGGACTTGGGGTTCAAGGACGCAGGAAGACCATGTTGGAAGTCGAAAGCTGCACGATGAGGTTTTGAAGCACATCCTTTAGAAGGGGCCCCCCCACCCTGTAATAGTGGCATAATGGGAATATAGTAGGGCCCTAATATATTCCTTATAATCACTATTACAGGGTGGAGGTCCCTTCTATCTTCTAACACATCTTGCTTTGTAGTGCAGGGGCGGTGCACAGTGTTGTGATTTCTGATGGGTTCAAGCGAAGTCCGAAGTTCTTCCGACTTCTGCTGAAGAGGCCTACATGCTAATTACCACTACTATCTTGCAACCCTATGCTAAGTATTAAGGCCCCTATATGCCGCTATATTATGGAACCCTACTATGGATCCCTTATAGAACCCTTTGGAACCCTACTCTAGTTACGAAGGCCCTCTGTTACTTACTGCCTTGCGAGGTTGCGGAGCAGCTGCCTTGGGCTGCACGCTGTTTCTCTGCACGGAACCGAGCCAGGGTTTGGATACTTGGGATTGATTGGGCTACTAGAGGTGCTTAAATGATTATCAATACTATTCTTAGGTTCCTGAATTATAGGTATAGTACAATGGGCAGATTTTAATTACTAAGGCTCCTATATTATGTGGCTTTGGGGTGAGACGAGGAGGGGCGCAGTTCATCAAAGTTCTGAAGACTTGATACTCTCCAGGTGTGGCTTATCAACCACCGGACCTGGGTAAGCAGAGGTTTTGCGCGAATTAGAGTCTTTATTCTCAGGAAATTGACCCGCTTGATTTTAGGGTTTAGTTTGAGGCACCGACCCTGCGAACCCTCATACTTCTTGCAGGGTGTATCGATCGTCAGTGTTTTTTGCTGTCACTTGGAAGTGCAAATACTCGATCGTGAATGCGCAGGCTGCCAGCTTGGATGTTCTTACCACCAGTCACCAATTTTTATGACTTTGTGCAGCGCGTCAGGGGAAATCGCCAGCTCTTCTCTGTGCCTGCTTCCCTTCTCGGCTTATGGGATGCTTACGTGGTTGTGACTGGTGTGGCTTGCGGCATCGAAAGGGGGCCTGCAAAATGGCATGAAATAGCACACGACATGACCACGAACACATGTAGACGCATAAATATATGAATGCATTCATACAAACAGACGAAGGGACAGCCCCACGGACAGCCAGCAGCCAGCCAGGCTGTCAGGCAGACAGGCAGACACAGATGGAAGCAAATGCATACATAACGAATATAGTATAGTCTATTGTTATTGTAATTTAGTACATGATAGTACAGTATATCATAGTAGAGTATACTATAGTCTAGTATATTATAGGATAGTTACTTCCGATTCCGGAGCTGTCGCTCCTTCAGCGCAGGTTTGGCCCTGGGTGTCCGTCGCGTTGAAGTGCACAAGCGCTTGTCAGGCAGGTTGGCAATTGGGGAGAGTAATGCAGGGAGCTGAATAACTCGAAAAGCTCGTGGGGGCATGTTGCAGTGTTTTCTTTATTATTGCACGTTGTACTCTAACCATGCAGTTGGCAAGGCATATTGTTGCGACGAGTTATGTACATGCTTTGATCCCCATGGTGGCACCGACAGCATCGAAGTCGTCGAACCATACTATAATGGTCAAGCAGTGCAGAGTTTCGTATTCCCGGCAAGCGGCGCCGACTGCGTTCCGCCTCCCTCTTCAGTTTCTGCTAACTTCCAAATTGCATTACCGATGAAAAATGGTATAAATAATGATTGATAGTATTAATGGTAGCTAATAATAGTAGTAGTCATAATAATAAAGATAATCGTACTACTCTTGGCCACTGCCTAAGAATTCGACTCGACAGCATCAGCCGTAAGCCCGAACCCCGAGTCCCAACCGCGGAGCCTCAAGACTCCCTGGTGCTTTGTAGGGAATGGGGGGAATGGATCCCGAAAGTAGCCCGCATATGATCCCCAATAGTAGTCCTCATAACCCATTCCCCATGCCCTGCTAACAGCCATACAGCGACTATAGATACCCTAAGACCCCGTATAGAATCCTTATGGAGCCCTTACAGAACCCTTGTATGACCCCTTAAAGCAATTCCTCAATGAGTCGCCCCCGCCAGACAAAGCCGATCCTGGGAGCCTAATTAGCGACTTGGAGCTTTCGCAGGCAGGGGGTGGTCCTTCTCGTTTAGGTGGTGGTCAAAATTCTGGTCCCTTGTTTGGGGTAATCGAAATATGAGGTGCCGGGCTATACTACGGACCCCAAAAAGGGACCATCATTTTGACAACCACCCATTTCAAGTTGGTACTACTGCCATTATTAGAGAGACAAACTCGTCCAACAAGGCCCATAATTAACATATCATGACATCGCAACCTTGCTCCGTGACCATCCAGCCATGCAAGAGGCAAAAATTGGTTATTACTATGACTATTTTCCAGTACGATCACTACTGGTATCATGATTTGCTGTTATTGTTTTGTATTTGTATGTGTATTTGTATGTATGACATTTTTTGCTTTCGGGCTTGCTGGTTTTGGGTTACGGATTGTGAGCTAGCGGTTCAATGGTGATTGGCTTGCCTCGGCTACAGACTGCAGCTCCCGCGAGTATGCGAGAGACAGCGACCAGGAGGCTCAACTATAGAATCCTAAATCATAGGATCATATAGGATCCTTACTGTGAGCACCCTTAAACAATGTACCCTAGTTTTTCCGAGAACAAGAGAAGCATTCATGCTGGTTAGCTGAAGGGTTATGGGCTACAGGTTCTATGTAGTCGCCATCTAGGCTTTTTGAGAGACGGGCCAGCTGACTGCCACTGGGATTAATGTCTACGGCTGTTTTCATGATTGTGATTCTAAGTCTGATTGATATGTCTTCTGTCATCTTTATTATTATAATGGTTATTCGCGTTGTTATTATTACTCCTCGCACACCTTAACGCGGAGCCCTGAAATCCAGAAGTCCCAGTCGGCTGCAGGATTCTACCAGCCTGGTGGAAGAGAGCGTCCAGGGCCTCGGGATGAGCCTTCGGCCTTTTTCATGGGTGTTGTTTAGAAGCTGCCCCCACCCTGTGATAGTGGTATAATAGGAATATAATGGGGCCCTAATATAATCCTTATAGTCACTATTACAGGGTGGGGGCAGCTTCTAAGGTGTTGTTGGCTTGTGGGAGCCCAGCAAGGGCTCAGAACATGAGATGAAGATCTGTGCTCACACAGAGCGACCTTTCGTTTAGTGGCTACAGATGGTTTCGATTGTTGGCTCTGCTGTTTCGGCTTTTTGTTATCGTTGTCATCATGCCCCGAGTGTAGAAGGCATCAGTTACATCTGGTGATCGACGGAAGTGCAGACAGCACAATAAACATTTCTACCAGCACAATAAACATTTCTACCTACGGCCGAATTCTACAAAGGTGCCCCAAAACTGCTCGGGACTCTTTCTGAAACCTGCTCGTCTCTGTCCTAGTTGAGTCCATTCGGACCATGTTGAAAATTAAGGGGGGCGCCCGCTAAGATGCGTTGGCACTTTCAGCGCCAGCTGACATTAGATAATGAAATCCGATGTCCGATGCTATTGAACCTCTGAGCCTCTAAGCCTTGAACTTTAAACTCGCCACAACATCGGCCTCCAAGCTTTGAGTCCGAAGAAAGGATCATGCGCGATGGCGAGCGCGCCCACTCCTACATCGGACCGGAGGCTGTCGATCTCCAGCGAAGACACCACCCCGGAGGTTTGTTCTCAGAGAGCCCAATGAATAGTCCGCAGTCCAGGAATCCCTGTTGACGGCTGAGTTTACGGTTTAACGGGCGACGTAACCGTACTATGCCCTTGCTAGCGCTTCATAGAAGCCATGTAGAAAGCCCAAGCTTACTGCCCCAAGCATGTCCGACAATCAAACCCTAAACCCTTGTAGAACCCTACCGACGCTCTTCTGGTCGAACCCTTTTGCTAGCACCCTCCTTTGCTGGCGGAGCCCTTAGAAGAGACTTGGACCTGAAGGGAAGGCCTCTTCGGAAGCCCTGCGAGGTCGCACATAGAGCCCACTCCGAAGGCCGGGCTTTTGCTGCGCAAGGTCTGCCGACCGTGGTGAGGCTTGCAGCTTCTCGTTTCTTATAGGGCCTACTTTAACCCTTCAAAGGGGATTGCGTTTTTATAGATTTATAGGGCTTACTTTAACCCTTCAAAGGGGATTGCTGAGGGGTGTTGGGTTGGGTCCTAAACCCTAATTGGGATCGTGGTGTACTTCAACTCAAGAGCCCCGAGTATCTGCAGTCTCACTCAAGAGACCTCGAACCATGCGCCTCTCACCTGGATTGTCCGAGTGTCAGTGCCGAAACCCCAAACTTTTGGTTCCCTGCCTAGTGATTCGCTGGGCAATGCGGGAGGCAAGCAAAAACCCTTGGTTCCCAGCGGTGCGACGTTGTCAGCTGGGAGGATGGGAAGAAAACCCTTGGTGCCACACACCACAGCATCCCACAACGTCTGCAGCCCTGAAGCTCTAAACCCGAAGCTTCGGGTTAGGGTTTCAAAGGGCTCGCTTGAGGCCTTGCAGACGGGGTTTGCGGGTTGGGGACATCTCCCGGATGTCTACCTAAAACAGCATTGCAGTAAGACCCTCTAAACCGCAAGCCCTCCTGTTGGTTTCTGACAAATCCGCACGTTCTAGGAAGTGTTTCATCTCGTCCGGCTCAGCACCAAAATTCTCGCCTGGCTTGTCCGAGTGTGAGTGCAGAAACCCTAAGCCCGAAACCCCTAAAGCTGGTTACTCTCCTCCCTGCAATGCCTGCCTCGTCCTCGCTAAGTAGGAGGGAAAAGAACCTGTTTTCTTAGAGGATTGGGCAGGCATAAAGAGCAGCTCAAAAAATCCAAACCCCTAAATCCTAAACCTTAAGAACCTCGCCTGGCTGTGTCCGAGTTGTGAGAGCGTAAACCCTGACCCTAAACTGGCATGTCCGAGTTGTGGGAGCGTAACCCCTGAGCTCCTAGAACCCCTAAGCCCGAAGCACCCAGAGACTCCAATATCCCTTAATTCAGGAATATACCTTAAACCATATTAAGGATCCTACTATAATTTAAGGTATATTCCTTAATTAAGGGATATTGGAGTCTCTGGGCAGGTTCGCCAGCCACCTCCCCGGCTTCTTCGGCCTCTCCTCCTTACGCGAGCCGCCGTGGAGTGACGATCCCGGGCCATGCCATGGACTCTTAATTTAGGGGCCTTGATATTTAGAACGGGGTTCCTTTAAAGGGATCCTGAAAGGGTTCTACAAAATTTATAGTAGGGTTCCCTTATTTAGGGGCCTTATAAGGATTTAATGTGGGGGCCTTTTTAATTAGAATATGGTCTGGGGTGTTTATATACTACGACTACAGTATGATACTGTACCACCGAAGCAGGATTAGCAATTATTCAAGCCCCCATATTACAGGTTTAGCTTCTATGGGTTCCTATAAGGGATCTACAAGAGTTTGTTTAAGGGTTTCCTCTTGAAAGGGTTCCTAAAAGGGATCTTGATATCTCCATTAATATAGGGGCCTTAACAGTCAGAATAAGCAGAATAGGGTTCCTTTAAAGGGTCTATAAGGGCTACCAGAAGGGCTATTATAATAAGGATTTTAGTGTAGGGGCCTTAATGATTAGAACAGGGTGTAGGGGTGTAGTATACTGTAATCATAATAATAATAATAAGGAACTCCCAAAATAGTATTGGTGATTAGTAGACCCCTACATTAAGTTTTAGGTTCAGGTTAGGATTTGTCAGGTCGGGGTTGGGGAATCCGGGGGCTAAGCTTTTGATCGGGCTCTAGAACGGTTAAGAGCAATCGTAGCATTTAGGTCTGCGCGGGTTTAGGGTCTTAGTATAGAAGCTTAAACAATTACAAATATTATTCCTTACTGTTCCTTGTTAAACTATAAGTATCCTATAAAGGGGCCCAAGACCCTATTCTAACTGTTAAGGCCCCTGTAGTAGGTTCTTTAGGTTCAGGCGTCGCCGCCTGATTGCTTGCGTCGCGCCGCTTGCGGCACGAAAAGTCCAAAGAGGGGTTGTCGACCTGAAGCAGCAAGGTGGACACTAAGCTGCCTTGAACCAAAGGAGCCATAAATCCTGAACAGATCCTTGCAATGCAAAAGGAAGAAGACCCTTGAGACGAAAGAGGCTGCGTCGTGCTTGCCTTCCGCCAGCCCAAGCTCAGCAAAGATGTGCTGCATGGTGTTAGCTGACGCCTACGTCACGCACCCTATGAGCCTCGCAGAACACCTCAGGCGTATGCCTACCTGACTAGACGACCTACCAAAGCCTCAATCCCTGCGGTAGGGTGTAGGTCCTCTGCCCAAGCTGTCCCGCCTTACATGCGACATTTGCAGGGTACGGCCTTTGATGCCTTTGCGAGATTCTTCAGCCGCTATAGATACAAGCATCCTGCACACTTTCTACGCTGCGAGCCGACGACTACTTTCACAAACTTCTCTGGCTGCACTCACGACGCCATGCCTCGAGTGGTGGAGCGCGTGCCCTCCCCTGCACCGTCGCAGTCCTCGGGGCAGCACGCCGGCTGCAGCAGGGGCGGTTGGGCTTCTTGAGGTTCTGAAAGCCGTCCTTCGACGTGATATGCGTACCCTCTGCCTTCTCACCGCACCGTTTTAGGCGTTATTCTAGGCTCGGGCAGAAAACAGATCCGGCATAGGTCTGCTGCCTCCAGCTACCGGGACCTGCAGGTGCGACCACCTGTGCCGCGTGTTCTGAGAGTTGTTTGTTTCATACTTCCCAACTTACGGATGCTTACCGGCAAGGACACGTCGCCATGTCAACATGTACTGAAATATTCATACACAAGACTGCCCGTGATCACGATCTTGAAGAGCGGTGCCAACGCCAACCACACTAGCAGACATAACGTTGATAATAAGTACAACGCGGGACAAACTCCGACGTTATTATTATTGTTGTTGTTATTATTGTTGTTATCATTATTCTTATTATTATTATTATTATTCTTATTATTATTATTACTATTATTATTATTACTATTATTATTTGTCGTGGTCTGATTTTAAACTTACAGTAACCCCACATAACTGAGTGCGGGTGCCAAAAATCGTACAAGAATCGCTCTGCATTGGGAGCCCCTTCCGCTTTTCGGAGGTTCGGGCCACGGCCTCCGAGGCCGGGCTTGGAGAGGTGGTTGGGGGGGTCATTTAAGGGATTCACAAGGGCTCCGTTAACGGATCTATAAGTGGTTCAGGGTTTAGGGTCCATCAGGGTGCAGCCCGGAGTGAGTCATCTGTCCTGGCGTGACGTTGCAAGCCAGTTGCAAAAAGGGTCCATAAGGGCTCTAACACGGGATCTGTGAGGGCTCCAAAAAGGATCTATCAGGGTTCCACAAGGGATCCATGAGGGTTCCTTTGTTGGGGGTTTGCTGGGGAGCCAAAATTCTATGCGAAGTCGATACTGAGTCCTCTAATATGGGTTATTATTATGGTTGCCCTAATTATACCCCCACTTATAACTGCCCATGAACGAAGTCAATAGGGGAAGTCTGATATATAGGGGCCTTAATAACTACTATAGGGTTTCCTTGAAAGGGGTCTATAATGGTTACTATAAGGGATCTTGAAGGGAACTATAATACAGGGGCCTTAACAATTACCGATGCTATTTGCGGGGTTTCTTATTCTATTTATAGGACAACTGGCCCCAAAACCCCATTCTAGTTTTGACGCCACGCCTCCCGCCTCGGCTTGTCGGAGACCAGTACTGTGACAGAACTCACCGACTTGCTTCTGTAAAGTTGAAAGAGCAGTGCGGGTGCAGAAGTGGGGCAAGGGACGGAGGGGGCAGCGGAAGGGCGGAAAGAGAGTGGGGATAAGGAGCAGAAAGGGGCGAAGGCAGGGGGAAAAGAAGGGGGGGATGAGTCGTGTCAGCAAGAATCCAACTTAACCCTAAACGCCAGGGAGAGACTCGAAACCTTCTAAGGATCTCCGAACAGACCAGTCCTCGAAAACTGCGAAGTGTTTTCGCGCGCAACGTTTCCGCTTGAGGCTTCAGAGTCCAGTAGTCGTATTCCATTCTTCCCTCACTTAGCTCGGTTTAGGGTTTAGGGTACATCTAGCATCAAAGCTACCCCCGATCCTGTTCGAATAAGCCCCATTGTTCCAGCGCAGGTGTAACCAAATTTGGGCTACACAAGCCATGCGCTGTCAACTTCCAAACAGTGGCGGCCCTTCCTCACCTCACGAACACCTAAACCGTAAACCTTTTAGTCTTTGGCTGTTTCATTTTAGTTTCACACTGTCAGGCCTCGAACCACATGCCTCGCCTGGATTGTCCGAGTGTGAGCGCCGAAACCCTAAACCCTAAACCCCCTCACCTCTCGAACACGCTTGCAACATCCTCGCCTTCCGCAAGATCCCGGCTGACTGGGTAGATTCGGGTAGATGCTGCATTGCTCCAGGCCCCAGGAAGGCTCTTCCGACTCAAGTGCAGATCTTGGCAGTGCAGATATCTAGGATGACTAGGTGTTTGGGCCGTTCCCGTCAGCCAAAGTTTCCCATTTTCGCCGGCCATGGGGAATTCCATGGGGAGCTGTGGCGCTGATGCCGGTGTTGTCAACTCAGAGCCGGTACACGACCGCCACTTTCCGATGTATGTGGTCAAGGCGCGACGTTCACAAAACGCCTGAGTTGTGCTAGAAGCAGGCTAGAAGGGTTAGTGTATCTGGCTGCAACAGGCATGCGTTTAGGGTTTCTATTGTAAGGGTACTGTTTTTGGAGATGTCTTCCACATCCAGGCCGTCCTCGCAATACTGTTTCGGCAAGCTTGCATCCCGGATCCCGATTTCGATCCTAACCTAGCCCGACTGGATAGGCCAAATCTCTGGGTATCTCAGAGTTGAGGGATGTTGAGGGGCTTCGGGATCGCCAACGCAGCATCCACCCCAGCCGACAGAGTACAAACAGTGCAGTAGGTCGCTCCTCGAAGCGCTCGAATCGCCTCAATTGCTATTATCTGTTTTCCTCGAAAACACTCGACGCAGCTCGATGCTTTCCGGACATGGAATCTAGCTGGAAAGTTTCCTGACGAAATGCAGACGAGAAGCGAGTTCCCAATTTGTTTAGCAAACACGATCACAAATCTAGGCACGGAGCTACAGAAGATATAGAGCAGCCGCTTCCGAACCCATGCGAAGCCTGCTCAATGATGTACGGTCTCGCTCGAGATCACATGGCCGACTATTCATGGGCGAATTCTTCGAAGATCCTTGAGTTTTTCCTTGATGCAGCGGGGGTTGGAGTGGGGTTAGCCAAGGAAATCTGTGATAAAAGGGTTCGTTTTCACCACCCCACCACAGCAGAGAGTTTTTGTTTCAAAATGAAGGTCCCTTTTTTGTGTACCCTAAATAATAGGTGCCGTATGATATTAAGGAACCAAAAAGGGACCCTAATTTTGACAACCACCCACATAACATAATCAGCCAATGGACTGAAAACCCGACTTAAAGGATCATGGGATTCAGTAACAAGGGACTATGGTCATAATTAGGGTAACTATACTTATAACCCAATTAAGGTACTTATAACCTTACTTACTAAGTCCCATGATCCTTTAAGAAGGTACTTATAACCTTACTTACTAAGTCCCATGATCCTTTAAGTAAGCTATCCACCAAACCCTCGGACAGAGGGCGCCGACGCTGAGGTGACCCAGACAAAACAACAAGGTCCTACGAAAATGGGAGTTTCCGAAAATTAGGGGTACCTTATTTTGGGGTCCTTATAGCAACGATCCTACTATGTAGGGTACTATATTAGGATCCCCTATTTTCGAAAACTCCCAAATGTGCACAGTAGGAGCAGTGAGGGCGGGGAGTGAGCACCGTCACAAGAAATCGCACAATCAAATTAGAGCAGTAATGCTGACGAAGCTTGAAAACAGCATGATCACAACACCGATGCCAACACCTCCTATTGATCCTATTGCCACGACATATTGGCCTCATTCGTTTTCGGGACAGCACTATGGTGTACAAGTAGCTGGTCCGCCAGAAACCATGCGTGCTTCATTTGGTGTGATGTGCGTCCGAGTTGATTTGGACGAAACCTGTGCTGAAAGTTCCTGATTCTGCTCGAAATGCAAGACCCCACATTGAGCCACGGCAGCAACACCCTAGACCCTCTGAAAGTTCTACGGCTCTTCTACTTAAAGTAACTTAAGTAAGACTGCTTTTCAACACACGAAAGCTCTACACCCAAGTCCATGTCGAAACCCCTGAGCCCGCAAACCCTAAATCCCATCCCAAAGATAAAACCACAAACCTTCAAAAGCTGGTGTTTTCAGCTAAGTGGGTGTAAAACACAACCCTGCAGACAAATCCTAAACCCTCAACCCGAAGATCAAGCCCGGGAGCCATCTTGCTGCCAGGTTTCGGACTTCCTGAAGCTCAGGCCAAATTCAAGGTCTACGCTTAGGATGGTTAGGGCTTACATAGGGTTGTGGTGGGCCAAATTCAGGGTCTCTGGTTAGTATGGTTTGAGATTCAGGCTCTCGGGTTTTTAGGATTTCAGGGTTTAGGGGAAGGATCAGGGCAACGTGCGCTGCAGCCCCAGCTCGAAAAGAGTATGCAGTCTCAGGATTCAGGGTTCGGGTTTGATCTTCTGATTTCAGCGGTGAAGGTTACCGCTGAGCCTTAAAACAAAAGAGCCGAACCACCCGAAAGCTCTAAACACCCAAACCTGGACCCCTAAGCCTTAGACCTACGTTTTCGGACTGAGGGTTCTTAAAGGATCATGGGGCTTAGTAACCAGGGTTCCTTCAAGGGCTCCTTTAAAGGGATCTGTAGGGGTTCTATTATAGGGTCTACTTAAAGGATCATGGGACTTAGCAACAAGGGTTATAGCTAGGGTAACTATACATATAACCCGAATTAAGGTACTTATAACCTTACTTACTAAGTCCCATGATCCTGCAAGTTTTGGTCCTTCAGTTTTTTATTGCATGGCGTCGATCCCGTAGTTATCGGTAGCTGCAGCCCAAAACACCGCATTTGGGAAGTGTAGAAAGAGATCGTTTAGGGTTAAGTATGGGGTAAGGAGGTCCTTTTAGGGTTCAGCCCGTGCCTGAAAGAACACTCAGTGAGGGGTTTAGGGTTTGTCAGTCTCGAGTTGTTGGATGAAGATGGCTCGAAGGAGACAGGGCGGGCCGAAAAAGGATGATCGACAAAGACCTGAACCCTAGCCCCTACCTCAACAGGCCCAAAACCCTCTAGAGCCCTTCAAGGAACCCTTAAGGATCCCTTAAAGGAGCCCCCTTATATAGACCTATGATCCCCGAAGCCACCAAGGAAGATGGAGGGTGCCCCAATGCCCCACCGCGCCCTGGAGCAGCAAGGGTTGCTCTACGAATGGTGCCCAGGCCAGGGGTGGTGTGACTTTTGGGGGCCTAAATCAAGGAACCCTAAGAATAGTATAGGTAATTATTTAGGGCCTAAATAACTACCCATACTGTTGTTAAGGGCTCCTTATGAGGATAATTATAGGAAAAAATGAGGCCCAAAACCTTGTTCTAAATATTAGGGCCCCTATTGTAGTGTTACCGGGTTCATTTCGATGTCCGGAGCAGGACCAGTGACACAGTGGTGTTTTTTTAGCCCAGCTCCAACTGAAGACTTAGCAAGGTTGTAGCGACCCCCGCAGGAATGTTCGTGATTTTCGTGTCTCATCAGTGGCTTGGTGCCACACATCCAGATCCACGTGGGGAGCAACTAGCAGTTCTCCGCCAAAGCCTGACGGGCATCATCGAAGGGTCTTTGCACGTCGAAGGCGACATGATCTCCCTGATCAAGGGCAGGCCGACACTTCAGCTTCCAGATGCAATCCGAAAGGAGATCCAACACGGATTCCCCTAAACCCTAAACCCTAAGCCGAGTGTGAGCGCCGAAACCCTAAGCCACAGTCCCCTAAACCCTAAAATCCGAAAGGAGATCCAACACGGATTCCTGTTTCTGGATTGGTTTGCCATCCCGCAGATCACAGCGCGGCATGAGGGAGTGAACGAAGCTGTCACACGGTCGAATGCGGCCCTTGCAGTACAAAGTATTCCGGCTTACGTAGAGGCATCGAACGTCTTTGTGGCCTTGGTTCCCGAGTTGCCACATGTGACTCGAGGCACACGCTGCAACTATCCGTCGTGGCTGTCTAGGGGATGGTGCCGTGCAGAGCTTTACTGCCACCTTCTGTCCAACAAGCCCGACACCAGTGTCATTGTTATACATTCTGCGATGGAGGCTGAGTACATGTTTCCCCTCGACTGGCAGCACAACACTGTAGCAGAAGGCGACTTCACAGTCGAGAGTGACAGGGCCATCGTGGTGAAGCTCAGCGAGATGGCTGTGGACAGCAAGATCCGACATCTAGGTGCCAAGGGCCCTACAGGCCTCTACCGTGTCACGGCGAGGTTCGTAAGTGTCAGTAAGGAATATGGTATCTTGTAGGAGCGAGCCTGTATGGTTTACCTTCAAGCTGCTTCCCACTTCTACCTGCTCCTGCTGCTACTACTGCTGCTGCCACTGCCACTGCTGCCATTGCCACTCTTGCTCCTGCTCCAACTCGACGACAGCCACTACTACCCTCACGACCACCACTACTGCTGCTGCTGCTACTACTACTACTACTACCACGGCCGCCTGCTCGACTACGACCAGCTAAACTAGACACTTGTAGAGTATGACCAGACTGCTGCTAGACCAAGAAGGGAGGACTTCTTGATTACTTCTTGTCTACTACTAGAGTACTGCTAGGCCACGACGACGGCGACTACTACTTACTCCCAGTACCACTGCTCCTGCTCCTCTGCTCCCCACTCCTCTGCTCCTGCTGCTTCTGCTACTGCTACTGCTACTACAATGGTGACGACTACTACTACCATCATGACCACAGCCACCAGCACCAGCACCACCAGCACGACCACGACCACGACCAACAGCGGCGACTATTACTGCTACTGCTTTTTTCTCTTGAACCCGCCACAATGAGTTTGCGGCTGCTGCATCACTGCCCCTTGCCACCAACGCCGCCACCACTTACGAAGTTTGCTACCGCACGGCTGACTCGTCTCGGTATCTGTTTGTTCGTTTGTTGGTTTGTGCGTAAAGTCTCGATGGTAGTGTTACAGGAACGATTTTTTTCCAAGTGGCAGCATTGCCAACGCGCTGCCGTTTGCCACTGTAACTACTTGTGTGGTGGGCATGACCGAGATGATGATGATGACAAGAATGATGACAGCGATGCTTTTGGCTGTGGGATGGCGGCGGTCACTACAGCCCTTGTTGTGATTGCCAAGTTTCCTTGCTCCGCAACTTTGACCCTGATCCATATTATTGTCTCGTCTCGCTGTTCGTAGAAAAGACTCGCAGACAGGCGCAAGCAGACCCCAAATTAACTCTCAGGTTTCTAAGTGTGACCCTAAGCCCAGAAAACCCAATAGTAGTGCCCAAACCAAACCTAAACCCTAAAACCCCTTTCGTTTGAAACATCGAATCCCAACCCTAACAAAATTAGTAGTTCCCGGAGCAGATCCCTAGTTGGGGACCCCATACCAAGAAAAGAGACCTTTAAAGGATCCCTTCAAGGAGCCCTACTCGGAGGATCATGGGACTTAGTGTTTAGGGTTATAAGTACCTTAGTTGGGTTATAAGTATAGTTACCCTAATTACAACCCTAGTTACTAAGTCCCACGATCCTTTAAGTAGACCCTTAAACCCCTCTTATGATAGAACCCTAAACCCTAAACCCCTAAACCCTAAACCCTTATAACTTATAACCCTAAACCCCTAAACCCTAAACCCCTGTAGTACCCCGACAGAACCTCTCAGGTTTCTACGTGGCCTACCGAGCGAAGCTTCTCGGTCGGCCCTGTCTCCCTTGGGACCTCGCCGCTTGGCGGTTGGAAAGCAGTCTTTCCGTTTTCTTACATAGTGAACGGGGGAACTTTATAAACTTTTTGGCCTTATATATATATATATATATATATATATATTCGCCCTATAATGGAAAGTTTGAGCTTTTTGGGGCCTGGTTGGCGGTTGGAACCCAGAGACTCCAATACCCCTTAATTACGGGATCATACCTTAAATCATATTAGGGACCCTACTATAATAGAAGGTCTATTCCTTAAGGGGTATTGGAGTCTCTGGGACAGTCTTTCCGTTCTAGGGGTTTAGGGTTGGCAGAAGACGCGTATAATACAACGGAGACTATAGGTAGATAATTTTTAGGGATTGGAGTTTCATAGTTTAATTTAGTCTTTACGGCGCGCCTGTAGCTAATAACGTGCAGCTAGCGGGGTCGGTATGGCCTATAGTTTGTAACTAGATGGAGCAGAAATCCAAGTTTGGAGTATTCTTCAGGAAGAACCGAAGGCACAACATTTAGAGTTTAGTGCTTATGAGTTTCAAGTCGCCTCCGTAAGCAGCCCAGGTGGGCTTTTTGGAGAACTTCCGCTTTCCAAGCTTCCAGGATGCCCCCTGGCACCCGACGTCCGGGCGGTTTTGGAGTTTACCATGTTTTTCTCAGCCCTACACCCTAAACCTCTTAGAGCTAACTCACGCCCAGCACGCAACTGCTTTTCGAATCGTACCTGCGAGACGGAAAAGCGACTTTAAAAAAACACAGACCTAAGAGGTTTGGGGGATTAGGCTTGAGCGGCTTTGCGGTTTTCCGTGGTATAGGGGCCGTATAGGGGTGTGTGTTTTAGGGGCTTAGGGTCGTCAGGGTCGTCGTAGCGCAAGGGCGGGGCGCAAGGGCGGTGGTGGTGGAAAGCTTGCGTTATCGTCGATCGTCACACCCAGAAGTATTTACGGACATAGGTTCAAGACTACGAGAAGCTGCAAATTGCAAGCCCACGTGTGCTCCAGGAATGGTTAGGGCTTAGGCTTTCAAGAGGGGCGACCCTTTCTGGTCCTTGGAGATCTAGGGAATTGTGGGTATGCAGCAGTGAAAAAACGAAATGCACCTTCGATTGGGCTCTTGGTTTGGGCATATGCAGGGCGGGCTGTTGCAGGACGATGCAAGCAGGGATGAAGATGCTGACGTGTAAGACTGCGGTGATGCCGAAGTCGAATGTCACAACTGAGGCCACTTAAGTCTTGCTGATGCCGTTAATGATGGCGATGTTTTGGATGTGACGGTGATGGCGGAATGGTGATGCTCGGGGCGATGACACCAGTGGTCATGCAACCGCTGATGGGATGGTGGTGGTAGCGGTGCTTTTGTCGAGGGCAGTGGCGACTTGACATGCCATCTTTCCCACACGTGATCGTGGTTTCTCCTGGGAGCACGATGGAAGACAAGGGACCTGCCAGTGAACTCTGTTTCGTGCTCTTAGCCACGGTCATGGATGGTGATTGTTATTGTGGTTGCTGTCGTTGGTGCGGATGTTGGTGCTGTTGTTGGTGCTGCTGTTGGTGTTCGTAGTGTGCTAGTGCCGCTGCTGCGTCTTTGTTTGTTTTTGTTGTTGTCGTTATTATTGATGCTTATCAGCAACATTACCATATGCTTAAGCCCGCGGCAGATGAGTGACTAGTGCGGAGTTTCCTACTATTCAGAGACCGACATAGGAGGATCCGCAGCTTCAGACCCCCCGTAGAGCGGGACTCTTAACTTTCAGAAGGCCCTTAAGGTGGTTAAGTCCATCCTGCGGATAAGGCAATTTCCGACAAGATCATGAATGGTGCTCTGTGCGCAGTCATTGCAGGGGACGCACAAATGCTCTCCAGGCTGATACAGCGCAGCGCCGATGTCAACTATCGAGTGTCTGGCTTGAGCGACTTAGGGTTCTACGACAGTCAGACGCTTCTGATGGTGGCAGCAAAGTCGCACCAAAGCGCAGAGGTGCTCTCAACACTGCTAGAGCTTCGGGCAGATGTAAATGCGAGAGACCGCAGTGGACTCAATTCTGCTTTCTACGCTCGCTCTGCGCAACAAGTGAAGGTGGGGACGTTTCCAAACTCGGGCTTTATCCTTCGTCATTGTTTGAGGAGGACCCCGTAGAAGCAGTGACCTTGTCTTTGAAGCAGCTATCAGGTGCTGGTGGAGGCCAAGGCAGACATTCATTCCATCTGCTCGCCGCTTGGCTTGGCTCCACTGACAGGGGCCGCTTCCTCCGCAGATGCGGGCACAGTCGCCGCATTGCTCGAGGCGATGTGCGATCCAAACCCAGAGCCAAGCGGAGCCGGCTATGGTCCACTACATGGTGTTGCCGGCTTCGCGAGGCAAAGCAACAGGTTCTCCGCTAGCAAGGCCCGCTTGCTGCTCGCAAGCCGCGCCGACATCAACATGCGCGCACGTCCTACTGGCAAGTTCCGATTGATTACATTAGCCGCCCGTGCTCACACTGGCCTTTTGGGCTTTGGCTCCGGCTCAATTTCAGCCCGGCGTGTGGCAGCTCTTCCTGGCATCACCCCATTAGGGACTGCTGCTATGTTAGGTGACGGAGAGTTGGCACAGCTTTTTCTGGAGTTTGGAGCTCAAGTGCTCGAGAACGATCGTGGTGACACGCCGGCCACTTGTCTTAACCGATAACGATACGGTATTGCGAAGGGAGAGAGCTGTCAGTTGGCACATCTTGTCAACTATATATAGTGAACTCTTGTATGTTTAGATATCATGCGAATAGTTTTGTTACCTTCTATAATGGTGCTTGGTAGTATGTTTTGTTATCCTGCAGTCTAAGGACATTGTTGTACATTTTAGTATCTTACAGTGTAGTGTCGTATAGCATCTTCCAGTCTGCTCTAGTCTCCTCTAGTCTAGTAGGAATGTAGGCTTCAGGGTTTAGGGTTTATTAGTTTACTAGGCATTAGCGTATAGTGTAGGGTAATTAGGCTTGAGTCCAGTAGCTAAAAGGTATTCTAGTACAGTATAGTCTAGCCCTGTAACCGAAAAGACCTACCTTTTTCAGGAACTTAAAATAAATATATAGATATATACATATATATATATATATCAAAATAAGGAACCCTAAAAAGGTAGGTCTTTTCGGCTACAGTGTATGCTGAAGGGTCTAGAGCCGAACAGGCCGATTTGGCGGCGCGCAACGGCCAGGACCACTTGCTCCCCATGCTCTCTACATTTACCGTGTGAGCGGGCGCGACGTGTCGTTGGGGGCTTTTGGGTTCAGGGTGTGGGGGTATGGGGGCTTATGGTTCATGGGCTTAAGAGAAACGGCTTAGGGCAGGATTGAAATGTCGTATAAGGGCCCGAATTTGGGATAACCCCACCCACCTTCGTCCCACCCATGGATCCCTTTGACTTTGCACCGTTCCCGCGGATGGTAGGATGGTGTGGCGTAGACCGTCAATAGTTAAACAGACTGGCGCGAGAGCTCTCGGACATGAGGCTTTCCCAGCATCTGTACTATAGGGGCCTTAATAATTAGAATAGGGCTTTGGGGTATAGTGTACTATATTCATATTTAGGAATCCCCCCCAAAATAATACTTAATTACTTAGGCTCCTAAGTTCCTCTTAACAGAGCATCTCACAGCTTCCTGCGGATTTTCCCTGTAGACGCCCGCACTTCGCATGTAGTTGTCGCAAAAGCGCGACCACATCCTTTTTCAGCGTCGTGCTTGTGCCAATCCAAAAAAGTGCGTTGTCGCCAACACCAGCACTGCGACTGAATCCTGCTGTGACTTGTGACAGCTTGGGCGGTGTCAATAATTTAGTGGTGCAGTTACCTCTCTACCGCTGGCATAAGCAATAGACATGTTTGAATAAAGTGGAATGACAGCGACAGTAAAAGATCACTGTAAAATAGTATCTCTGAGATTATGATCGTTGTTCTTGTTTGTCTGGCTTGTCTCTGCAAGAACCCCGGCTCTTCACGTCATGTAGACAGCGGACCCGTCAACGGTGGCCCGCTTACCCTGAGCCCTGACACTTAGAACTGCTTTCAGTCTTCGAATTTAGTTAGTCCTATACCCAAAATACTACTGTACCCTCATGAAAAGGAACCTAACGCACAAATCGAGAAGTGTACCAAAAGAGACCCTGATGTAGAGAGCGACCCGTTTGCGTGATGTAGGCAACCATTTGGAGGTTCATGAGCAGTTGTAATAAGTGGGGTTATAACTTGGGTAGCCATAATTAAATCCCCATATCACGGGACTTATAACCCCACTTCAAACTACTCATGAACCTTCAAGTAGACTTGCCCAGGTTTCGGCCAAATATAGGGGCTTAAATCAGTACCAATACTATTGTGGGGGTTCCTGAAAATATTTATGGTAATATACCCCCAAAACCTTATTCTAGCTATTAAGGCCCCTAGACTATAGTTCCCTACCCTAGATCCCGTTGGGAAGCCCTTTAAAGGGGAACCCTATTCTAATGATTAAGCCGATAGAGTATCCGAGCAATCCCTGAATTCCCTGGGCCAAGAAGCCCGATTCCCTGGAAGTTCCTCCCGAAGTTTTTAGCTCAAGATCTCCCCCCCTTTATCTTTTAAGTGGGTTCCTTTAAAGGTCCTTGAAAGGGATCCATAAGGGGTAAGGTTCCTTTAAGGGATCTATGGGGTTAGGGTTGAGGACCCTAGTAGCTGAGTAGGTAACCTTCAAGTTTTTTTGGGGTTTGTATGACCCTACCATAATTGAAAAGGTTAACCTTTTTTTGGGAAAGGGTACTCAGCTCCTAAGAAGCCGATTATGCTAATAATATAACAGTGAGAGCAATAGTAACAATGATAAGAATGATAGTAATCGCAATATATAACAATAGCAAGAATATCGATAGTACTAACCGTAATAACAGTACGAATCGTCGTGTTCCGTATTATTGATCACTATTACAGAGAGAGGCCAATTAATTGACATTGCTGCCGTGCCTGTCACTCTTGCCCAGGGTACAACTGCCATAAACGACGATATACGCCAAACCCTTAAACCCTAAACCCTTAACCTCTAAACCCCTTCAACCCCAAAATGTCATCGTCAGGCCGCCACCAGAAGCATCTTTAGCTCTGCCTCCGAGATGAGCAAGAGCGTCTGCGCCCCGGAGAGTTGCGCGCAGGTGGAAGGGCTGTCAGGGATTTGATGTTTCTGATTCATATCCTACAACTTCATTCATATTGTCAACATGAAACCAAAATCTCACATTTCGCCTTGGGGGGTATGGAGTAAACCTAAAAGGCCCCCCAAACGTGCCCGTCGTCTTGGCCACGGGTGACGCGTCGGCCTCCGGAGCTCTGACACTCCGATGATACTGTTGATGGACAAAATCCTGCAGGGCCCTAAGGACTCTAAACTAAGGGAACTACGGTATATTCCTTATAAAGGGTAATGCATGATTTTGTCCATCAACAGTATGACCGAGTCAGCGGGAAGCGCGTAAAGACAGCAAAGTTTCCGTGGCGGGATTCAATGTAGGCGTGCTGTTCGTTTCCTGCCAATGTCAGACATATGAAGCATGTACAGGAATCCCAAAAACTTGTAAGCCCAGTGATTTTGCGAGTCGAAGCTCTAATGCCCCAAACCTCTTACAACTGCAACTGTGTGAGCGCCGAAACCGCTTACAACAATGACCCTCGCGAGAACGCCTCGCCTGGAGCGCCCGATTCAAACTCCTAAAACCCGAGTCAAAAAGGTCGTTGCAAACCCTGAACCAGGGCTTCTAGCCTAAGTATCATTAGGGGGTTTATGCTAAGGTCTACTGTCAAAGCAAGCTAAGATCTTTCAAGCCGAGTTCTGGTTCAGACGATTCCAAGGGTTCAGGGCTCTGGATTTTCGCGGTCTAGGATGCAGGGCTCAGGGCTTCGAGATTTCCGGTAGGGCTTAAAGGGTGTAATGCAGTGCTTGAAGTTTTGTTGTGGGTACGCTTGTGTGGTGGTGGACTTCGGGGTTTAACAGTTGAAGAGAGATGCATACTGTAGACCCAGGATAAAAACCCTTCCCAGGATCCAACTCATCAACCTGAATTCAGGCTGTGCAATACACGCTGTGCAACATTATTGCAGGCATACCAGCGATCACCACATCATTATGATTATGAGTTTTATAATGGCTATTATTACCATTTATTATCATTACTATTATTATCGTGATTATTATTATTGCCACATCTCGCAGTGCAGACACTGCTACGAGGTGAAGGCTCGCATGCCCAGCGTGCCGTGGAAACGCCGCCCGAAGAAGAAGGCTCTCCGTTTCAGCCTTGATCACAGAGTCTACCTTACAGGATCTCTAATATGATTCAAGGTACATTCCGTAATTAAAGGATATTGGAGTCTCTGGGATAGACGGCTTAGGTTTTAGGGCCAGCTTCGATTCAGCTCCCTTATAGTAGTCCCTCAAATCCGTTCCCACATTTCCTACGCAGAACCAGGGAGTTGATCGGGCCCAGGAGTCCAGGACGGATCAGGAGAGTCTTGAGCTAGAACTATGCTTGTCTTTATATGTACTTATTGTTTTATTGCTGTTGTTCTTTGTATGTTGATTAATGCCATCATTACGATTGTCCCCTCCAGAGTTGTGGGAACGCTTGCTGCGACTGTTGGCAGCGATCTTGGAAGTGCGGGTGCATTCTCAGCAGGGCTTTTGCCTCCGCTGATCAGCCACGCATTCTGCGGTGGGCGCCCGTACCGACGGCAGATGCGTACTATACAAGCGTCACACTCGCGATGTTGAGAGGTGGGGTACCTACACCTATTTCATGGCTTGTGCTGCCTTTTTGGGGCGCAGGTTCTTCGCATCTGACATGCTGTCGGTTGCTGTCCGTTGCAGGGAGATTCTGCCCTCAAAGCAAATTTTCACCATACAATGTGGATGGTGGAGCTGTAGGTTCGCTTTTGTCATCCATGGTTTATTGATGTTTGTTGTTTTGACCTTCAGCTTTAGACGTAGTCACGATGTCCTAGCCAAGGGGCTTTTTTACCCCGGTTGCGCTGCACGGAACAACAAGTCGGGAAATGTTCAGCGTTCTGATCTGGTTTCTGTGATCTAAGTAAAAGTTTAAGAGTGTGTTACACATGAGCAGGTCCCTCAGCACAGTCATGGACCAAATCGGAGGCTTCTTTCCCCACTATCCCCAGACAAGGCTATACATAGAAAGTTAGCATGGTACTCGCATACCAAGTTCCCGGCCTTTGCGAGGCCGCGACGATGATCGTAGGCACGGCCAATGTCTCCACGAGTTTATATGCATCTGAGGGCTGAGACATACGTAGCAGAACTAGTAGGGACAGCAGGGACAGCAGTAGCAGAAGGAGTAGCTGGAGGAAAGCAGCAGCCGTCAGCAGAACAGAAGCAGCAGCAGCACCGTACATTCCAACCACACCGACCATAGACACGAGACGAAAGGCACGTGATCTTTGGAAAATGTCAGCACAAAGCTCAGATAGGTTTGTGGACTCAGATTATGCGCCTTCAGTTGGCCTGCCCGATGTTAGTGCTAGCACCGGAGTGCCGTGGAGGGCCATGGATTCTTGTTAGAGCGTGAGACTTCGCTTTGGCGTGTTGGGTTGGGTGTAGAGTCAGGTTCTCGCAGGTTCCTTCGTCAGTCGGCACTTTCTGCAACTAGGGGACCCTTATATAGTACCCTAAATAGTAGGATCCTGATTATAAGGACCCCAATATAAGGTACCCCTAAGTTTCGAGAAGCTCCCAGTTGGAGAAGAATCCCCGGGCCTTAGTTTGGGGTTGCGCAATGTAGGAACCTGATTAAGAAACCTTGGGCCTTTATTAGGGTTCCTTATATGAATCCTACTTTTTGGGGTTCTAGGCCCAGGGTTTCTTAATCAGGTTCCTACAGGAGTCAACTTCGTCAAGCGTTGTTTCATTCCTCCTTGGCGCCAGACAGCACACCGGAACGCTCATCTCCAATACCAAGGACAGTCCTGCTTCTAATGCAACTGCACTTCGTGGTTCCACTCGGCATGGTTAATGGTTGCTGCAAGAAGTGCAGCTGTGGTTAGTCACACGGCTTGTTCACTCCCGGGCTCAGACCACATCGTTAACGCAGAAGACGGCAAAAGGTAGCTTGCCAAGGTGGTCTTCCAGGGTGGTCTCGTCATGCAGGGTGTAACCTTTGCTGGATGGACTCCCTTCATGTTGATGAGTATCTTTCACCAAACTCATATCTCAACATCATTGCATGCTTTGCGCGAGCGTGATAGTCGAAAACGACACTATGAAAGCCCTTGCAGAGAGGAGCAGTACCGGCTCCTCGCAGCCGTCTGGAGCCCAGTGCACCCCCACGAGACAGCAACCGCAGAAAAGAGAAAATTCAAGGCACTTTTACTTGAGGGGTCGACTCTCGGAAACAAAGGCAGCCCGATTTGATGGATGAACTCGTATCCCCTTGGAGTGCTTATAAAATACAGTAGAAGCCAGAAAGTTGGAAACCCAATAGCCTCAATCCCTAAGAGCAATGTGTAGGGAATCCGAGTCAGCTGTCCTGGCGTGACGTTGCAAGCCAGTTGCAAAAAGGGAATCCCAGCACTATTTGGCCTTTTTCCGGTTTCCAACTTTATGGAGTTTACTGTAATAGCATACCCCCAAACCCTGGTCGAACTATTGGGGCTCCAGCATTTTCAAGTAGGGCATCCCCGCAAAGGCCTCTATGTGCTTGATTATGATGGTGGAATTCACGTAATATCTAGTATAGGAGCCTGAAAATTAGAACAGAGTTTTGGGTATATGACACTATATTATACTGTAAATATACTACGGGTCCCTAAAAGGAATACAAAAATAATGAAAATTATTCATGCTGACGGTGATGACGGTTCGAACACGCGTGTCGTTCGTATAATAACTCATGTAGGGGACCACATAATTGGAATGGAGTAGTGGCGTGTAGTACACTACATATATACTGTAAATATTCTTCGGAGCACGAATAACACCGATAACTATTCAGGCTTTACGCCAAAACTCCATTCTACTTATCAAGGCCCCTGTCTTATGCCAAAGCTGTTGGGTACTGCCCCCACTCAGTAACAGTTGGATAATATTCGTAAGATAGTTATATTAGGACCTGAATAGTAGCCCTATTCTTGACGGTTACTGTGTTGGGGCAGTACCCAAGTGTCGAGGCTTCTCAAATTCGGGCGAGATGCGGCCCCTCATCGCAAGGGTCCTTTTCTGTCTGGACCCCTTCCCCATACTTGGAGGCCAGGGGACTTAGTAAGTGGTTGTAAATAAGGTTATAAGTACCTTAAGTGGAGTTACCGCAATTGTAACCCTACTTATAACCTGCTTACTACCTCCACTGACCCCCAAGTACGAATCCCTGAACCCCGAACCCTCAACTCTGTCGAAAGCCTTTGTTCGGGCGGGGGGAGGCAAAAAAGCCCTAAACCCCTAACCCGATGGTGCAGATGTTGAGAAGCCAACACTACGAGCAACATTGATGGTGATAGAAGGCAGTGTCAAGCAGCCAACACACAATACTGCACACAATGTAAAATCTACAAAGCAAATGATGGCACCTCAAACGAGGACGGCGGCATCCCCGAAGTCTCTTCATCGTGTGACCGATCAAGCTCTGAAGCCCTAATTAGGTCGAAACCCTGACACGGCTCAGGTTATCTCCTGGAGTGCTTCCAAGAGCGGCACTCCCGCTCGGTGCGATCCTTATCTTGAACGCCATGGAATTCGAACCCTCCTCTGGCTTAGGGTGGAGTCGCATCTTTTAATCTTGAGGACACCTTGTGTGCGCAGCTGCTGCTAAACTCGCAAGAAACGGCGGCAGACCTTCGGTTTGATCTGTGAAGGCCCAGTCCCAGGCCAACAGCAGTCTCACAGTCAGGCGCCCCTGTCATGTGAATCAGAGGTGGGCTGAGACTGGCAAGCAGTCTTCCCATCTGGTGGGCAAGCCTCTTCAAACTAAGACAGCCGAGATTCAAGCTAGAACAATCGAATGCAGGTTCAGATTCAGGAAGCCCTGACTTAGAGATCCGGCGATAGATCTGTCTAAAGCGCCCAGAGTCTGAAGCAACAACTCCTCTCCCGAACCCCTATTACAGACGCCTGAAGAATTCGCAAAACTACCCCTCAGGGCTCCCCATTAACACTGTAGCCTGCTACGCGGTCTAGGGTTTAGGCTTTAGGGTACATTCTTGATGTACTCCTATTATTGTAACTATAGCATAACAGGCTCGAAGCCGAAAATACTCGAACCCGCAAGCGGCTTAGGCCAAATCTTCCGGAGTTTGCTCCACTGGCGGAGGCCTGGTCCGAGCCTCCCAGAGCGTAATACGTCGTAATGCGTCTGTGGAGCTATCTATATATGCACATCTGTTAGCGCCATGCATTCTCAAATATGCATATATATATACACATGTATATATTTGTAAAATATATACAAATTCGGAGCAATATGACTCTCTCTCTCTCTCTCTCTCTCTTTCTCGCTCTCTCTCTCTCTCTCTCTCTCGCTCTCTCTTTCTCGCTCTATATACATACACACATTGGCCGGTGGGTGCGAGGTGTTGTATTTCCTTTTTTTGATGTACCGTTCTGGGGCGTCTGTCGCTCTGTCTTACATGAGAGCAGAAGAGGATTGTTTCCGGACGGTTCAGGCCTTGGGGTTATTTTCTTTGCCGTACAGTTTCAAGCGAGTCACCGCATTTCGGTTCACCAAGCCGACTTAAGACCTCAGGCCTCGCCCGGATTGTTCGACTATGAGCGCCGAAACCCTAACCTCTAACCCTAAAGCTCGAAATTCTAAACCGCCAACCCCCTAAACCCTGAACCCCTAAAACCCTGAACCCTAAACCCCTAAAGCCCTAGATCCTAAAACCCTAAAGCCCTAAGCCTTAAAACCCTAAAACTCTAAACCCTAAACTCCTCCCCTCAACCCTTGTTTTAAAGGGGCGGTGCTCCCTTTTCGCCCTCGAACCAGGCGGGCAGACCACGAGCTTGAGCGAATCCAGGCCAAGATTGCCAAGGGCTGAGGGGGCTTCAAGGGTACCTTATTTTTGGGGTCTTTATGATAAGGATCCTCCTATTTTGGGTACTAAGTGGGGCTATAAGTAGGGTAGCCAGAGTTATAACCCTCCATCTCTAAACCCTAAGCCCTAAATCTCAATCTACCCTCTATTGGACCCTAGATGCCCCTTATTTGGGACCATATATCCCCTATTTGAGGGTACCAGGAGAGTCCTCGATCCTTGAGGGGTTTCTTTGGGGTTTTAGAAAATTTTAAAAAATTGAAAAGGCTTCAACCCTTAGTGTTTCTTCGGGATCTTTTAAAGGTTTCTCAATCTACTTAATGCTTCAATCCTTAATGCCTCTTTTGGAGTTTTAAGTGTCAACCCTTTTGGCCTTTTTTGGGCGTTTTGGGATTTGGGGCTTAAAGGTTTTCTTAATGTTTCAACCCATAGGGTTTACTTGGAGTTTAGAGGTTTCTTAATGTTTCAATCCTTAGGGTTTTTGTGGTTTTCAAATCTTCTGAAAGGTTTCAGTCCGTAGGGCTTTTATGGTGTTTTAAAGGTTTCTTAATGTTCCAATCCGTAGTTTTTTGTGATTGTGTCAGGCTTTTTCATTCATTGCTTCTGATCCTGCTACCAAAAGATGGGGTCCCTTCTTTCAGACACATACCCTAAAGTTCGCACCCCCCTTAGTGGGTCCCTGTCTGTGCACTCTTCAAGAACACAGCAACAGCAGGAAGTGGTAGTTGTCTTGGTAGCTGTGGTGGTAGTGGTAGTAGCAGAAGTCGTGGTGGGGGTGGTGGTGGTCGCCGCCGTCGTGAAGCGACGAAGGGCCTAGAAGCAAAAGACTTGCAAACCGGGAGCTCAGTGATGGTTGATGGATATGCACAAGGCTACGTCTACTGCTTCCAGTATCCATGATGCTTACTGTCACCTGGGAGTTCTTCTGTTCGAACTGTCTGTCTTGTTACTGGTAGTGGTGTGCTCAAGTTGCTGTTCCTCCTCCTCCCTCTCCTTCTCCTCCTGTGGTTCTTGTTGGCATCATCAGCAGCTTCAGGCGAAGACGAAAGAAAGCACCTCGTGCCTAAACCTGTGAACCGCGCCTAGGACGACATGTGGCTGCACGAGATGATGCTGGGCTGTGACACCGAACTCTTCGAGACAGTGCGGAAGGTGGGTGGGGGAGGGGCGGCATTGCCTTGGACCATAGGGGTTTGGAGTAGGCGTTTCGAAAAGTCAGATTAGGCAGTTCAGGTCCTGGGCGATCTGGCCGAGCTCTGCTCCCCAGGAATAGTTGAAGCCAGACCTTAGTGTGCCGTTTGTTTGTGCCGATAGCAGCGACAACAAGTGCATGCGATCCAGCCGTGAATCACTGGACTACTGGACCATCTTCATAGCAGGCCAAAAGGGGTTTAGCCTTTGGGGGTGTAGTAGGGTTTCCATAATAGGGTTCATATTAAGGAATCCCTGCCCCAAGAATCTTAAACCCCCCTTTTGGCCTCTCATCGCATCTATTTGCCTTACCATAACAGGGTCGTCCTGGCACGTGATGGCCGCGCCAGTTCTGTGTGGTGCCGACATCCGCCTCAAGGTCAAAGCTGGGAGCTGTAGTTGGAAGCTGCGCAAGCTGGACATCAGAGCCATGAACGCCAAACTTCATCTCTTGAACCCGTTCGCTTCAAGCCATGCGGTATACCCCGGAACCTTGGATACCATGAACTTCAAAACCTGAGACTTTGCACCCTAACTCGAAGCCGAAAGCGCAAAGATGCGACAAAGTGGGGCCCCACAGGAGCGAACTTAGCCCTAAACCGCTAAACCCCAAACCCCTAACCCTTAAACCCCTAAACCTTAAACCCTAAACCCCTAAACCTTAAACCCAAAGCCCCAAACCCCAAACCCAAAACCCCTAAAACCCCAAACCCTCAACCCCTAAAGCCCTAAACCTTAAACCCTAAACCCCTAAACCCCTAAACCCCACAACCTCCCTGTCGCTCGCCATGCGCTGCCCATGCCGGGATACGAGCAAGCGCTGCTCCGGCTGGCGGATGACAGAGGAGTCGTCGGTTCGGGGTGTCAGCGATGTGGGAGTTTCCGAAAATTAGGGGGTACCTTGTTTTGGGGGCCCTTATAATAAGGATCCTAGTATTTAGGGTACTATATTAGGGTCCCCTATTTTCGGAAACCCCCATGTAGAGGCCTTACTAATTATAATAGAGTTTCGGTGGTTCCTCATCATATTTATGGTATAATAGACCCCCCCAAACCCTATTCTAATTTTTAAGGCCTCTACAATGCGGTTCAATGGAGTTTTCGGGCCCCTTGATTGAAGCTGAGTTTACTGCTGAGTGCCAAACAACATCCGACATCTGTCCTTCGCTACAGCTATCTGCCCTGAAAACAGGAGCAGTGTGGCTTGGCAGCATCAGGTGCATTGCGAGGCCGTTTGAGTGTGCATTGTCAGCCCAAGGAGCCCGAGATTTCCAGAATCCACGACGGCCTTCCACTCTTTTCAACCTCAAACACCCCAACGGTTAAACCATGCATTACCTTGAAGTCTTCAATGACGTCCCTTGCTAAGGACCTCGGGAAATCATCATAAGGACCCCTGAAAAGGTAGCGTAGGTTCTTTAGCGTCCAGATCTGCCATCCATGTGTTACAGCTTGCACACCTATGGTCTCCCTTTTTCCCTTCGTTTGTGGGTCTTCGGTTCCTTGTAGAACGACCCAGTACCAAAAAGGCAGCCCTTTGTGTGATCCTCAGGGCCCTCAGAACCTCTGAACCTTTCGAGCCCTAAGAACCTCTACACGCAAAACCCTTGGAGCGCTTAGAACCCCTAAACCCTGAAAGTCTTAGAGCCTGCGCCTAGTTGTGAGTGCTGAGACCCTTCAGAGCCCTTGAAAACCCCTAACCCCTTTCAATCTTTAGAGGCCTCACCCTGGCCCTTAATCCCTGCACCCCAAGCCACTAACCCCCAAACGCCTAGACACCCTAAACCCCAAGCACCCTAAACCCCTAAACCCTAAAGCCCTAAACCCTAAACCCCCAAAACCTGGTACATGCAGTCGGAAAAGGGCCCGACAAAAAAAAACCTGTAAGCCCTAAGCCGCCTGAGTTGGCCAGGCGGCGATTTGTCCAGGCAGTTGCTCGAGATTGGATCTCTCAGCCACGGCGTGCCACGAAGGCTTCGGGGTTTGGATTTCAGGTATCCTTTACAATAGTTCGGTACATCTTGCATCTTATGGGTACCTACTTAAACCCAAGAAGGAATAGACATCTAAGTTTTAAATGCTAGAGCAACCACGGACTGGTATCGTGGCCTCGTGTTTCGGGGGTTGAGGGATCCTCTAAAGGTGCTAGAAGGGTTCCAGTAAGGGTTCCCTCAAGGTCACTATAAGGTTTGGGGGTTAAGGATTTAGGCCTTGCGGTTTAGGGTCTAAGGTGTCGAGCTCGGAGCGCAGGGCTAAGGCTTCAGACAGTTTCGGGCGGTGGGCTTTGCGGCTGGGGTGTAGCGCTTGGGGTTTAGGCTTTCGGGCTTGCAGAAATCTGAGGATGACGGGGCAGTTGCTTGGGCCAGCTTCTGTCCACAGGGGAGGGCTCCTTTCGGGAATCAAGGTATATAACATAGTATACTACGTCAGACAATGTCATACTGTTTTACACTTTGTAGCAGAACCATACTACTATAGGTTATAGTACGTTACGGCCTTGAGCCCTGCGCTGTTCACCCATAAACCCACGCGAGCCAGAAGAAGGTAGGGCGCCATATCATGAAGCGAGGTGGCTGGAATGTTTTCTACACTCCAACTGTCCGAAGTATATACTTGAAGAATCAGGGGGTCAGGGGACTTAGTCAGTGCTGCTCCAATGGTCCCTATACTCATAATTCCTTACAGCCCCAACTAGGGTACTAATAGCCCTACTCCCTAAGGTTCCTCAGAAAATCCAAGCCCTGTTCTAATTTGTTATTTTGGCCCCTATATTATACAACCCTTAATATAGATCCCTTATAGTAACCCCTTGAAAGAAAAGAACCCTATACCCTATTCGAACTGTTAAGGCGCCTATATTAGCTCGAATCCCGCTGATCCTGCAATTGCACCGAACTCCAAAGTCAGCTCCAAGAGGCTTTCGTGGCCTTGCGTGCTGCGAGGCGGCCTACACTGGCGGTGCTCTTGCATCCTGGCTTATGCAGAAAAACAGAATTCTTCCTTGCACTAGTATTGTCTCATAATACGACTGTAGTATTACAATACTGTAGCATTATAATATGTACCATAGTATGGTAGTACTATAGTATTATGGTAATATAGTATTAGCATTTAAATGCGAATCTTACCCCTTGGATGTCAGCCGGCTTTATGCAACAAGAGCCCGAAGCCTCAAACTCCAGACACGGCGATGCCGCTGTAGGGCTTCTGTTTTCCTATGATACTAGAAGACTGCGACACTGCAATGCTATGACATTATAGTACTATGAAACTACAAAATACAAGCGTACTATGATACTTTTGATTTTTCTAGTAATTACTATGATGCTAAAGTACTATAGTACTATAACACACTGTCGCCCTAACATTCTAGAATACCCTAAACCCTAAACCCTAAACCCTAAGAATACTGCCTGGCAGGCTGGAGGCCATTTCGGAGCAGCGGCTGCCCCCCAATGAGTTCCACATCAACGCCTGCCTCGGCGTCTGCCTCTTGGGCTTCAGGGCTAGCACAATTATATCGTATTATACTGTATACCGTATATACACACACCAAATTATACTATATTTTACTACCTTATATGATGCAATGCAATTTTTGGAGGGGGTTGGTTAACTAGGGGAGGTTTGAAAATGGTAGGGCGGGTATCAGAGTGTGGATTGGGAGTTGGGGTTCAGGTGGCTGCAGAGCTGCAGCGTTTCGAAAAAAAGGCTTGGACTTGGAGAGGTCGTCACGGGGGCAAGAGGTCAGTACAAGGCTTCTGGTTTTTGCGGTGTCCATATTCTGGGTTTAAGAAGTGTTTCAGGGTTTCAGGTCGTGCAACTGCTGGGCTACTTTCAAGGTTGGAGGGTTTGGTGTAAAGTCTGCACCTCCGTTCCTGGCATCCATATGCATAGCCCAGGGTGTCTCTCCACCACAAAGGGTGTACTTAGGATGTGGGGGTTATCGGGGGCTCCGGAATGTTGTTTCTGGTGGACTTCGTCGGGCTTCACGATGCTGAAGAGAGGGCAGATGCGCGGGATGATTTCGCATTTAGGATGGGGTTCTGCAGCCATAATCCCCTACACCGTCGCTGCAAGAGGGATTGTAGTTTACAGGTACGGTTGCCCTTCACTATCGCTCTTAGCGCTCACGAAACGGTGCCTGACATGAAGCTCACAGAGCAGTAGTGCCTAAACCCGAAACCCTGCTGTGTGCTAAGGCGAGGCATCCGGCGCGTGGCCTGCAGCAATGCGACTCCTCTCAGAGCAGTCTGCCCAGCTTCCGCTTCACAGGCCAGAGTCGGTGAGAAGGTTTGAAAAAAGGGGCCTAGATACTTGCCTATACTATTTTGGGGGGATCCTTGGAATTTTGTTATAATAAAAATGTAATATCCCCCAAGCCCTCTTCTAATTATTAGTACCCCTATATTGAAGTCGCAGGGAAGAGAACCGAGGGCGACGTTTGCGAAGCCTCGTCCCATATGCTTTCCCGACAACTCAGCACCCCGCGCCCCCGCCCCGCTTCTACTCTCAAAGAGGAAGAATCAAGACACACAAGCCCCAAGCCGACGTAGCTTCTCGCCAATTTCAAGTCAGGACCAAGTTAAGTGGCTCTTCCCCCTGAGGAGGACCGTGGCTTATAATGTCACCATCAGCGCCTGTGAGAAGGGGCAGCAGTGGTCGCTGGCACTCCAGCTTGGCAGAGAGATGTCCGAGACTGCGGTGCCAAAGGACCGCAGAAACGGCTACTGTAGGGGTCTGAACAATTAGAATGGGGTTTTGTGCCGGGCCCGTTATACTATAATTGTAATAAGGAATCCACAAAATGGTGTTGGCTATTACTTAGGCCCTATATTATCGCCAGCCTCGAACCAAAAGGGACCTTATTAATGCTCTCAAAACCACCTCTTCGTGAACACCTTATGGGATTGAAACAAGCGCCCCATTGGACGCTTAAGAGAGCCCTCAAGTTTCGAGGTGCATTGGTACGATTTCGATTCGGGTTGGGAGCAGGCTGGCGATCACCTCTGAGACCCGTTACGCCGAAACCCTAAACCGAGTGTGAGCTCCGAAACCCTAAACCCTAAACGTTAAACCCACTTAAAGCGAAGTAGAGTAGTTGGCTTCAGTTGTGTACCCGAACAAAGAGACCTCGTCTGGCGAGCTCGAGTTGCGAGAGTGTAAACCTTAAGCCCTAAAAGCTAAACCCTAAACCCTCTGAGCCTGGCATGTCCGAGTTGTGAGAGCGTAAGCCCTCTGAGTACCAAGTACACGTGACGATGATGACTGAGCTGGGGTTGTGTCAGCAGTTCCTCTCAAAAGACCTCTTCTCTTGGCACGCATGTGCCTTGTACTCGCTTGGAGGATCAAGCTGGTGCAAAAAGGAGCTCAAAACAAAAGCCTCTGAGCCCTCTTCAGGATCAATTCACCTACGGCGCCTGCATCAGCGCCTGCGCAAGGGCCGGCCTCTTGACAGAAGCCTGCCGTCGAGGGTTTAAGGTTTAGGGTTTTGGACTTCTAGAGTTGTCCACTGTTTCATCCTTTGAAGTCATGCCTGATGAGTGGCACGGCAGGCTTGAAGGTTTGCTTTAGGCGCTCATTTACTTCCCAGCAGACGCTTTGCAGGCTGGATGCCAAAAAGTGTCAGTTGATCAGTTTTTGCAATCTGGGGTAGCCATGTGGTACGAGTCCACAGCACAGTCGGCGCCTCGGTTCCTGGCATATGCGTAGTCCAGGCGTACTTTTTGTAGTGTTGAGGGTTCAGGGTTTAGGGCCGTGGTCACCTTCACTCCGCAGATGCTCTACATGTGGAGCTGAGTGAAGGCCTCATTGTGCTAGCTCCACATCTGGAACTCAGCCCGTGAAGCATTGCATCCTGACACGTCCGAAGCGCGAAATCACAGTTTCGCTTCGCGAATTTGCCAGAGCGAGCAGGGAAAGAATCCAGGATGGAGCCCCTTGAACTGTTCACCGCACCCAAGTACTGTTTGCAATAGTAGTAGTAATCACAAAAAACGACAACAATAGTGATAGCAAAAATGACAACAATAGTAATAGTAATGAACATGTCAACAGTATTATACATAGTCCCAACCATGACAATAGTTATTCTACTGCTAGACTCTCCGAGGTCTCTGGCAGCGGGCGGTGGCTTTGCTCGAGGACCCAGATGTGCCCCCAATCCCAAGCCACAAAAACGGGGAGCTTTTGAGCTTCAAGATTTAGGGCAGTTTTAGGGTTCGGGGTTCAGGGTGCGAAGCTCTGGCATACACTCCAAGTCCGTGCTTAAAAAAGGGGTTTTCCCACACAGTGTCAAGCAGGCATTCAGACATAGCCCCACCGCAACACCAACTCTGGAGTCTGAAGCATGCTCTCCAGGAACTGGGTCGCACGCCACTCAAGAAGGAGCAGGGTGGAGGGGGGGGGAGCAACAGAAAGCTAGCAGTTCATGCAGTTTCGCACGGGCATGCAGGGGATCTCGCTACCTCCCATTGAGATTTTAGTTCGGGTATTCTTCGGCTGGCAGGCTGTAGTGAAATAATGACTATTGGTAAGACTAAATGTTAACAATGATGGTTTCATTTGGGGTGTATCATGCTATCGTCATACGAAGGACGGGACCTCATGGACTACTATTCCCTCCTCTAACTATACTAAAGCATGACCCCAAACCCTGTTCTGGAATTACCAAGGCCGCCCTATTCGAGATCTTCTTCTCGTCGCCCAAAATCCCTATTCCGTCATTCAGGCCGCTCTATTCGGGGTAGGTTTCGAGCCTAGAGAAGAAAACCTTGGCAAAGCTTCGACTTACCTTTGGTTAGTGGGGAATGGAAGAATGATAGTACTAGATAGTAATAGTAGTTATAGTTGTACCCCATTCCTCCATTCCCTACTAACCAAAGGTAAGTAGAGAATCACGTGCCGCCAGGACACGGTTTGCTGCAGCGCGGCGATCAGTGCCTGCGACGCTGTGGAAGCAGGTAATAAGAATAACAGTAGTAGCAATGGTAATGGTAATAGTGTTTTGGGTTGAGGGTTTGGGGCTCTTGGTTACGTTATTTTCGTCAGTGGAGTTATCGAGATTGTGGCTCATGCTATTAAGGCAACCCGTATTGCCGTGTCTTACATTGTATCAAAGATGACGAGTCCACCATACAGGTACCGTTCACTTGAGCAATCCAAAGTTCCTGAGAACGGTTCATTCAGTCTAACTTATTTGACGCTGCTCTTCTGTTGCTGTCTTCCTTCGCGGCAGCTGCTCGACGACCCCAACCGCCGACAAAAACAACAGTAGTGGCCACATAAGGCCATTAAGATTGTTTTCAATGAAGGGTTTTTTTCAACACTTTTTCGTGCCAAGATAGTTCAGTTTAAGGGAAGCTATGGAAGCACGCTTTTTCTGCATGAATTTGTGGCGGGCAGTGCCTGAGTCCATGTGCTGCGCCTGATGCGTGCCCAATGTTTACAGCGGCCCAACCCCCTCGCAAACTGTATGTACTAGGCCTCAAACAAACCGTTTAACGTACCACACCCGAAACCTCTACCAATAGCCCGAAACATCAGAACACGTCAGTTTCTTAAGGTTCCTTGTTCTAGGAACAGTCAAGCACACCACAGAACCCTAGTTTAAATTCTTTCGGTTCTTAGGGAGCTTAGTTCAAGTTACCGTAAACGGGATTCATAGTCAATACTGTGGTTTCCTGATTATGGCAACTTAAAGTCTTTAGCAAGAAGCCATTACTCAAGGTGCCTTAACAAGTCCTGATTATAGTTATAGTATAATGGGCCCCAAAGCCCTATTCTTACTTATGAAGGCCCCTAAATTATAATCATAGAACCCTACTATAGATCCCTTATAGAACCCTTTAAGGATCCCTTTGTGAAAGGCTCCTATACTCTAGAAGCCCAGGAGAAGGCGGCAGCGTGGCGATCGGCTTTGGCGCTTCTGCAGCAGTCGGGCGAGGAAGGCGGGTGCAGGTTTGCTTAGGGCTATAAGGGTTCCTTCCAAGGGTACTATGAAGGTTACTATGGGGGTTTAGTTTGGGATTTAGAGAGAAGGTTCAGAGAGAGAGAGAGAGAGAGAGACAGAGCGGTTTTAAGAGTGTAGCAAGATGCAAGGAGTATATACCTAGAGAGCCCAATACTGCGTCAGCAAGGCATACATCTTAAACTACATTGTGCTGATTTTGTTGATTTGCGATATTGTTATTGCTTGTAGTTGACTGGTGTTAAGAGATCTTGGGTAGAGTAGCCTCTACCCATGAGCTCAGGGCAGGCAGGGGTTCTTATGATCCAAGAGGTTTAGTCTGAGCTGGCTTGAGCCTTTCAGCGCGGAGCTCTGGAAGCTTAAAATTGCCGGAGTTTTCACTACTGGTTTTCCTTCTGCCTCCTTTCTTTGACTTCCAGTATAATATGCCCCCAACATCCTGTTTTTTGACTAAGGCTCCTATGGTCTCTGTCCGCAGCAGCTACCCTCAATCGTCAAGACGTCCACAAGATGAATCGCTTCAGGTGCAAAAGGCTGCAGCGTATGCCACACTTGCCCAGAGAGCCCACGACCCCTGAATTATTGAATATAGTTCAATACATCTCAATATTCAACACTTTAAGGTACCTTCCTCAAGCAAGGTGAATTGGGCTGAACCCTAAAGCCTAAACCCTGCAATGCGGTCGTCCTTGCTAGGCAGGAGGGAAAAACCCTAAACCCCCAAACCCCTAAACCCTAAACCTCGAACCTCGAGACCGATAGCCACAAACCCAGCCAGCACATCGAGCAGAGTTGCGGAAACTTCAGCGCGCCCCTTGCGATGTAAATAGAGGGCTCGGAATGATCAGTAGTCCTGTTATTTAGGGCTTCTAGAAGCAGACTAGAATGTGCCCCACAGTGCTGTCGTAGCTATCAGGGCCGTTTTTAGCACACTACATTGGAGTTTCCGACACTACCGGGTTCTCGGAGGCCTTGTGCGGGACGTGGGCATCTATGGAGCAAGCATCAGCGCCTGTGAGAAAGGCGCCTGGTCCTCAGGGGTCTAGCTTGGGTACCGCCCCTACTTTGGAAGTTGAATAGTATTTGCAAGATAACTATATATCTAGCCATGAAAAGCCATGGGCATAATAAGGCTACCCTAGAGAACCGTAGAGGTTTTGGAAGTCTAATTCCAACCACTCCCAGGGTGCTTGCTCGAGCAGGGTCCTGCTCTCATCAGTATTCCCCTGGGTCTGTGACCGGGCTTCAGAGATCCCCCAGCATCTGAACTACTTGCCTGTATTCCAAGGGTCTATTGCGAGTCGTAAAGGGGCCGAAGTCTGGGTTCCTGATGATAATTTTAGCATAGGGTACCCCAGAACCCCATTCTAAGTATTAAGGGGCCCTATATTGCCTCTGCCCATTGCACAGGCACAGAGAGAGAGAGAGAGAGAGAGAGAGATTGAGTTCCCCTACGCCATAGCCCTGGCGAAAGAGCGAGAGATTGCACAGGCACACAGTGGCAGCGTGCGGCTGTGCCATCGTTGCAGGAAGGGAGGTTTCAGGCGGTCGTCTGGTGTCCGGGCGTTGGCAAGTGCCGGCTTAGGCAGGGCTTCTCCAGCTGCTGCGGTGAGACGCATAGACATCAGGCATATATGGTTCCTGAAATATACTTTCAGTACAAATGTACCCCAAACCCTATTGAATTAGTTGAGGCCCATGCACTATCTCCAGTACCTTGGGACATCTTGGGAAGTGTTGTGCAATTTTTCAAGAATCGGGTCCAGGACGACTGCAGCATATCTGATGCATCTTGCGACAGTCCACTTTACTCTGAAAACTCCTTACACATCCTGGTCCCTACACGCCCTACACTCGGCCTCAGTGCAGTTGATTGTTGTCCCTGCGGTGCGACCCAGTCAGCTGGGCGGAAACTTACCGTAGACCTCAACTCAAAACCCCGGAGTGGTGCTGCAGAACTCGAAACGCCAAACCTTCACGTAAAGCCGCCTACATTCACTAAAACAGAAAGCCTTGCACCCTAAACCTTTAAACTGACCTGCCTTGTGCGAGTGTGAGCATCGACACCTTTAAACTTGATGTTGGCTTGACTCTAACTTGGAGGATCATGGGACTTAGTAAGTAAGGTTGTAAGTACCTTAATTGGGGTTATAAGTATAGTTACCGTAATTGTAACCCGAGTTACTAAGTCCCATGATCCTTCAAGGAAGAGTGCACATGACCCTGGGACTTCCTGGCACTTGAGAACCTCCGAAACGGTGTAATCCCTGCACGGCGACCGAGCCAGCTAAGCAGGTGGGAAAATTTCCGAAACCCTAGACTTGATGCTCTTGCCCGAAGACTCTTGAATTCGACAGCACTGGCAAAAACTTATGCCGTAAACCCTTACCCGCTAAGCAAGCCGTCAAAGGGAAGGAATGCCTGTAGCAGCACCCCTTGTAGAACTTTTACACAGTATAGAACCTTCAAAGGCCCCTATGACATCTTCCTCCCTCCAGGACCCGTAAGTGGAACCCTATTACAGAACCCTGCAGTACCCTTCAAGGGATCCTTTTTTAGAGCCCTGTAGTCCTATGGTACCTTCAGGTGCCCTGTGAAATCTTCCCGCCCGAGGCGCTGGCAAACCAACTCAAGGTCGAAGGTTTGCGCGGCAACACCGTGACGTGCGCAGCGACGATTAGTGCCCGCTGGCTTAAATTCGACATATACAAACATGTGTTATGATTATCATTGTTGTTACTGTATTGTTAGTTGTGTTTTCAGCCTTGGTCTTAATTTGAATAATGTTGGATCCAGATTAACAAACCCCCCCCCCTCCCCCCCCCGCTGTCAAGGTTAGCCCGCTTGAACTTGTTCATGGGTTCAAGTTTTTCCCGGCCCCCCCCGATTATGTGGGGATGGGGTTAATTATTAAGTCTAGTAGTAAGTAGATAGAGAGTACTTAGTAAAGTATTGCAGTCGTACAATAGGAGTACAGTAGTATAGTAGTAGTACAGTAGTATAGTAGTAGTACAGTAGTATAGTAGTATTACAGTAGTAGTAGTAGTACAGTAGTACAGTAGTACAGTAGTAGTACAGTAGTATAGTAGTATTACAGTAGTATAATAGTAGAACAGTAGTATAGTAGTAGTACAGTAGTTTAGTAGTAGTATTGAAGTCTAGTAATAGAAGCAGTACAGTAGTATATCCTTACTTCGGGGATTTTCGGGGATGGCCCCGTCTAATCGGGGGGGGTTTAGGCGAGCTCCGGTACTATTAGGGTGGGGTCTAATGGACTTCTTCATTAAGCCCATGACATGCCCGGGACGGCCCCGTCTAATCTGGGGGGGTATCTTAATCTGGAAACGACATTACTGCTTGAATGGGTTTTGGAATTACCAGATCGGGTCCGAGGAATTTGCTGCGATTCTTGGTGCTTGGCTTGAGTTTTGCGGCTTTCGGCGAAAAATTTCGAAGACACAGTGCCCGGGCAGGGCATTGAGCCTGGTTCGCTCTTACATAGCATATTCGTGTTCCCTCAGCTTGGTTCCGAATCCGTCCCACGATGCTATTGCATAGTTGCAGTATGGCAGCATTCACGTGACAAGGTGATGGTTCAGAATGAGGGATTCTGAACCCCGAGTCAAGCCGTAAGCCCGTAACCCTCTCGTCACTCAAGACCATAAGACCTGAACCCTAAACGAAAAGGCAAAAACACATTTAATCATCTCAGTTTTTTTATTGTATTGATATTATTGTTATTGTTATTGTAGTTACTATTCTGATTGTTATTGCGGTTATTGTGCTAGTCTTGTTGCTCTGCTGGTCTGACGTGGGGCTGCCGAGGCCTTCGCCCGAGCCACCCGCTGGCAGCTGGCGCTCACGACCTTACACGAGGCCGGAGGCTTCGAAGGGGGTGCTACACCAGCTTTACATGGGGTACTACAATGGCTACTATAAGGGGCACTATTCACGAGCACCTGTATAAGGGGTATTAGAACGAGTACTATAAGGGCTATTGTAAGGGCTACTGTAAGGGGTACCGTACGGAGTACTGCAAAGCTTGGTATTCCCTCGTCCTGTGATTCTTCTCAATCCTCTTACAACTCGATATCCTCATCTTCCACGTGTGGAGGTATGCTATGCTAGGATTGGGGAGTATGGGGCCGCACGAAAGGCTGTAAGAATATCCAGATTAAGAGCAAGAGTAACGGCTTGCGAGCACAAGATTATAGTAACCATAGCAATATATAATTGAAAAAGTAGTTGATACTAGCCTGCAGCAACAACGGCTCTATGACTCCTGCTTGGCGACGAGGAGGACGACGACAACAGCAGAAGCAAAGCAAGCAGCAAGACCACGCAGAAAGGAGGAGCAACAGCTGAACGAACAGCAAACTCCGATTTCTGAACCCTGAACCCCTGAACCTGAAACCCTAAGCCCTCAACCAAGAGTCCCCAACCACGGGACAAATGGAACTTACTTGCTCCATTTGTACTTGCTTGACTGACTACTGTTGGGTCTTGGTGTTGTTGTTCTTGTTATGTCCCGTGGTGTACAAGTAGCAAGCTCAGTGGACCCAGTGCCTGAAGCCAAGCCTGCCTTGCCGCGAGCGCGTGAGTCGAAACCCCTAAACTCCCCGAACTGCTCTCTCTCCCCAGCTTGGAGTCCGACAGTGAAAGCCCAAACCACCTAAAAAATCACCGGAGCCCCGAAACCCTTGAAATCCCTTACCTTACCTTGGGTTAGTAGGGAATGGAGGAATGGGGTACAATTATTAGTACTACTGTATCACTACCGTTCTTCCTTTCCCTACTAACCAAAGGTAAGTTACTTAACCCCCTACTAAGCCCCCTCAATCCCTAGATCCCGTTCAGCTGGGCGGGTGGCAAAGTAGGGAAGAAATCCCCACTTCAAGGGTCATGGGACTTAGTAACTCGGGTTATAATTAGGGTAACCAGTTAAGGTGCTTATAACCTTGCTAGTCCCATGATCCTCCATGATAGCACCCTCATAGATCCCTTCAAGTATCTCTTTAAGGAGCCCGATTGTAGAACCCACAAGTACCCTGAAAGGAACTACTACGTCCCATGATCCTCCAAGTAGACCCTAATCCCTAAACCCTGTAGATCCCTTCTACGGAACCCTATAGATCCTTTTAAGGAGCCCTTAAAGGATCCTTACTAAGTCCCATGATCCTCCATTATAGAACCTTCATAGATCCCTTCAAGGATCTCTTTAAGGAGCCCGATACCCTGAAAGGAACTACTAAGTCCCATGATCCTCCAAGTGAGGCCGAAGCCACCGACTCGAAGTCCCAAGCGGCCCTCGGCGCGGCGATCACCGCAGCTGGCCGGGAAGGAGGGTTCCTTCAACAAAGTCTTAGAGGGCTCTTGGCCATCATCAACATTATATAGAATATAGTATTATGCACACTAATTAGCATATTAATTTTTAACTACAGTAGCCATCTTAGTGCTAGTTTTGTGATCTATTTGGCACCAGGCTTTTCCTCCGAACTTGTGAGGTGCATCTCACACGCTGCAGAACACAACGCTTGAGGCCTTTGCGCGGATGCTTCGTGAATTCCCCTGCATCAATGGCGGGCGGGCAGTGGGTCGGGGGCGGGGGAGAGTCGCGGAGATCTGTTTCGCACGCGCTGCCTGAGCAATAATGAAATCCATCAACGGCTGGCAACAACAGCAACAGCAATTCCCCCAAGCAACAACCGCAATGACACGGATCGAAGAAAAGCTCGAGCCACATGATGTCATCCAACGGATAACTTCTGCTCCCTTCCGGTTGCTTGATTCTTGCCGAGCCTCTGATATCATTTACTGCACTTAGAAGAAACGAAGCAGTGGCATCAACAACAGCAACGCAACCGCGAGACTACAATATTGACCGCGAAGACCGTTACGAAAGCCGACGGCTACTGCCAGCCGCCAGCCACGGCCCCAACCGTCACAACTGCCGCCGCAGCACCACCCTGCAGCATCACTTGTCAAGAGGACGACGGCGGCGGCGGAGGCGACGATGGCGACGACTGACTGCAACTGTGAAAGCACGACAACCATATTTCTGCTATCTCTGCTACCAGTGCTGCTTCTGTCCGGCCACTGTTTCGACCAACTCTGTCTACTCCAACTGGTACCGAAACCGGCTGCTAAGAATGCCGATGGTAGTGAGAGTGAGGATTTGCACGATGACGTTCTGCGAAGACCAACCAAAGAAGGGAGTCAACAAGCAATATAGGTGTAGGTATTTATGGTGCAACCTTGGTCTCTCACTGAAGCGCTAGCGGATGGTGGTTGTGGGCCGCACGAGTCTTCCAATCGAAAGTCTGGGTGTAGGCGAACCATGACGGCGCCGGAGGGATTCGCCACACCCTGAACCGTAGCGGCGAAATCTGAACCCTCAACACCTACCGATACCTGCCGCAACCCTAAATTCTTTGCCTGAAGCAGTGCCCCGAGTTCCCAACTTTCCGCGATCTTGCCGTTCCTTTACAAGGCTTGCGCTGCAGCATTCGCTTGGGCGCAGGTGCGGGGCTATAAGTGGCTAGAAGATTATAGAACCCTTTAAGGACCCCTCTAAGCGAACCCCATTCTATCAATTAAGGCCCCTTTATGAAGCATCCTCATCAGGCCAGGTCCATGGGTCAAAGGGTGAAAAATATTAGCTTCAAGACCTTCAAAGGCCAATATGGGGCCCCATATTCCCCTAAAGGGGGTTCCGACAAAGTACCCTTCAGTAGTGTAGGGTACCAGTGTAGGGGCCCTAATAATTCGAACAAATTTTGGGGGTTCCTTATTCTAATTCTAGTGATTCTAGTATAACATACCCCCAAACACTACTCTGATTATCAAGGCCCCTACATGAGGCCTTAATCTAGCTAGGGGTCGGAACAAATGTCTGAAGAGTATTTGTGCTCCTTATAGTCCCCAGTCCCCACCCCCGCCTGAAATTCTACTTGTCAAGGTCCCTATAGCACATCCCGAAGACCCTGAAACTGCAGGCGTTGGCTCTTCTGCGAGATGAGGTCCAGGCCGCAGACGGGGAGTTGAAAGCTGAAGCTTTGGGCTTTTGGGCTCAAGGCTTCAGGGCTTGTCGCGTAGGCCTAGGAGTTCATTAGGGCTTCAGGGTTTGGGAGTTTTGGGCTGCAAGCTTTTGGTGAGTCAGAGCAGGGTTCCGAAGGTGCACGGCGAAGTTTCGCATGAGACCTAAAGCCTGCGCTCGGTGTACATGGGAGCCTCCCATCTCAGCCCCAACCACGCGAGCAGCAAGCCGAACCTGTTCATGAGGACCCTGAACCCCACCATACCATGTACCTGTGGGGTTTGTGGCACATACAAGGGTACACGGCGCTTGATTCTCCAGTCACTACTTTTGAAGGCTTGCGATGCTGGAGCCAAAATGTTCCAATTTCTGGTTGAATCCCTGATTGATGCCACCCTACTCTGGCAACCATCGCGAGAGCTTGACCCCAAAGAGTGGAGCCCAAACTCAGAAAACACTCCAAACGAGGGAAGGGTTGCGGTTAGCTTCAGTCTACTGCTATCAGGGCTTCGAACAGACTCCCTAATCCTTGCTGCAGGAGGTGGCATACAATTCTGCCATCACCGCGTGCGACAACGGGGGTGAGTGGGAGCGGGCGCTTTTGCTCTTGCAGGCCACTGCACTTGGTGCAGGGTTCTCCTAGGTCAAGACCAACTAAAACTTCATTTGCTGGCACCGGGTCCCTTGCAGTTTCCTTGTTGAAAAAGCATTTTCTGCATAACTCTTATCATCCCCAAAGCCATAAAGCCCGAAATTGTAAGAAGCCCCTGCTTGCTACTGGTAGGAGCTGGAGCGCCGTGGCTTGTGCAGCACCACCACTTTCAACGCCCGATGCTCAGCGTGTTGCCTAGGAACTTTGAAGGCTTAGGGTTTTTGGGCTTAACGTTCAGGGGTTTCGGGTTAAGGGTTTGGCGTGAGCTTAACTAAGGCTTAGGGTTTTTTGATTTAGAGTTTCGGATTCAGGTTCAGGGTTTCGTCCTTCGGGTTCTTGGGGGGCTTCGTGTTAAAGTCAGGGTTTTCGGATTGAGCGGTTTTGGGATACATAACGGGCCAAGCTTGCACTTCATCTGCGACAGAGGCCTTAAGGTGTGGCCGTAGGGCCTTGTACTTGTGGCTGCTGGGATTTTTGAACCCTTCACTTGTGCCTTTACTTGCAGAGGCCACCCTGTCTGCTTGTGCCAGCGCCTCCGCGTGGGAGGCCGACGCGGGAACATAGGGTCCGCTTGCGTATGGGCCTGAATAATTACCAACAAGGTTATGCCTGAGGCCGCCTTGATGTTTAGTATTCAGTCATATGTGGCACAGATACCATAACCCACCAAACCTGACGACTTCCATTTCGTGGACGTGGAATCGTCATGTGTGCTGGCATCTAAAAAGTCCATTGCAAAAACCTGGCGTCTGCTAGACGCTCTGGAGGCAACGGCAGAGAGAGAGATAGAGACAGAGAGAAACCATTAATCAATTTAGCGCCTATATTCTGCGCATTAGCCTTGATGTATGTTAGTCTTGCGCTTCAAGCTCCGCAATGGGCCTTCATTACTGCCCAGTCCGGATGAAATTTGAGGAAGCCCCACGCAAAGTTTGCCTCTATCTAAAGTCTAAAGCCTGCCTAAAGCCCTAAACCCTAAACCCTAAAGCCCAAACCGGAACCCTTCTGTAAAAGAGCTTTCAGTCGCTAGGCTTCGTTGGGAGTACGCCCCACTTGGAGGATCATGGGACTTAGTAAGTAAGGTTATAAGTACCTTAATTGGGGTTATAAGTATAGTTACCCTAATTATAACCCTGCTTACTAAGTCCCATGATCCTTTAAGCAGGGTCGGCCCCCCGGTGTTGAGGGCTTTTGTTGTTGAGGCTTTGGGAGATTCATTTTTATACCTCGAGCAGTCGATGCTCAGCATGAAAATAGAGGCCTGACTGTTTTGGGCTATGTTCCAATACATGGGTGGTTGTCCAAACTATGGTCCCTTTTTGGGTACCCTAAATATCAGGTGCCGTATTACATTAAGGACCCAAAAAGGGACCATAATTTTGACAACCACCCAAATTTGTAATGGGGATCACAGGTTCGGCCTGTAGAGGAATTTGTTGGCCCTGACCTGATGACGTGCTGATCTCACCAGTCGCACATCTCCCGACATGGTTTTAGGAAGGCCTGCTGGCAGAAAGAACGGCGGCGGTGGGGGGGGTGATATGGAAACTGTTCAGCCTTCTTCTGGGGGCTGTTCCGACGGAAAAAGTCTTCCTTCAAGTCTGCCCAAACCCGTAAAGCCTAAAGGTACCTTACAGCACCTAAAGCTTCAAGCCTAAAGCCTAAAGGAAGATTAGGACATCCTCAACCGTGAACCCCTCAATGAGCCGAAACGCCGGACCAGAGTAGCTCCTTCCGATTCTTCTGCGATTCTTTTCGAGGCTGCGGCCACTCTCTTCGCCAAAGCAGTGCGCAGCCATGCTGCGGCGTCTCGCTTTGGAGTTGGGGTTTAGGCTTTAAGACCTAGGGTTTGGGGAGCTAAGGGTTTAGAGTTAAGGGGGGGGTTGGGGTTTATGGAATTTGGGTTTAGGGTTGGGGGAGCTCAATATGATGTAAGACCAACAGAATGCCCTGTACGTTTCCAAACGCGCTAAACTCTCGATACATGTTCAATCCATCTCTGTCCCCAAAGCTGACCCTATGGGACACCCACAAGTAGCCGATCTATACCGGCCCATACCCCACACTCCATGCCCTAAACCTTAAACCCTCCGTAGCCATTTGGCTCAAGCGCGCTCCGTGTTTTGGAGAAGTCCCTGCGCCAAGTTTTCTGCTGATCAGTCTTGTCCCATCTGCACGATGGGTGGCTACTGCAGAGCAAGCGGGAAGGGTGGCAAACGAAAAGGAAGAGGGCAATTGTCCAAGAACGGAGCCTTTGCCGAAGGCAAGGGAAAAGGCAAAGGCAGTATGAAGGGCAGATCGGGAGTCCTGCCGCGCGCCGGATGTAGCGCATCAAGGACGCCGGTGAAGGAGCACAGGAGCTCTTGTTGACCACTGTGCGTCCGCCGTTCTGGACCGATGAAACCCCTCTCGACGAGGAGGACAGTGGTGGAGAAGCCAAACCGGGTGCCGACTTCAGCCTCGCCGGAAACTACGAGCAGAGTATGCAGAACTATGATGAGCTCCGCTCGATGGGTGACGACGGCGAATGAGCTATGCGATGGTGATGGCATTGCAGGCAAGGTGTCAGGTCTCCTGGTCTCTTCATGATGTCAGCCGGGGAGCCACGGATTGAATATTGCTAGGACATGCTAGGATATTTGTACCATCGCTTGGGGAAGCACCGTTACCCTACCCCTCGCCTAGTGAGTTGCTGCCATGGACGACCTATGATCACGAGGCTATACTTCCAGTGATGAGTAGCGCGAATCCGCGAAGATCAAGATCGAGAAGACACGCCAAGGGGTGCTGCTGTGAACCCCCTTCTGGAACCAATGTCGGAACCAGAGGCTGAACAACTGCTGGATGAGGGAGTACCATTGGTCCTGACTCGGAAGCTCGCTGACTGCATGGAGGTTTTCAATCGGGCTGATGGATACAGCCAGGGCCGTCCCGAGGGCATGCAGTCATATTTTCCAAGATAGGCTTGAGTTGGCCTGGCTGACACCAGAAAGGCTTTTGCTTGACCTCCAGCCGTATCCAAGGCGGGACACAAAGGCTTGCATTAGGCATGACGCCAGCTGATCTGGACGTCACCTTTCCTGTGCCTGGAGAAGGGTTTGACGGCCTGGACTAGGATGTGTTGGTGGATGAGTTTGTTTCGCGCCGGTGGGCCTAGGGTATTTATCACCATGCCGACGATTGAACTCAGATCCCAAGGTTTCATGAATTCGCTCTGCAAGACATTCCTCCTTTGCTGCTCCGTGGTAAGCCTGGAAATGGGTGCCTCGATACAATGACGAATTCATGAAGTCAAGGAGTCTGTTGCACACAGTCTCCGGGAATTCAAAAAGAAAAAGGCTCGCTGCGTGCGCCTCTTGCCCGTGATTGATCTGCAAGCAGATTGATGAGCTCATGCATTCAGGAAGTCTACCCACTCGACTTCTGTGAACTCACGAATTCAACAGCTGGTGATTTCTGGGTCGGATCTTTGCCCAGAGCATTACTGCATGAAACTGGCTGGGACAGTTTGGCAAGATGAGCTGAATTAATGAACGAGTTTTCTGAATGCATGTAGGAGGCTGAGCCACAATAGCGGAGAATGGTTAAGTTGTTTTTTGAAACAGTGGGCATATGTCCCGACGAAAGCAGAGCTGTACCTATTCTTGTATTAGCACGTGCTGTTCAGTTGAACTGTATGTGTGGAAGTATTCATCACTGATGTTTGTCGAAGTAATCAGCATTACACCCTTCTGAGCGTAGTGGAGATCCTGTGGACTATGCGGAGCCTCGCCTGCCTCGTGCGAGTGTGAGCGTCGAAACCTTAAACGCGTCAGGGAATGGTTCAGCTACCTGCGGGCCGTGGTTACCTGGCTGGGAGCCTGCAGGGTCAGGGTGGCAGACATCACGATGTCCAACTTGGGCTTGAATGAGGATAACAGTGTCCGTTTCTACGACTTGGGGAGCTGGTCAAGCTTGCCATACCCCCAATGGGGTGGCGGCAGCGGCCTTGAACGGCTTCTGGCCCAACGTGAGCCGGAGCTGCTACGACAGTTAAAGGCGCGCACCACAGAAAGGCTACAGGCTCTCTTTGAGCACTTTGCCTCCCAAGCGGGGCGGTTTGCTGGGTTCCTCAGCCAGCAAGGCGTGGCGCAGTTAGGGGAGCATCGAAGAATGGCTCCCTCGCGGAGGCTGACTCGAGACGAAGAGGGGGACCTGTCCACCTGAGCGGGCCTCTCCAGAAGCCAACGCGACTCCAAAAGCCTGTTGGCTGGTCTGACACCTGTTTCCAAGGGAACAGGGCACCCGCCGGATGGCGTCCATCCGGGGTTTTCTAATTAAGTGCATGCGGAGCTTACGGCTGCGGAGAGCAACGAGCGAGAAACCTTAAACGCATACTCCAAACCGGCAGGCTAAGAACCTCGTCTGGATTCGTCCGAGTTGCGAGAGCGTAAACCCGATGTCGCAGTAGACTCCTCCTTGCGTCAACCCCGCTGGAAAGAGCAGAAACCTAAACCCCCTGTACGCTTAAGAACTTGACAGCCAGCCCTTTCTCCGAAGCCTTTTTTATTGAGGTCGGTTGAAGGTTTTGGGTTTGAGGGCTTTCCGGGTTTAAAGAGGATGCCTTGACGTGCAACGCCTACCTCAAGGGGCTGGCGGCGAGCAGGACCCCAAAACTTGTCGGAAGGGCGGGCGGGGGTTCTGCTGAACTCGGTTTCTATAACGGTACTGCAGGGAAGACAAAGGGGGGTTTTGCCATGCTGAATGCCATCCTGAATTAAATGCTCTAGCAGTCAGGTTGTGGCTCCCTTTCGAACAGTTGCATAACGTAGGAAAGTCCAATAACCCACCTTATAAAAATCATCAAGGCACAGCCCTCTTGTTAAATAGCATTACTTGGAGTTTCATAGGTAGTTATAAGTGGGGCCGCACTTATAACTTCCCCCATGAACCTCCAAGTATGTAAGGAGGCATGGCCGGTCGTCCAGCTACGCCTGCCTTAGGGTATCGTTGCTTTTCAGGTTGCCGGTCTTCGGTTTTGGCCTAAGGCCTTCAAAGCCAAAGGGTGCCGATCCCTCCTCAAACCCTAAACCCTCACCTGCCTTAACTTGCATTGTGCGAGTGCTGGGGTCGAAATCCCCAGCCGAGTAGGGTACTCTCTCTCTCTCTCTCTCCAGATCCTGAGATGCGATGTTTTGCTTGGAAGACTCAGGAGGGTAAACATGGCCCGTACGCAAAGTGCCTTCCGGCGCTGGAGCTATTGACAAAAACCTCATAAACTCCTTAGATCAAAATCGACAAAATCCTGAATACACCTTTCTAAGCATCCCTGAAAGGGCTGCGAAGCGCCAGATCATAAGCCGGAGGCAGTGGATCCTCGCCCTGCAGCTGCATGAGCAGATGCGCACCTGGACTTCATCTTCCTCAGCCTGAAGCCGGGCGTACGGTGTCCGATTCAGGTTTTTGCTAGGTTTTATAGGGTTAAGCCATCGCAGCAGAAGGAACTAGTCCGAGGCCATGCCTATCATTGCCTCGCCATCTCTGAGTCAAGCAGCCTAACGGAGCTTGTTGGATACTTCCATACACGCACTGCGCGGCCTCCGACCACAGCTCCGGCTCTTTGCTTCTCCAAGCCACCAGCGTAACTGAAAAACACCCGAAGCACTTCAGCGGAAAGGTTGGGGGCGCTCGGGCTGTACCGAGGCGAGCGGGAGATCCAGCCTACGCCGATCACGGCGCAAACGACAGCAGCAGCTTGGAAGATAACGGCTGAGTGCCGGAAGCGCGAATGCGCGAGCAAGCGGTGCACAGCTGAGGCATTGCTTGAAGACTGCCTGCAACGGCGGCTGGGCGCTTACAGCATCTGCAGCTATTTGACAATACAGAAGCTGTGATTCTTTTACTTCACTTACCTCGTTAGATTTCGTGGGTGGTCTTACACTGGGTGGGCAGGCTGTCTCTCCTAGGCCACAACGGAGAAAGTCTTCGTTTGCGAAAGATGGTTTTGGTCTCCTGCAAGTCGGTGCATATCCATGAGACAGAGCCTCGTGGTTGAACACAAACTCTGTGGTAGGCAGCACTTGATATTCGTTTGGCTGGCGACAGCCAGTGTTGAAGCTGCATCAGCTACATGACATGTGCGTTGCAAGAAGAAGAAAATTCATCGTACTGTGCCAATTTAGGAATGCTAAGGGCGTGCAGCAAAATTTTGCATTTTGCTGCTGCAGGCCCAACACTGCCGGAAAGAGGATTTGATCCGCGTATGTTCGCACACCCCTTTCGCCCCAGATCGGGCAAGATTCGACAAAGTCGCGACATCCAACAAAGCCTGGAGTTAAGAGCTGAGACATGCAAAATGCAGAGCAGGCAGACAAATCCACAGCTTGAAAGCCAGACAATCTGTTCGCTTCAATTCGCTCGATCCGTCGTGTTGCCAAACAGAATCAATCCGACCGCACAATTTAGGGTCCCAAGTGTCAACACACGGCGCTGTTGTACCAGCTGCACCCCAACAAGCTTTGAAACTCAACCCTCAACACTACAAACTTGAACCCCCGGCCCAAAACCCTAAACCGTAAACCCCATCAACCCTATAAGCCCGATAAACCTTATCAAACGCTAAACCCTAAATCCCAAGCCTTCCACAAATTGCACCTCAAAACGAAAAAAACCGTCCAAAAAGGCGTTCTCCCGGCGCTCTTCCGGCCCCGATGGGCGACGCCTGGCGCCTCCTCGTGGCGGCTGGCAGCGGGCGCCACCCGAGGGGTCCTTTACAGGGTACTATAAGGGTTCCTGTAAGAGTGTGATAAGGGTTCATTTTGAAAGGGTATCATCAGGGTTCCTGTAAAGGTGCTTTCAGGGTTCTTTTAAGGGTGTGCTATAAGGGTTCGCTGAAAGGTGCTATGAGGGTTCCTTTGAGAGATTTATAGGGTTTAGGGTTCAGGGCAGGTCGAGCGGATCTGGCTAGTCCTCAAGTCCAAACGGGCTTCAAGTTTAGCAGAACGGTTTGGGGTTTGCAGTTTGGGCTGATTCTGGTAGGCTTCGCCTGGGGCTTCGAGGGATGGGAGCCTACAGATCTACGAATCGCACTGGATAGGAGTCTTCCGAACCCCTCTGTAGCCCTGAAGCCGTCAAAGCATGAGAGTTGGGAGAGTCGCCACGCTTCTAGGTTTCGGGACCTAAACCCTCAAAGCCAAGAGCTGATATTTCAGAATCCTTATGGCAATGCCCCGTGGAACCCTTTGTTCCTCAATGAAGGATTATACCGTAACCTATAAGGGTGCCAAGATCATGATTTAAGGTATGTTCCTGAAACACGGGGTATTGAGCTCTCTGGAGCTCTCTGGGCATTCTAGTGAGCCCTTAAAGTATTTTCCAGAGCCCTGATCAGGCGTCCGGTCGGCTTCGGCGTTGCACCCGGCAGCCAAGGGGTTTTCCCGTAGTTTGTCGGGATGCGGTCTATGAGGCTTCGGGTTCATACGGTGGATGATATAAATCCTGCATGACCTTAAGGGCCCTAAACTATGGGAATTATGGTATATTCCTTATTGTGGGTCATGCAGGATTTATACCATCAACCGTAGTTTAGGCTTAATAGGCTTTGGGATGCTTTTGGTGGCTTTGCTAGGCTTTTGAAGGGATTTAGTAGGGTGCCACGAGGGTTTTATAGGGTTCAAGGGCCATGCATGCTGCAAAACCCTTGCAAGCCCGAAACAAGCCAAACTCTAAAGCCGAACAAAGGAGAGCGTAAAGCCGAACAAAGCCTCTTGATGCCATGTATCCTTAATTTTTCTCGGGTATGGCGGTTAGAGTGGCAATAGGGCACATGCAGTGCTAGATGCATGAGTCCTGCTGCGCCAATCAGTGATGCAAGCTGCAGCTACAGAATGAAGCGTAGTACCAGGAGGTGGTGACAGGATCAGGGTTCGTGACTTCGGGGTCTCTTTTGGGAGGGGTTAGGTTTGGGGTTTCGGATTTGTTGTTAAGGCTTGGGAGTAATGTAGAGGCCGAAATACTTGGAGGACCAGCAAGTAAGGTTATAAGTACCTTACTTGGGGTTATAAGTTTTAGTTACCCTAATTATAACCCTAGTTACTAAGTCCCATGATCCTTTAAGTAGGCTTTGTTCTTTACTGCAGGGTGTCCGAGTCGCTGGGTTCTTCCGCCGGGACCGTGGCTCTCAGGGTGAGCCGATCGTAGATCGGTGCTCTTGCAGACGGCCTGGGGTGATGACCAGGCACCTGGGATGTAGGCTGAGCTGCTTGAAGACCGCTGAAGTTTTTGGAGACCAGCAATCTTAAATCCTCACGTATCGGCGTCCATGGTGTATCGATGAAGAGAACAACACGATTGACCCGGTAGAAGCAGCAGCGGTCATGCTGTGTCGATACACTCAGACGGCTACCATAAACTGTACCCTAAACTCTGCTGCGCTTATTACTGTAGCTTCAATCGCAGGTCCTAGCAGCGACGCTTGACCTCAAGAGTCCCACATAGCCGAGAAAGGCGACCGAGGCCCTAAAACCCTGGGGAGCCAACACACCCTGAAACCTCGAAACCCGACACCCTGAGGCCGTAAGCCCTCATCGTCCGACCTTGGACTGCTAGCCCATGCTAGCCCGCTGGAAAGGTTTCGAAAGTTTAATCATATAGTGGTCGCAAGAATTAATCGCAGCATCCCCTTAAAGTCCCAAAACCAGATTTCAATCTTGAAGGCCAAGATATTTGTCCTTGAGAGAGGATATCAAATATCGACTCGGATGACTCAGAACCCTAAAGCCTAAATTCTTCGTCAGACTCCGAAGCGCATGCCTCGCCTGGATTGTGCGAGTGTGAGCGCCGAAACCCGGAAAACCGCTTCCTGGATCTTGCGAGACGGAACTGGGACGCTTACCAAATGCCGAGACCCTCTGACAGGATATCAAACGTTGACTCGGATGACTATTACCAGGCCTGGTCCTGACGTGATCTTGAAAGGTGGCTTAACGAATTAGACTAGGGCTCCTTTCGGGGTTCCTTTCAAGGGTTCTTCTCAGGGTTCCCGTAAGGCTTCTTTTAAAGGGTTCCCTTTCAAGGGCCCCTCTAAAGGGTTCTATACTAGGAGTTGTCCATCAGGTTGCCGGAGACCTTGGGTTTCAAGGTCCAGCAATGTAGATCCCTGATGAACAAACCCCTTTCTTTAAATGGGATGAGGGTTTAGGTTCCAGGATGTATCGGCGCCATTCGGCGCCTCGGTTCCTGGCATATGCGTAGTCCAGGTAAACAAAGGATATATGCAACAGGAGGTTTATGGCAGGCTTGATTTCAGGCTGCTCTGCAGTCATGGTACGAAGCAACTCGGGAGTTGCTCTTCAACCGTGTTTTGCATCTACTGTGGAAGCCTGCATTCCTCGTAGGGTTCAATATATAAATCTAAAATGAAATCTTCTCCCAAACCCGGCACCTATAGTTTGGACACCACCCTTTCACAGCTGGATAATGTTCAGAATATGTAGTTTTTCATATAGCTCTTACTATGACCCCCTAGTATAGACTGTTACAGGGCGGGGCAGTACCCAAGTATTAACCCCGCATCCCTGCAGAAGAAATCAATTGGCACAACCCACCCAGAGAGCCCAACACTGCTGAATTAAATGAACATACCTCTAATCATAACTGTAAGCCCCGTAGAACTAATGTATATTCCTCGATGAAACTGTAGGGGGCTCTCTAATTGCACGCACCGTTGGAGGAGCTTCCAACTTGCAAGTGTCCTTTAAACTGATCCTAGGGAACACGCTCGCCTACTTAGATATACCGGGGTTTAGGCTTCAGCCTGAACCCAAAAAACAAAGCCTAAACCCAACTAAGGCCCTAAATTCCAGTATTCTTTGCGGTAGTAGGGTTCCTTGGTAGCTCCGCTGTTTGTGGTGGCCCGGTCGTGATTCCATGGGCTTGGCTATCGCTTCTGATCTGACGTTTAGTGCTGTCAGTGGGTAGCACACAAATCTTCTGGTTGCAAGCGAAAGACCTGAACCCCTGGATCTTTGGCCCGCCTGCCCGCGGGCGTCCGAGTCGAAACCCAGTCAATGTCACACTAAACCTAGCCCTAATCCCTGAACCTTCCTGGTCGAAACCTACCCTAATCATTAGGGCTTATTAAGGCCTCTATATTCAGCCCTAAACCATGGACCCCGGACCCTAAAACCTGCGGCCTGTTGCAGGTGCTAGGCATCTCCCGGGATGCAAACAGCAGCGAGGTGACCAAAGCCTTTCGAAAACTCGCGCTGCAATACCACCCGGACAAGCAGCAGGACAGGTCGACTCAGTGTGGCAGAAACGGGTTGAAGGGCCTTAGGGTTCCTTTTGAAGGGTTCTATGAGGGATCTACAAGAGTGTTCTATAATGTAGGGGCCTAAATCATTGCCAATATTGGTTTGGTGTGTTCCTTATTATATTTGTACTAGAATGGGCCGCAAAGCAATATTCTTGTTATAAAGGTCCCTATATTACCAGAAAGCTGAACCCCGAAACACTAGACCGTCTTAACCCGGAGCGGTGAATGTACCCGGTATATGACGGTAGTAACGGTAGCAACGGGATCTCACGAAGCCGAGCCTGCGTTGAGCGAGTGCTTAAAGTATCAGGGGACTTAGTAACTAGGCTTATACTTTAAAGGGCTCCTTTAAAGGGATCTATAGGGGGTTCGATTATAAGAGGGGTTTTAGGGTCTACTTAAAGGATCGTGGGACTTAGTAACTAGGGTTATAATGAGGGTAACTACACTTATAACCCCAACTAGGGTACTTATAACCTTACTTACTAAGTCCCATGATCCACCAAGTATAGTTTCGACTCGCACACTTGAAGGATCATGAGACTTAGTAAGTCAGGTTATAAGTACCCTAATTGGGGTTATAAGTGTAGTTACCCTAATTATAACCCTAGTTGCTAAGTCCCATGATCCTTTAAGTAGACCCTAAAGCCCCTCTTATAATAGATCCCCTTATAGATCCCTTGAAAGGAGCCCTTTTAGGAACCCTAGTTGGGTACGGCCCCCACTCAGTGATAGTTGAATAGTACTCATAATATAGGACCTCAATAGTAGCCCTGGCGCTGCTAGACCCTCTGGATGCAACGGCAGAGAGAGAGAGAGAGAGAGAGTAGCCATTTTGGCTCAAGTGCCACACCTTGTACTTGGGGGTCTGTTCGCCCTCTTGTGCCGGGGGGGAGAGGCAGGGGGTTACTCTGGGCTGTTACCCCGGAGGAGCCACCTTCGCCTTGACCCAGTGGTGCTTGAGTCTCCGCCCGCTGCCGTCTTGCTTAAGAGGCCCCTTTGCCAGCGCACCCTCCCGAACCTGACCGCGGCCCCTCCTCCGGGAGGGTGGCCCGCCAGTAGGGGGACGGAGCATACTTCAGCACTGTGGACCACGGGGAGACCTTGTCCTACTACCACCTCACGATCCATGTCGAGCTCTTCAAGATCCAAGCCGGGGGGGAAAGACAGCCCCAGAGGTGGAAGAAGCCGAATAGAGAGAGACCCATCGGCAAAGCCAGGCAGAACCAAGACGACCTGGCAGGAGCAGTGTGCAGTCGCGGAGAAACTTAAGGCCATGGGGGTGACATGTCGAGCATGCCTTGAAGGACCTTTTTGCCACAAAAGCCACGACAGTGGCGCCTCATGCTACAAGCAACGCGTTGCCACGGGGGGGATCGCCAGCACGGCGGCACCCAGCAACATACGGAAGCAGAGGGACGTGGCTGATGAGCATGACCTCTACCAACCCGAAGGGGGAGGGACTTGCGAAGCCGCGGGGAGGACAAAGCCCTACTCCGACTACGTTCGCTTCGAGACTGAAAAGGGGAGAGCTCTCCTGTACGAACCAGACCCGCTGGACCGGTGGATCGGGAAGAACATCAAGAAGAACTGGAAAACGGGGAAATACAAAGACCGCATAACGGGGGAGATCCTCGACGAGGCCAACACTCAGGAGTGGGAGCAATATGTGCAAAGGCACAATGCGAGAAGAGAGACCGGAAGACAAGCCGACAAACTCGTCGACATAGTCCAGGAGGGGAACCCAAAGATCGTCGCGGAGCTCCTTTGGTATATAGCCAAACACCCGTGGAAGGTGGGGGCGATGCTAAGCCAAGCAAAGCAATGCTACAAGAACCAACCCACAACACTCACGAAGGGGGCGAAGGGCAGCAAAGCCGAGAAAAAGGGGGACAAGACGAAGAAGAAGGACCGGGACAAGAAGGACCACAAAAAGACCAAAAAGTTGAAGAAGGACAAGAAGGCCAACCAACGCGCAGTGGAGAAGAAGCGGACCAAGCGTGAGATAAAGGCGGGGAGCTCAACAGACACAGCTCACGAGGGGAAGCGGATCAAGCATGAGATGAAGGCGGGGAGCTCAACAGATATAGCCCGCGTGAACCCGACTGCGGAAGCCACGGAGAGCTTCAAAGAAGAGGAAGTGGACTGGGGCGACGATGAGGAGAAGACGACGACAACCGAAAAGCCGAGCACCGTGGGGGGCTCGAACAGTTCCACGGATGCTGGGGCGCGACCATCGCTACCAAGCCGCAGCCCAAGACAACGAGACCGAGGACGAGGTGGGGAAAGACGACCGGGGGGCACACAACGCGACCCCAACCAGGTCCGACTACTACCACCTGGACCCATGTGGCATGCTGTGAGACGTGTACAAGCGCATATGCGGGGTGATACCACGACGTGACCTACAAGCAATGAGCGGGGGAAGTTTCTTCAACAGTCTTTCTGCGAGCTTACAATGATGAGCTTAATTCAAGACGGGCCGCTGGAGCCATTCCGACTAACTACCAACAGGGCCACACGCCCTTGCACTTGCACAAATTGGCATTGCGTCAGAGACTTGCCGGCACCACTTTGGGGGATGACCTTTTCGCTCAGCTTTTCAACAGAAACCTAGATGGAAGCTTTTGCAACGGGGGAGTCAGCCCACGACTGTGTTCTTACTACATCATAGTCGTTGCTCGGCCCTTAGAGTGTTGTGGTTTTTTGGGAGGCGACCACCGTTTGCCAGACCATAGTGGGGGATTTTGCCTGTCGCAGGAACTTAGGACTTAGCCTTAGGGGGCGCGGCGATGAGGCCGGGACGCGGGCTAAAGTTCAGGGTTAGGGGGGGGTTCCTGCCAGGCAAACTCCACAGCTCACACAAACCTTTGTCTTTGTTTCCCGACCTCTGACCCCACAAGCCTTCTCTACCACCACCGCGTGGGGGAGAGGGGGGCCTAAGGCCCGGGTCCGCCTGGCGGACTCAACCCTCGCAGCCGAAGCCGAAGCCGAAGAGAGAGAGAATAGTAGCCCTAGTATGGACGCTTACTGTATGGGGGCAGTACCTAAAACCTTAGTTGCTTAGTTACTAAGTCCCATGATCCTTTAAGTAGACCCTAAAACCCCTCTTATATTAGAACCCCCTATAGATCCCTTTAAAGGAGCCCTTTAAAGTATAACAGTATAACCCTAGTTACTAAGTCCCATGGTCCTTGACACCCCTAATCCTTAAACCCTAAAGCCCAAAACCCTAAACCCTAAATCCCTAAATCCCTAAACCCTACTGTAGTTATTACTAAGTCCCAGGATCCTTTAAGTAAAACCCCCGGCAGCCTCGCAGGAGAAGGAGAACAAGAACGAGTCGGAGATAAAGTTCAAGCAGATCTCAGAGGCAGAAATAATTACAAATACTAGTTTTGGCAGTAATATTCTTGTGACTATAGTATCATGGGCCCCAAAATCCTAGTCTAATTATTATTAAGGCCCCTATAGTTCTGAGCACCAAACAGGTCAGGAAGAGGTGCAGAGGTGGTCGTGCAATGATTGTGGCACCAGAATCGTATGAATGTTACCAGGAAGCCAGCGGCCCTGTCCCGTGGCATCGTGACAGGGAGGCATTATAGTAAATGGTTGCAGAAGTCGAAGAGGTGCAATACGAGATGAGGAGGCATAGTACGCAGAGGTTGTTCTCAAGTGGGGTTTATGTGCTTATGCTGCAGAAGCTTCCATAAGTCTTATCTCCCAGAAAACACTTAGGGGTACTTAGAAATATTTTTTAATCTTTGGTTATTATAATCCCTAAGAAACAGCTAAAATTATAACTTTTGCTAGGGTTCTAAGTTCAGTATAGAACAGGGTCGCGCAACGAGATGCCTAGACTTCGAGCCCCCCCCCTCTCCCCCCGGTGCCAGGCCTACGACACCTTGCATGACCCGGAGAAGCGAAAAACGTACGACCACTTTGGAAAGCAAGTTGCAGGCACCGGCAAGGGAGGCTTCTTCCACACAGACTAGCCGTTCAGTTACTAGGAGTACTCTGGGAATGTAGGGGTCGGAATTGGTAAATACTATTCCTTGCGGGTCCTTATCATCCCTTAGCAAAAGCATACCTCAGCATACCCCGGAGTCCCGTTTTAGTATTATTAAGACCTCCCACATTACCGGAATGTTTGGTGGACCCCAGGTCGAACTAATCATCTGTTTTCTCCACTTTTTGGTTTTGTTAATATCGGGGCCTTAATAATTACCTATACCTTTGGGGGTTCCTTATTCTAATTATAGTACATAATATAGCCCTAGAATAAGATGGCCCCTACATTAGTTTCAAAGCTTGTCTTGTCTTAGTCTTCTTCTATGCATGGAGGGTCTGTTGGCGTTTCGGGGACTGGGAGCGTCCCAGTCCTAGACCCGTTTCTTGGCCCGCTTGGAGGGTCAGGGGACTTAGTAAGTAGGTTGCAAGTCGGGTCATAGTTGGGGTAACTCCATTTAGGGGGCCTTATCACCTTTTTTCTAACCTACTTCCTAAGTCCCCTGCTCCCAGCGGTACCTGAGTTTGGGGCAGGGGCTTATTTGATCGCAACCTTCGCCCCGTCTTCCGCAAGCAACACGCCAAGCGGAAATACTGGACCCGGCCATGCTGGAGGAAACGGGAACCCTAGAATCCTGCACCCTGACGCCCAATTAGACCCATTCCTAACCCCTAACAGACCCGAAAATCGTAAACCTTAGCACCCGAAAGCCTTAAAAGCCATCTTGAAATCCTGCAGTTCGGATTTTGGGGTTTCGGGTTCTGTGAGGGATCTACAACATGTTTTGATAGGGTCTTAATACGGACCAAGGCCCTCAAAACCTTGCCAAACCATCCACCACAAGCCAAACCTATCAAAGCAAAAGACCCTAGATGACCCTCTAAGCTCTAAACCCCTAAACCCCTCCCAACGAAGTCGTCGAACCTGCAACTGCAGACCTTGCCAGGCTTGCCCGAGTGTGAGTGTCAAAGAACCCCTAGCTCTTAAACCCTGAACCCCTAAACCCTAAACCCCTAATCAAGAGATGCTGCATCGTAGCTTCGTCCTAGCCAGGCGGGAGACAAAAAACCCTAAACCCTACATAACCCCCAAACCCCTAAACCCCTACACCCTAGACCCCTAAACCCTAAGCCAAGACTCCCTGCAATGCGGGCTTTGCCCTTGCTAGGTAGGAGGTGAAAAAACCCTAAGGCCTAAACCCCTAAACCTTTAAACCCTACCTGGTGAGCGGAGAGCTAAACCATCGAAGAGCTAGCCAGACTAGGGCCGGCATTAACGAATGGGCGCGCAAGTGCGCGTAAGCAACAGTCGCATGCGCGGAAGGCTTGCGCACCGGTTGCTTTAAAAACGGATGTGCGGAAGGGGTGCGCGGAAGGGTATCTTGAGGTCTTATAAAGACTTATCCTCAGTCTTATTCTTATCCCTTAGCCTTATCCTTACCCTTATTCTTAATTATCCTGATTCTTATCCTTATCCTTACCCTTATCGTTATCCTTATCCTTAGTCTTATTCTTTATCCTTATCCTTACCGTATTACCCTTATCCTTGTCCTTATCCTTAGCCTTATTATTCTGATCCTTATCTTTATCCATATCCTTACCCTTATCCTTATCCTTAGTCTTATTCTTATTCACAGATCCGAAACCCGCCAAAATCAGATTTAGATTGGGCTTCGCGCGCAAGGCGCGCGGAAGGCGCGCGGAAGGGACGCCCTCCAACTTCCACCTATCCCCCATCCCTTTTGTGTGACAGTCCTTAGCAACATGAGCCCCAAATGTAAGCCATGGTCAAAGCTCGGGCAGCGGCGCTCAACGAATCTGTTGGACCCGTCACTGCCGACACTCAACACACAGCAGCCGAAACTTGGGGCAGGTTTGGCAACAGAGTGAGCCGGCCTCCAACCACATGGACAACTGCAAGCTTGGGTTTCAGTCCTGCGCAAAGACCTGAAATGCGGAAGGGCGCGTGGAAGGCTTAAAGCTTAAGCGCTGACTCAAGGGCCCGCGCGTAAGGGACAGTTGGCTCCGCGGAAGCTGCGCGCACCCTAGACGCGGAAGGGTTTGTTAGCGTCAACGATTTGAAAAGAGGTTTTGATAACCGCTCACCTTTAGCCGGAATAACCTACCTTTTTCAGGACTTATATAAGGAAATCATAATAAGGAACCCTAAACAGGTAGGTTATTCCGGCTTAAGGTAAACCCTTAAACTTTAAGCACCTGCCTGGAGGTGCCAAGACGACACGCATCAGCGCGGAGGAGCTGGACTTCCTCTTCAAAAGTCCTTTGGCCTTTTTAGGGTTTCTAGGGTTTAGGGGGTTATGAAAAAGGGGTATAGGGTTTATATGAGTTTAGGGTTTAATAGGGTTTATGGCTCTAGGGTTTATGAAGGTTCATGGGTTTAGGGTATATGTATATAGGGTTTCTGTCGCTCCGAAGTGCATGCCGGACACGCGAGCTGAGGATGCAACAAGTATCACCCGAGCATCATGCGGCGAACGTGTTTTGAACGATAAACTCTGAATGCAGGGTTTAGTAGGGTGTATCAGAGTATCAGGGTTTCAACCTGCAGTCATTTTGGCGCAAGCCTTTGCAGCTCTTCGTTGCCCCTTTGGCCTGCAGCGCTCCGCACGATGCCACGCTCGAGCCGCCCTCTCGTTTGCCTGTGCCTTGTGGCTGCAGGGTACGTGGGTGTCCGGCTCGCGGCTTTTGTGGCTGCGCCCGCTGCGCCGAAAGCTCCTCGCACGCAGCTCCAGGCACGGGGAGGCGGCGAGTACGATGTCAGTGATGCGGACATCCAGGCCTTCTACTCTTCCCTGCTGACCGGCAGTGGAGGTGACCCCCCAAAGGGGACGGTGCTCTCTGAGCTCGTGGTCAAGTTCTTCCACGGCGAATTCACGCCCCAAGGCTTCAAGCGCTACTCCGGCCTTTGGAAAGGCCCGCCCCCAGGCAGCATCGGCAAAAAGGACATCGCTGTGGGCGTCCAGGGCCTCAAAGCGCAGATGGCGAACCCAATGTTCGTAACAAAGGGTGGTGTTGGCTACGGCGTGGATGAGACACAAAAGGTCGTCGATGACGGAAAGGGATGGGTGTGGCTGGCAGCTGAGATGAGCCCTGGAGGTCTTGCCCTTGAGCTCTTCAAGTCCGTTCCCTACGGCAAGCGCGCCCTCCTCGTCGCGAAGCAGAGCAACGTCGACGAGCTCTTCAACTCAGTGAATTGGGACACTGCCTTGGCCAACGTTGAGAAAACTTTCGGCGGGCCTCAGATCAAGCAACGCTGAGCCCAGTGCGGGCCGTGCGCAGTGGAGCTGGTCGGCAGCATCCCGGCGGTGTCTGCGGCCAGCACGTAGATTCCCAGGGTTCCTTATCATAATGTTACCACATTGTGTCCCAACACCCTGTTCCATGAGCATTAAGGCCCCTATAGTAAAGCTCCCTGGATTCGATCTTGCGACCGATGCTCGGCATTTAAATTTCTTCGATCAGAGGTTTTGTGCATTCGCAGCGTATCGTGAAGGTGAGGCACCCAACAAAGGCTAACAGCCGTGGTAGGAATGTGGCTCGGAATCGGGTGAAAGGAGCAACCACTTGCATCACTTGTGTACCATGCTGTCGGAGCGCAAAACCCAATTGTTCACTCTTGAAGCCGCCCAATTTCTTGCTTTGGTGGGCCAGCGGCCAACTAATATGGAGAAGGCAGAAAAAGCGTTGCGATTTAAGGATTCACTTCGAGTAACCCTGACCGTAGTAACCCTGGAAAAACAATTGCCCATAGTATTCCTAACTACACTACAAGTTCCCCCAAACCCACTTCTAATTAGTGAGTGAGAGTCGCCTATATGAAGCCCTTCCACAAGACCAGGCCTTCGAGAATAGATTTATGGGACCCTTTAGAGTGCCGCCTCACAGGCCGAGGTTTCAACTGTAGGGGCGTTTGGAGACCAGGTGGGAAAGAACTGAGCTAGGCTTAGGGCAGCGGTGATTTAGGGCTCGGGTATACGGGTTACGAGTGTTTCGTGTCCATGAAAAGTACTTTCAACGGCAAGGTTGCAGTCGAGATCATCCTTGCTGGGTGTACGCGCCCGACTGCACTGCAGGGTATCCGACCAGAGATGACCCCCGCAAACCCAAAACCCTGTATTGCCCTTGAGAGAACCCTGAAAGTGAACCCTTACAGGAACCCGGCACCCTTAAACGAACCATGACATGGGTCTTAGTAACTAGGGTTATAATTAGGGTAACTATACTTCTAACCCCAATTAAGGTACTTATAACCTTACTTACTAAATCCCATGATCCAAGTGATCTCCCGTGACGTGAGGCATCCCGGGCAGCCGGCTTCCCGGGTGCAGCGACAAGCTTTTCGGTGGGCTGGGTAAGGCCGGGAATGTCGGGGTCGGGGCTTCGGGGGCTTAGGGTTAGGGGGTTTGGGTTTTTAGGGTATTTTTTTGGTTTAGGGTTTGTTTGGGGGTTAGGGTTGAGGGTCTTAGGGTTTAATTCAGGATTCACGGTTTCGGGTGTTTACTGGACTTAGATGTCGCACGGCACGGGGGCTACAGGCAGCAGCGCGTTCTTGCATGCTTCCCTCACATCATCTCATCCACCTTTGGTTCGTCCCCTTCTGGATTTGCGTGATAAGCTTTCGATTCGTTTGTGCCCGAATTACAAGCCCCGCAAAGATTGTCTTTGTCCTGGCCGCGGGCTCTCTTAGCTGCAGGCGCCGCCCAACGACGTCGACTTTCCGAACCTTATCGTTTTGCAAGCAACTCACTGATACCCAAACTAGAATGCAAATGACACAGCAAAATTACCGATACTATTTGGGGGATTGCTTATTAAAATTGTAGTATAATGGGCCCCAAAACCCTATTCTAATTATTAAGGCCCCTATATTACTGAATTCCGATGTGCGGCTTCCTAGGCCTAGGAGTCTCCTGATGCCAAACCAGTGAACCCTTATCTCAGAGAGCCCATTATCCCTTAAATGACTTAGAGGGGGCTTAGATCTCAGGGAATCCTGAATCAAGGCTTCAGGGTTACTGGGCTCTCTAGGAAGTATCAGTAAGACCCCACTAACCCGAACCTTGATTAAACGATTAAACCAAAAAACCTTGAACCCTAAGCCCAAACCCTAGACCCTAAAACCTCAACACCCCTAGAGCCCTTCTAGATCCATTATGGATCCCTTCAAAGGAACCCGAAAACCCGCCCAAACCTCTGAGAACCCTAAAGCAGCCAAACCCGACCACTTGGAGGCCCTGTTGACTTAGTAAGTCTACTTAGTATCCCCTAGAAACCCTATCATAATCCCCATAACCCACCTTACTAACCCTACTTACTAAGTCAAAAGGGCCTCCAAGCAGGACCTGGACCTCGAGAAGCTCTTCCGTGCTGTCAATACCGACGACGGCTGCCAGCGCAAGCGTCAGCGCAAAACCTCGCCGAAGCTTTTCCTACTCGAAGGTTCGGCTCAGGTTGTTCTGTTTAGATTCAGGATGTAGGTTTGGGGGGTCACAAGAGGATGCAAGCCAGCAAGCAGCCCATGATTGTTGGTAGTTGGGTGCATGCTGTTCTCGACTTGTGGCTGTTCGTACAAGTCCGCGTGTGAATACGAAGTGTGCTGAGTGTGCTGCACGTGTTTCTGCATCGTCACTAGTTGCTTTCCTCTTGACTATGCGGCGACTCGTTCTGTCGCTGGTGTGCGCTTCGCTTGGTTTCAAAATGGCTAGTGGTAGTGTTTTGGGTGTTGTTAGGTTGCTGCTGCTGATGGCGCTGGTGGTGGTGGTGGTGGTGGTGGTGGTGGTGGTGGTGGTGGTGCTGCTGCTGCTGCTGCTGTTGATGCTGATGCGGTGCCGGTGCTGGTAACGTAGCTCTTTGTTTGTTGTGATCGTCATCGTTGTAGTCGCCGTCGTGACGTCGTGGCTGTCAAGCATTGGCCCCTGTTGAGAAACCAACTGCAACATCATGGCCAGAACTCAGTATTCGATTGTTGAGAACGACACTCTGTGTGTGTGTGTGATGCATTCGGCTGCTATGATTACCGAAGTAGTTTGCAGCAATCGCCAGAGTTCCGAAGAGGAACTTGGTGAAATCTTGTCGATGTTTCGGTGTTTTTGGGATACCCCGATACCATGTCTTTCTCAGCTACGGTCCTCCGATCGACATTTGTTTCATATGGGAGTTTCGGAAAATTAGGGGTCGCCTTGTTTCGGGTCCGTATAATAAGGATCCTAATATTTATGGTACTATAGTAGGGTCCCCTATTTTCGGAAACTCCCATATGGTTTGTGATGTGGATGCCCGAACCGACCCAGGACACCGTTTACGCTCCCTCGCGGGAAGATGGTGACCGTGCATGGGCTGGTAGAGGCATCGGATGTCTGTGAGAGAGAATCTCAGAAATAATCCCTGCTCTACTAGTAGCGAACTCCCCATCTTGTTGCCCGGTGAGTTTCCGGAGGAGAGTCATGGGTAAGAAAGATCTTGCAAAGGAATTTCCGATCACTCTGCTGGAGTGCTGGCCGCAAACAGGCTGTTGAGTCCGCAGGAGGAGAGGCGACATTTAAAACACCTGCAATCTCGAACACGACCCCTAAACCCTAAACCCTGCACCTTACGCCCTAAACCGTGAGAGTCAGCAATCTCTGGCGACCAGTCAAGGCACTTCGAACCTGAGACCTCGTCTGGCTTGTCCGAGTTGCGAGAGCGTAAACCCTAAACCCTATATAAAGGTGGTTGTCAATATTAGGGTCCCTTTCTGGATCCTTATTTTAATACGGCACCTAATATTTAGGGTACCCACAGGGGAACCGCCACAGAGAGCTCGAAATCACAACACAAAACCCCAAGCGCCACAATCCTGCCCTAAACCCCCAAACCCGGAAACACCAAACCCCCAAACCCCTAAACCTCTACACCCCTAAACCCCTTAATCCTTAAACCCCTGAAACCAACAATGCGGGGATCCTAAGGAATAGGGTTTAGTCTGTTTAGGGTTTAGGGTGCGAGATCAGAGCAGGCGGTCGGGCACAACGGGAAGAAGGCGCAGGTGCAAGGCTACGATGCGGCGAAAGGCCCTGGCTTTAGGGTCAAGGTTTTGGGATATATAGTGCAATTGTATTCGGGAATGCCCAGAATAGTATAGGTAACGTTTTGGGGTTGGCCACCGTTTTGGGTGAAGGCTGGCTGCTCTTTGAACCCAGATCTCTATGTAGATTCCGAGTCGTCCTCTGATCGTTTGAATTTCGCTGGTGATCGGCTGCGTCTGCAATCTCAGCAACAGCAAAACGATGTAAGGGGTGAGTGCTTTTGATGTTCGTGGTAGTTGCTCCAGCTCCGGGCGCAGGTAGTGATGGTGGTGTTGGTGGTGGCAGCGATGGTGGTGACTGGAAATGACCGATAGTGACGATTACCATGACGATAGTGGTCGTGATGGTGAGCATAGTGACGACGAAGGTGCTGGTTGTGGTACTGCTGACGGCATGCTTGCGTCGGACTTTTGAATAAACGCGGCCTTTTTAGGTGCACTGCTGCAGGCGGCCCGTTGAAGGCCGACCCCTGCTCTGCAGCGGAATTCCTGATTCTCAACATGGAAAGCCAAGGAACCGTATTAATGAATCGCGTCAAGCCTGACCGAGGTTCATGGGTAGTTATAAGGGAGGCTATAAGTCCCCAAATATGGGATTGAGTCGTGGGCACCCTGCTGAAAACCCCGGTCATCACTGCCCATGAACCTTCAAGTACACCCCAGAGGCCCGTAGAGCTTCTCGAAAGCATGGGACCGAGAGGCCGATACGACGTGAAGATGCGAGGCGACGGCCCCGTAATCTGCGCACCTGGACCGCGGCATGGGATTCTTTTGTGTGTTTTCTTCTGGGGTGTTGGGGCGACAGCTCAACATTCGGGCGGGCCCTACCGGGAGAGATCCCCTCAAAGCCTGGCGTAATTAAGACTCACAGCAGTAGAGTAGGTAACCTTTAAAGTCCTAAAGATTACTGTATAACGTTTAATTCCCCAGCTACTGGACAAGTACATAGAAGGAACGAGAGACCGGAGAGACTTAAATCCTAAACCCTAAAGCCAGTTGCTTCGGAGATGCAGACTTTGTCCTGGCGAAGTAGGAGAGGAAAAAACCAGTCGCCCTGAAGTCCGCACCTGCTTTGCGAGTGTGCGTGTCGGAAACCCTAAACCCTAAACCCCTGGAAAAAAAAACCTTAACCCCTAAACCCCTAGACGCTAAACCCGTAAACCCTAACCCCTGAACCCTAAACCCCTAAACCCTAAACCCCTAAACCATCTAAACCCCTAAACCCCTAAACCCTAAGCTGTTGCTATATGTATTCTGATCTTTCCCATTAGCGTTGTTTCACTTGTCAGACTCCGAACCACATGCCTCGCCTGGATTGTCCGAGTGTGAGCACCGAGACCCTAAACCCCTAAACCCCTAGACGCTAAACCCCTAAACCCTAACCCCTAAACCCTAAACCCCTAAACCCTATACCCTCAACCCCTAAACCAATGGCTATGGCTCAAGCTGTTGTGCTCGAGGCGATGGCCAGCTTTCACTTAGGTGCCCCTGTCCCTTCCCCTCTTCCGAGCTTGGCGCTTGTGTTCTCCGGGGTGTCCCTCACGGAGTCGTTGGTGTTCGTGTGCCTCTACCTGATTCTGTTCTACCTGAATCCTTGAACACTTGGGGTGCTTTCGCCTGGTGGCCCACGTGGAGAACTTCCTGGCGGTGAGACTATATCATCATCTGGGGTGTCCTTTTCCATCAACTTCGACGACTTCTTCGAGGGCGTGATCTCCTCCTGGCCATCGGGGAAACGTGCGACTCCGGCTTCCTCTTTCTCTTCTTTGTCATCCTTTTTCCATTCTACTTCTTCTTCTTCTTCTTCTTTGTCTTCTTGGGTGACTTTTCTGTGGAGTTCTTTCCTCCGGTGCTCGTCGTGGTGAAGTTCGGCTTCTTCGTTCTACCTGGCTCCATTCTCTGTCTGGGGTGACCTCTTGGCTTCTGGGATTGCTCCTCCGAGGGTGACTTTGTGGCCTGTCCTGCCCGAGATGGTTGACAATGACGAGACCCTCCCGGCCGAGATGCAGGTGGAAGTTGATAACCGTGGAGGGATTGGATCTCCGACGGAGCTGGCAGATGACTTCTCCGAAGATGGTGCTTCTGATCGAGGAAGGGATGCCGAGATGAAGGTCAAGTTGGAGAAGAGGAAACGTGGTGAAAGAAACTATCGTCGCAGTCGTGACCCGCATGCTCACCCGATCCCTGACAGCTCTGAGAACGAAGATGAAGAGGACAGTCCTTCCAAGAGGCCCCAGCTAGGAGAGGAGAAACCACTTACCGCTCGTGAAATCCGTGAACTCCTTGTTGGGCATGTGTCAGAGATGAGGAGTGCCTGGAAGAATTTTCAAGGACGTCTTGATGTAGTGGAAAAAGAACAAGCCCGATCTAGCTTTGAGGTCACCAATCTCCAGGCCCGCACGAGAGTCGTTGAGAAAGACATTGGGAAACAGCGTGAAGTGACCACACAACATTCCAAGGCGCTTGAGAACCTCACAGAGGAAGTCCAGAAGATGAAGGTGAAGTTTGAGGACATACAATCCCGCCCTGCTCCAGCCCCACATCCTCCTTTGCCACCACCGTCTGATGCGCCTCACCAAGATCCCTGGGCTGAGTATCTCAGAAAGCAAGGCAGGAAGGATGCTGCTGCACAACCTGGTGGACACGAGGACCAGAAAGGGGACTTCCTGTCTGAGGAGGACAAGAGGACCTTGGTCGTTGGAGGGTGGCTTCAAGATACCAGGCGGGGTGTAATCGAGGAAGAGTCCAGGGCTTTTCTTGACCATCCAGAAATCAAAGGCTTGCTTGATTGTGATAAGCTGTTGATCTTTGGCCCTCGTCGGTCCGTTGGCATGTTGCGCTTCCAAATCCGTGATGGGGAGACCTTCGAGGACACAAAGAAGAGAATGTGGGAAATCGTGCGTGCCCTTGGACGAATCAAACATGTTCTCCCCAGTACCCGATCAGCTGGGGAAGAACGCACCTTATGGGCATCCTTCGTGAAGACTAAGAGCGCGAGGATCAGGACAGCACATGTTAGCCTGGCCAGACGAGTTGTTATTGCACTTGCCAAGGATCATGGCGGTGAAGAACGGATTGCCAACACGCTCGTCACCAGCTATGATTGTGATTGGAACATGGGAACTGTCTGGAATGGCTCGGAAAAGATTGCAAGCTCCACTCATCGCCAGCCAAAGAACGGGGACGAGATTGTGCTCCTCACTGGCGGATGGATCAATGTCTCAGCTGCAGCAAGAATCTCAGGGAGCTCCACAGATGATGCACGGAGCGCCTTTGAGCGCGAACTGTGAATGCCCCTCGATGATGGTCTCACCCCCTTTTCTGGGGTGAATTCGCTTCCTGACCATGGTACTCACCCTGTACATCCTAAGGATCCTGGGGTGTCGTCGTCCCGACAGTGTGCAATACGCAGATGGGGACGATGTTGTACCTGGAACTTGGGTGGCCAATCGCTTGAATTGTTGGATGTCGCGTGCAAAGACTGCGACATAGTTTTCGTGCAAGAAGTTGCTCGGCGTGAAGCTGGCTGGGATGCCTTTGACAGTGACGAATTTCATTGGGTGACCTTTAGGGATGACAAACAGTGGCGTGGTGTTGCGGTCGGCATTGCCCTTGATAAGTTCGATTCGATTGTCCACAAGATTTCCACGGAGCGTGGCATTTGGGTCGTTGCACGAATTATTGGCATTGGACGAATTGTTCTTGGGTCTGCTCATTGTCACACTGGTGTCACGACCGCCATCTACCAGGCTGCTGCTCAGGCTTTTGCCAAGAGCTGTCCTCGAAAATTTCGTCACCTCCCTGTCCTTTGTGGTGTTGATGCCAATGAGGTCCCCTTCTGGAACACTACTGACAATGGTGACCTTGAGCTTGGCAGCGGCAGTTCCAACCTGAACACCCTGATTCATGAACTTCTTCAGCAAGGGGTGAGTTCCGTTGCTCCTCGACCTGCTGACAGACTCACAGCTACTCACTATCCCAGGGATGCGACCAGAGAGGGCAGACAAATCGATATGGTCTTCTCCAGACTCCTTCGCACGAGCCCACTTGTTATTGAGCCTGATCGTCGCCACGCTGTCGGTTCTGATCATGCCGTTGTACTTTGTGAGATCTGGACACCCCAAGGACCCGGTCGTGTCAGATGGGGCAACGACTCCAGAGCGAGATGGGTTCACAAACTGCTTCCTGATACAGTTCTCGTTGATGAGGATGACATCATTGCGATTGCGAAGGAGTGCACACGTCCCAGACCTTCGGCAAAGTTTGTCGACACTGCCGAGATCAAGACCGCTATTGTGACAGCCCGTGCATCGAACTCTGCGCGCGACTGGAAAGCAGTGCATCGTATGCGCAAGCAAGCCCGTCGTGATTGGTCTCAGGCTCGACTCAGCCGTATCCTTCGGGGTGATTGGGAACAATACAGGTCTCTTCAGAATGACAAGAAACGCAAGCGAGGTTGGTGGGGTCATCTTCTCTCTGAAAGCGGATCCAAAGACCTTGCTGCCGACATCGCTTGTCATCTTGAAAGCAAAATGGTGCATCCTGCCAGGACTGCTGTGGAATGGGAAGCTACCCTCCAGAACCTGATTGATAGTGTCGATGAGGAGGGTGACTTCACGCCCTTTTCGTTACTTGACGTTCGCACTGAACTCCAAGGGATGAAATGTAGGAGCGCCGTAGGTCCTGATGGCATCGGGGTGCACTTACTTCGGGCTCTCGCTGATCATGACGTCCTGGGTGTCCAGTTCCTGGGGCTGATCAATCATATCGTTGAGAGCAGGGAACTTCCTGGCAGTTGGGAAACCAGCTTCCTTGCACTTCTCGCAAAAGTTGACCTGCCTTCAAAGCCATCGGACCTGCGCCCTATCTGCGTTTCGTCTGCGTTCCACAAATTGGTCAATCGTCTTGTCTGTGCAAGAGCTTTGCCGATGATGCGTCGGGGATCTAAGATCAGTTGTTGCGGAAAAGGGAGACAAGCCGCAGACCTTCTCGGCACCATTTCCCGTCTACGTGATGTTACAAAGGAATGGTCTGAACCGATCATCCTCTGCAAGCTTGACGTTGCAGGTGCATTTGACAAGATTGACAGAGCTAAAGTTGCGAACCTTCTTCTTGAGAGATTGAGACAGAAAGGGGTGAAGTATGAACTCCGATATCTCCTTCAACAACTTGCAGTTCATCGACTGGTTGGGAATGCTCCGGGTGGCAGACCTGTTGCGCTTCTACCTGACAATGGCATTAAGCAAGGCGCCCCCGAGAGTGCTGAACTTTTTGGGCTAGTCATTGACAGCATGCTCTCCGGCTTGGTTCAATGTCGCCAATGGGGTGAACTTGGGCAGCCTGTTCCAGGGGTTGACATTGATCTTCTCTTCTTTCAGGATGACATCTTCATTGTTGAGACTAAGTTCGCACGCTTGTGTAGGCGCATTGCAACGGTCGATCGCTGTCTCCGCCAAGCTGGCCTCTCCCTCGCTAGAGACAAGACCAAAATCGTGGCAAATGAGCATTATGTTGGGCCTCGTCGGGCGAAACTAGTTGATGATGTCTTTACCATTGCCCCGCACGGTGAGTCGCTGAAAGTTTTGGGGGTGGCCTTCTCCCTGTCTCGAGATGCCTCCGAACAAGCACGGGAATTGATTGCCCGTACAAGGAATGCGGCTGCTGCGCATCGTGATATCCTACAAGCCTCAGGAGCCTGGAATGACAAAATTGTCATACTAAGGTCGCTTGTCGAATCCCAGTTCGCCTGGACTGCTGGAGCATTGCACTGGAGTAAAGATGATCTGCACTCGCTGAATGTGCTGCAAGCACACATCCTTCGCAGTGCGTTTGGACTTCGTCGTGCTCCTGGTGAAGGGTGGGTTCAGTGGAACCAGCGTTCTTTGAGGTTTGTACGTTGTTGGCTTCATACGAATCAGATCCCGCGTTGGTCTGAACGTGTGTTGTTTCTCCAACATACACTCCATGATCACTGGGCGCGTAAAGTTGAACTTGTTGGAGGTCAACCACGAGCCCCGCCTCCTCTTCGCGCGCTTCTTTGGAAGAACACTGACTGGTGGAGAGAGCAGCAATCCCTCAGTCTTCGCTGTTCAGTTCGTCACCCTGGGCACTTCTTTGCGTCTAACACTGAGCGCCAGCTGTCACAAAGCAACGGGCGTCAATGGGTAGTCCTTGCCCAGAACAGATTTGACTGGGCTGCAGCCAGGGCAAAATACATTGCTGACTGGGATGTCCGCTGGTGCAGTGGACGACAACTTTCGATTCGTTACTAGGTGCTTCGTGGTTGTGACATCTGTTGGATGAAGCCTTTTCCCAGGATGAGAAGCTGCTGTCACTACTGCGACTGTTGTCTCTGCAGTTGCCTTCGCATCACACCTTGATGATGTTGACGCCGTCTTTGCCCCAGATTGTGAGAAAACCCTCTGACCGCCCTTCTCTTTGCCTTCTTTGGAAAACATGGCTCCACGCCTCTTCGCCCCGCGCCTACGTGTCATGGTGGTGATGGTGGTCCTCCTCGCTGCTGCCCCTGATGGAGAAGAAGACGAACGGAAAAGGGAGAGATGTCGGCCGTGGTCTTCGGCTGAGATTGCGGAGCATATGGCTGCGGTCTGGGAGGATGACACTGTGGAGCTCGCCAGTGAGTCTGAGACACTGGGTCATTCACCTCAGACAGAGATGTGGCCACAACAACCGCCTACCTCGTGTTCTTCCTCTTCGTGGACCTCGCGGACCTCGTGCTCTTCTTGGACACCGACTTCCTCGAGTACCGGTTGGCTTTCGGCACAATCCTCATCCGAGACTTCGTCGAGGATATCGTGCTCTTCATGGACATCGCCTTCTTCGGGTTCCTCGTTCTCGTCTGCAGTAGCCACTTCCCCGTCGATGGATGGTTTGTCTTCCCCCTCATCGTCCTGTTCTTTGGGGGTGTCGTCTCCTTGGTCATCCATGCCTTCTTCGTCCTCCTCTTCGTGCAGTTCCTGGACTACCTGGGGAGAGCAGCTGGTGACTGGTGACGTCTGGGAGCTGCCCCACACCAGATCCACAGAGTGGCCCTCGTCCTCTCCTGCCTCAGTGGAAACAGAAGCTGGACATCGCGTTCCTCATCCTGGTCTCAATGAACAAGCCACCCTGGCCCCGATCCCTGAAGAGCTGCCACTTCCTTCCCTTGGTGGTGACTCTGTGCCGACTGAGGAAAATGTGAGAGGAGCGACCCTTGGCTCGGACTGGCTTGCTCAAGTCATTGACCAGCGCCACCTTCGTGGTCGCCACCGCCCGCCAACCGTTGCTCCTACTGGGCCAGGTCGTGACCCTGCTACGCTTCTGGTTGGTCCGCCTCCTCGTGGCATCCTAAGGTCTGGCATCCAGCATGGTGCACACCAGATCACTCAGGACCATGATGGCGATGAAGTTGGCATAACTGCACGGTTTGGCGTTCGTCGTCCTGGCCTTGACCGCTGGCACCATCGTAATGGGACGATACGTAATCGTCGACAAGAGCGTCTTGTAGCTGAACAACCCCTGGATGATGTCCCAGAGGAGCCCTCGGCCTCCTCAAGTGAACCTCCCTCTGCGTTCTCTGTTGTAGGAAGTTCTGAACACCAAGGTGAACCAGTCGTCAAAGCAGTTACTTTCTATGGGGAGACGTTCCAAGTTCGTGCTGGTGCCAGCCCGTACATCTCTTTCAGTGATGCCTCTACCTGCCTGGGTGACACGACGACGGGTGATGAGATTGAAGACTCAAGCCATGAGACCTCTTCCTCGAGCCATGACCCCCCAACAGGCTTTTGGCGACATGGAGAATGGCAAGCCCGCGCCAGGTCAGAAACTGAACAACGCGCTCACCGAGGAGGACTTGGACCAAAGCGTGCTGCTCGCAAGGCGGAACGCCTACGTTCCTACCTCTCGGGCGAATGGAAACCGGCCTGGCTCGTGCAGTATGCCAGGGAAAAGGAGTCACGTCAACGAGCGCTTGAAGTTCTGCGTAGAGATGGACCTCCTCCTGAATCTGTGATTGACCCACAGATCATGGATGTCTTCCTTGGGAGACCAAAGCGTGACACGGCTGTGGACGTCAACCCTGTGCCATCGCCTGATGTGCCGCCTGAGCTCAACAACCTCGCCCAGGAGTATGACCCTCTGTCTGGCCAAACGTGGCAGTCCGGCTGGTGGGAAAATCGTGGCAACCAGACAATCGGTGAGATCACCCCTTCATGGCAGGAATGGTCATCCTCGGATACCTCATGGTGGTGCTGGAGTTCCTGGGGTGACTCTTCGTCTTGGTCGTCTTCCTGGAGCTCTACTTCGACGACCTCTTCTTCAACGATGCCCATCCTCCCCAATGCTGGCCTGTTCCCAGTGGTCCGTTCGGTGACAGAACAAAGTGATGAAGTCATGTTGATGCAGATGACTGGGGTCGAAATTGCACGTCTACAAGAAGCTGGGGTGAGTTCTGATGGAGTACATCGCCTAGAACAGCTTCTCGATGGTCTGGACAACCACAACAATAATGATCTTGGACCGGAGGCGAGATGGGCCTTGGGATGCATTTTGCATAGGGTTGAGGAAGGCCTGACGATGACGGAAACCATCTATGAAATCTTGGCTCGCCGCTTGGTGCCTCGAGGTTACCTCCCCCTCCAGCGTGTTCCTGGTGACGAGATGACGAGATGGCGCTTGTTTAACTGGGCCAGGAATATCGTGGATGTTTTCACACGGCACTTTGAAATGAACCTTAACGTGAGGCTTCAACCTGGTGAGTGTGGAGGTACGTCAAGTTCGTCAGACATGCCTGCCTTGGGTAGTGAAGTGGGAGAACCCTCAGATGCTGCTCCTGCTCTTCATGGAGTTCATGCAGCTAGACCTATCTCCACACAGCCCAGTGGTGGAACCGACCCAACACGAGACAGATCGCCATCCCCTTCGCCCCGGTCAAGATCGCGCAGTCGAGAACGTGCTGATGGTGAGCATGTGGCCTCTGAAGCGTCTTCCTCCTCTTCATCCACTTGTTCCAGACGAACCAGAGCACCTTCGATGGATAGTGAGTATGCACATAACTCGGATGGCGAGTTAGCGTACATCCCTCCGGCTCCTCCTGGTACATCACCCAATGGACCGCCACCTCCGAGCCCTATCAATGGCCCTCGCCGATCGAGGTCTTCCGCACCAGTCCCTGTCCATGGCTCAGTTGAACAAGCTCTTGCTGGTGAACTCCTAGGAATTTGGACGGAGGAGTCATGCAGTACCACTAGCACGACGAGCACCTTCTGCACGACGAGCTCGACAACCACTTGGAGTCAAGATCTACACGGTGACGCCTGGGATGACTTTGCTGTGTCCCTTCTGGTTGTTCAAGTCGAGCTGGACCCCTGCCCTTCGATGACCACTGTCACTACGACCTTCACATCCTTTGTGTGTGCAGAGTGGTTGGTACAGTTTGGTTCTAGCACTACTACGACCACTTCCTCAAGTATTACATCGGATGATGTTGTTCGTGACTTGGTCAATCGGGAACTTGTACATGCCAGTGGTGCGGACGTGGTGGAGGTTCTTCATCGTCTTCAAGCACATGTTCGGCACCAGCTTCGACTCCTACGTCTCCTGGGTGTGGCGACTGAAGAGACATTGCTGTGGCTGAATACTCCCTCTACTTCCCGTGCTTTCAATGCCCCGTCCATGGCGTCTGCGATCTGGCACCAGATTCATGTGGAAGCTAACCAAGGAGATGGACCCACCCAATCAGGGACTACGCAGGTAACAGACACCTTGGCAGCTCTGCTACAACCCGGCCTCCCTGATAGTCTACATGGTCTCTGGGACTGTCTTCCTGGAATGTCCCATGCTGCTGTGGTTGGCCTGCGTCGCAGGGCCTGGCGTCGTAATGCTGGCCGTCTGCATGAGGAGGCAAGACAACCGACACCGGGAGGAATGTGGCCATCAATGGATGACCAGGCGCTCTATCTCATCCAGACTGATGAAACCCATGCCGTGATGAACATGCCGCCTGGGACTGACACACCGTCCCTACCATCACGCAGTGGAGTACATCAACGTCGTCGTGTTCATCGTCCCCGACCTGCACCGACATTTGCTGCTCCGGGTGATCTAGGTGCTCTTGTTGGCGCTGTGCCCCATGGCTCTCTTTGTCTACAGGCCCGTCCACCCACATTGACAGCATCCACACTGCCGTGCCAAGGGACTACGAATGTATCTGACCAAGGCAACCGTCGTCGTCATCATGGACCTGCTGCTGGCCGTGGGTCGCCTGGTGATCTTCCTCGTCGTGGCCCAGAAGCTGCTGTTTCGGCTGATTCCCCGGATCGTGTCGGTGATCCTTCTGTTGGGCGAGATCGTAGTCGGAGTCGTGACTCTGGGGTCCACGGAGATCCGAGTGAACATGAAAGGGGTGGAAGAGGGTCAATTGAAGAGGTGGACTAAATGATCGTGATTTGACCACATCCACTTCTGAGTCTGCTTGTCATTTTAGTGTAGGCCGACTCTGGCTGGAGCTTTTCGCAGAAAGGGTCCATTGCACTTTAAAAAAAAAAAACCCCTAAACCCCTAAAAGCTAAACCCCTAAACCCCTAAACCCTAAACCCCTAAACCCCTAGACGCTAAACCCCTAAACCCTAAACCCCTAAACCCTAAACCCCTAAACCCCTAAACCCTTAAACCCTAAACCCCTAAACCCTAAACCCCTAAACCCCTAAACTCTTAAACCCTCAACCCCTAAACCCTAAACCCCTAAATCCCTGAACCCTAAATCCTAAACCCTAAAACCCTAAACCGTAAACCCTTAACCCCTAAACCCCTAAACCCTAAACCCCTAAACCCTAAACCGTAAACCCCAAACCCCTAAAACCCCTAAAACCCCTAAACCCCTAAACCCTAAACACTAACACCTGTGCAGCTTCCTGGGCTGCGGAGTTTTCGGGATCTTGTGAAGGACTCTACTTGGAGGATTCTGCTTTGATTGTTGTTGTGAAGAAAGAGGAAGAGAGGCGGCAGCAGCAGCAACAACACCAGTGTTGTCATGCTTTTGTTGGTCTCATGAGAAGGTGTGTTTACTGTTTACTTGGAGGGTCATGGGACTTAGTAAGTTCGGTTGTATGTACCTTAATTGGGGATATACGTATAGTTACCCCAATTACTAGCCTAGTTGCTAAGTCCCATGATCCTTTAAGTAGGTTAAGTTCTCCTCGGTAGTACAGACGGTAGGCCTTAAGGGTTTCACGGTTTAGGGTAGTATACGGGGTTCTACAGGGGTTCTATGGAGGGTCTAATTAGTAGAGTCGGAAACCTTTACCCCTTTTGGGGTACTGGAATCACTTTTTAATCCGAAAGGTTAACCTTCAGTTCCTCAGGGTACAGGACAAGCAGGTACAGTTACCATAAAAAGAAAGCCATAGTATTTACGCCAGGTTCCAATGGGCCCGATTATGGCAACTTAGGACCTTATGAAGGAAACTTACTTGAAATTGTTTGAACAAGGAAACCAAGTTGATGCAGGATTTGAGCCTGGGTTCAAGCGGAAACCAAGTTAGGTACGATAGTTCCTATTCTGGAAACAAAACCTTCAGCTCATCAACAAGACCTGCGAAGCCAGGCTACAAGGTAGAAGTCGTGGAAACCGTCCCCTTCTCTGATGCTACCAAAACCCAATGGAAATTCGCACACTAAAGCCGTATCGACTGAAGGTACGGCCAGAGAACATCACTCAGCACTGTGGGATGACGATTCATGGCCTTACGGCCCAGCCGCAGCTGTTCCTTGCCCTATGTCTTAGTGTGGCATACCTGTGATATCATCGAACCATCGGGCAGCTGACTAGAGTCATGAAGCGATGTCTTTCAGATGGTTGCGAGAGGGAGATTTAGTTTTGAAGCATTGGGCTTAGGGTTTAGGGTGCAGCGGCTCAGCGGTTGGTGTCTTCCAAGCCTTACTCACTCCAGTCGGAATTGCCCAGAAGATGAAGTCGCCTCGAATGCTTAACGTTTGGGCGATGTTGATGATGCTTGTGGCGATGACGCCTTCGATCGTAGTGCGCAGAAGGAGCATCGAATAATTACTTGACCGACACTCCCAAAGAGGACTGTACTAGTTGCACAGGACGCACGGTAATCACTGATACACAGAACTGTCTTCATAATGACGGTTAGAATTCTGCGTGGGAGCTGTCCGCAGAGACCCCCCAGACAAGCTGCACAGCCTGTGACAGAGAGCAAGAGAGAGAGAGAGAGCGAAACTGAGTCAAAAGTCTTATAAAAAACCCGTTGACCCTTAACCTGAAAGCTGCTTGTGTGGACAGACTTGCATGGCCTGCATGGACTAATCCTTCAGCAAAGGCATGTTGATCATCGTCAAATCACCGTTTCATCACCACTTAGTTATTCCCATGAAATGTCCTGTGTCCATCATGGGTGCACGGCTTTTAACCCTTTGGCAGAAGAGTGTTGGGGAAAGGCCGCGCAAGGATCCTGAGCTGTTCGAAAGGTGAGGATAGCGTCAGGAAATTTCATTGTTTAGCGGAAACAGGCCCGAAAACGATAAAGCATGATATCAAAATGATGATGGAACCAGGGCTGGAGAAAACTAAAATTTAAAAATACGAAACATGAAACCCCGAATGTTAGCCAATGATAGTCAACATGATGACAACATGGAAAACATTGGAAACTATTTGCTTGCAGATGTACAGTCTGTAGCTGCTAAAGATTCTCATAACCCTAAACCCTAGACCATACTCTAAGCGCCACTCTAGGCGCCACTGTTCGAAGCTTCTCGCAACGAACCCGGAGATTGAACAATGTGAGTTGGCTTAAGATTCGACCAGCGTCTGCGTCGCTGGTTAGCCATTATAGTACTATTATGGTAAATGTTTTTCTTAGTATTGTTACATTGTTACAGTAACATTACAGTTTTATGATCGTATTATTACAGAGCGTCACCCTGGGGGCCCGGTTTTGTGTGGTTCATGGAGGGTCAGCAGTTCTGTGTTGTTGTACCAGAATTATAGTCAGATCATGGTAAAACTTATAGTAAGGTATTTCAGAATAGATACATCATGTCTGTCGAAGATTCGCCCTGGAGCAGCCCCAGAGCGACAGCAAAACGCCAGGAATGGGCTGACAGCCGACATCGTCGGCTTCCAGCAAGACACAGGACCTTTCATACGTATGATACTTTTATTCTAGTCTACTATACTGAAACAGGGGTAGGGTGTCGTAAAATGGGTTTATTGTAGTCTTATTCTACTATCATAATATGCCCAACAGCGGCACGGGCTCGGGGTTCTCAAATCGGGGGGTGCGGATGCTGGTCATAGAAAGATTTCGTGAGTGTGCCGTAAAGTGCTAGGCCAGGTGTTTGTGGGCTCGTGATCGCCCTCAGTGGCTCAATATGGGAGTTTCCGAAAATACGGGACCCTAATATAGCACCCTATGTAGCAGGATCCTCACTATAAGGGCCCCAAAATAAGGTACCCCTAAGTTTTGGAAACTCCGATATTAGGGGCCCCAAAAGCCTTTTCTAATTATTCAGGTCCCTATATTAGGGACTCAAAGGCATCAAGGCGTCAAATGTCTTACCTGAGCAGTGCGCTGGCGGGCCAACCCGGTTGCGAAAATAAGTCATGATTTCTGACAAGTATCCCAACCTACTAGGTTCTATAGTATCTAATCTAGCAGCAGTGACATCTGTTGGCTGGACTGATCACACAACTGCAACGCCACTTAATTAGTGTTTTTCCTGCCTTCTACTACTCTTTCTATTAGGTCTTCACTGCTACTGGTTGTTCAACGACCACTACTGAGACTACTACAGCTACTTCGTTTGCAAAATCGCTCCAAACATCATCAGAGTCAGAGCCATCAAGCCGCAGACACAGGCTTCATCATCCCGCAAATTGCAGTCATGGTCTCTTGGAGTTCCGGTCCACTCTAGGCCAATCACTATTACGTTTTTTGTTTTGCTGGTTCGGTTGCGCCGATTTTCCCCACAGGTTCGGGCAAACCAGTCGCCGGAACCCGTCTGCATGAATCCGCACTCCGAATGCTGGCAGTAAATTCAGCGATGCTACAGCCACGATTTGCGTTTCCCGAACACAGTACTTGGAGGTTCATGGGTAGTTACATGTGGGGTTATAAGTAGGGTAGCTGGAATTATAGCCCATATTAGGGGACTTGTAACCCCACTTATAGCTACCCATGAACCTTCAAGTAGACAATGCCTCAATCATGTACCCTTCCGGCGCCTTTGTCACTTCGCAGGAAATTACGCAGCCGTGTTGCGCAAAGGCTCTGCAATGATCTACATCTCTCCTAGCTGCTCGGCTGGTTTAGCATGGTTCTGGCGTTGCTGGAGTTTCGCTGTCTCGAGTGCTTTGGGCGCGATGCGGGCTGGCAATTGCAAACTTTAGAACACAACAAGCAGTTCACACAGGATCAAGGCTTCGACTGGATGATTCTTGAATCCTTTTGTAGAGTCAGCCACTCCGCTTTAGTATTTAGCCGTTATAGTACCATTGGGCGGTGATAAGTATGTTATGTTGTTGCACCATGTTGCACCCTCTTCACCGGTTTAGGAACCCTTGATATCTGTTTACGGGTGTCGTTTGCCTGAGAGAAGCAGAAAAGCTTCGCTCGGCTCTTATCGGCACCACAACAAGTGTTGAAGCCATCGTTCTCATCAAAAAGCATTGGATTTTATTTTTAAATGTTCTTAGTCTTAGTATTGCTATCGCTATTAGTATTTTCACGAGCATTTTTACTGTTCCTGTATTGTTCATAGTATTGATATCGTTATTGCCCTTATCATCATTATTGTTACCCTTGCAACTGCTATCATCATGGTCAGCATGATTCACGCTATTGGTAAAACACAACATTATCATTCCTATTGTGACACTAATAATATGGTTATTATTGTGTTTTTGCCTAGCAAAACTGACATGATGATTATTAGTAACATGAACAACGTCATTGTTGTTATTACAGTTGTTATCCTTCTTCTTCTTCTTACATTTGTTGTTCTTTGTCGTCGTCGTAGTAGTAGTAGTAGCAGCAGAAGTAGTACTGTAGTAGTAGTAGTAGTAGCAGCAGTAGCAGTAGCAGTAGCAGTAGCAGCAGCAGCAGTAGTGGTAGTAGTAGTAGTAGTAGTAGTCGTCGTAGTAGTAGCAGTAGTAGTAGTAGTAGGTGGGGACTTGTATGGGGTCTGTAGAGGATTGTAGAGGGTACAACATGAGTGTTTCAGGCTGAAGAGCTCACGGAGGGTTTCGTGCGTTATGTCATAGGGCCTTCTTTCGGCTTGGGTAGTAGTGGCTCGGAGTCTCATCAACGAAAAGCTAGAAGACACTGCGTTTCCGAATGTAGGAGGACAGGGATCGTCTTTCAACAAGCGACATAGAATTGCGATGCTGTGGACTTTAAGAGGCTTAGGGAGTTTTGGGGGTTTGGCGTTGGCTTTGAACTTCCCCTAACCCCTTCTGTTTTCCAAGGAAATTGCCTCCTCGATGGCGGGACGTGCATCAGGTGGCTCCGAAAGGGGGCCTTTTGGTTCAAGGGTTCCTGTTCCTCAAACCTTTTCGGGGGCCCTAAGCCGCACTTGTAGGTTCATGGGAAGTCATCATAACTAAGTACAAGGTGATAAGACTTCGCGTTTGAGTTTAGAAGATTTTGCCACTGATGTTGAAGCAAAAATGATTGACAATGCTGTTCTTCAGGTTTCCCGATTATGAAGGCCAAAACCCTATACGTCTTTTTATTCTGGCCCCTACCCCTTGATCCTTCAAATGAGCTCTTGAGCGTCGAGTTCAAGGCCTCGGTCTCGCAGCCTCAAGCTTCATCGCGACTTCCATGGTTTCCGAGGGTTTTAGGGTTCAGCTGATCGGCAGAGTCTCGGAATGCGGGAAATACTGTAGCTCTATTTGGAGATTTAGGGAGAGCTTTTCGGCGCGTGCGGGTGTCGGCGAGTCAGCACGGCATCTCGTGTTTGCTTGGCTCGATCTTTTCGCCTTCACTTTTGCATTGTTTTGGGGGTGCTTCGTTGCTTGTTACAACATAAATCTATAAGATATCTGGGTCCAGAAATACGGTTGTTTGTTTCAACTTCTGCAATCTATTTGCAGCAAGTTATGGATACACTCGTTGCTCGCTTTTGTGCACATTCTCTGCGGATGCGGTCCTGCCTTGTTTCGCTCTTCGTCGACAGGCTTTCGCCCGCATCACCCAAAAAACCTCTTTTAATTATTAAAGCCACTGTATCATGTAGCGTGTTAATTAGCCACCTCAGCTTGGCGAAGGCTTCGAGACCTCAGCAACGAGGACTTCAACGGGAAGATGGTGATTTGGCACAGCCCTAAACGCTAAAGCATTTAACTGTAGCTCGGAGGAGGGAGAAGAGTAAGCCCAACACACAAAGACAAGAACGTGCAGCGTTCTGGATCTACTAGCAAGGCAAGTAGGTTAGCTGTTTACTGAGTTACTTACTTAGTGTGGTCTTTCTTTCGCCGTTGGGCCACCATCGCTTCGTGTTTCGTGGCAAGATCAGTTCTTTAGTGCTCTTCGGAAATATGTACATGCATACATATGTGTATATATGTATATAGACACACACACACACACACACACACATGTTTTTTCGTACGTGGTTGCGTTGTTTTTAAAGCAAAGCCCCGACAACTATTTATGTTGTGGTTCCAAGGGGTGCCTTAACCTACCAAAACCTACCTTTTTTGTAGGGTCTTATAAATTCCGTATTAGGGTTTATAATAAGAACCTACAAAAAGGTAGGGTTTGGTGGTCCCAAGGGTGCTTCAGACCCAAGGCCCGCATTCTTGAAGCCGACCTGGATGCCGGGCGCTACCGCGTGCAGTGCTGCGATGGGTCCGAGATCCGCGTCAAGATCCTTGGCACTCTATGTATAAATATAACATAGGTGTGTGTGTGTATATGTATGTATGTATGTATGTATATATATATATGTATATATATATATATGCACACATAGAGTCTTAGTATTATACATATACATATTATAATATATACATATTATAACAGATGTATATATGACATAATATACATATACATATATATATATATATAATACAATATAACATAATATAATATAATATAATATAATATAATATGTATGACTTATACTGATATATAGATATATGTATATATATATATATATATGTGTGTGTGTGTGTGTGTATACATATTCCCACATGAACTGCATATATTATTCCCATGCAGCAGCATGTGGAGGCGCTGCACGCGCAAATCCTGAGCACGAGTGATGACGGACTTAGGGGGTTGAGGGGGTTTGGGGGTTTGGGGTTAAGGGTACAGGGTTTGGGGGGTTAGGGGGTTTCGGCGGTTTAGGGGATTGATTGGTGGGATTGTTTTGGCAAGAACTTGGTGTTGTTCATACTGTCCTAAGGCTTTGCGCTCTGCAGATTGCAGATGCGGATGACGGTTAGTAGCTGAGCACTAAGGTACGACAACGTGTTGTGCTGACGAGGAGTGAGTGTGAAGCTCTAGGAACCCTCTTTCTCGCTGGTTTTAGTCTTCCAGAGTCCAGTTATCTCCTACAGCAGGTCTATTCCGGCAACTGGAGTGCTTCTTGGAGGATCTAGCGCCTTTGGGTTCGAGACGCCCGTTCTGCTTCGGCGGAAAGGGTGTTGCAAAAGGATGGGAGTAGATCTGAGCATGAGTCAAAAGGGGGGGTACATTGACAAAAACTAATCTTGCAGAACCCGGTCGCTCTAAATTGGCACGTTCATTTTCCGGAAGCTTGCTGAAACGTCTGTATTTTCGGCCCTGGAGACGAGTAGTCGAGATTGCACAGCAGTCGACTGCCACCTTTTCAGGGCATGCTCCCAACGCGAGCACTCGGAGCGGGGAAATTCTGCGCATTGCCGGGGTCGAACGTCCGGACATGCATAGTCTCACGTTGGCAGAGTGCTACATTGCTGGTGCTGTTGTGGCGTCATTGCACCTGCTGTTGCTCGTCCGCTGCGATCGGGCTCGTCCTGGCAATGTACGAGGCAAAATAAACAACCAAAAACCTTTTGAATTTTCAGAAGTTCCGATCAGTATTCTCTGCACTTCTGGGCAAAGCTCATCGTGCTTCTCTTTCTTAGGAAGTTCTCGGGCCCTCCTCCCTAAATCCGAAAGCCGATAGTTGACATATGTGACAGTCTTTAGCATATGATATACCATATGATGTATATAGAAACCCTAAACTTAAACCCTAGATGCCCTCAAAAACTTGGAGCTGTAGCTAGCTTCAGGAGGCTTTCCCTGTAGACAAGTCCTATCGATTCCCAAGACTTGGGTCGAGAGTTCCCTTTGAGGCTTCAAGGGGTGCTTTGCTCTGTGGCAGCGGCATAATACACGACACCGTGAACCCTGGTGGAACGAGACACCGAAACCTCGAACCGTATGCTTGGGGGCCTAAATAATTGCCTTTACCATTTTGGGTCCTTATTGTAATGATAGAATAATATACCCCAAGCCCTATTCTAATCATGAAGGCCCCTGAATTAAAGTTGTAGAGCCTTACTATAGATCCCTTATAGAACCCTTAAGGATTCCTTTAAAGGGAACCCTATTCAAATTCTTAAGGCCCCTATATTACGAGCAGCGCCGACTGAAAGGGCCCGAGAACTCGGCAACTGAGCAAGGGAATTGCGATGAGGGCTTCGGATTCGGAAACCTTCGCCATGAGGAAACCTGTGGCTTTTGCATGATATTGGGGTCGAAGCATTACCGATGCATGGTCCTTACATTGCGGAATAGTTATAGCCGACTGCAAAAAACACTTTTCTGATCATTAAGGCCCCTATATT